>OY986969.1:9936004-10129519 GCA_963920575.1 Narthecium ossifragum | reverse complement strand
CCTGTGTGTGAGTCAAGAGGAGGCAAAAATACTACTGAAATCAAAAGCCTCAGCTAGCTCATGGCTCAACACCCATCTCTTGAATTTTATACCTCATGTAGTTAGTGTTGACAAAGAAGACGATGTGAGGACCCGTCCCTCTACTCCTGGGTCGACCGGTTGGGTCAGACCCGTGGCTCGTTTGATTGTTTCGCGTCGAGCGCGTGATCCGGTGGGTCACATTGTTTCTTGGACCACAAGGGTAATTTGGTAAATTACGCCTTGTCGGTTTGTTTCACACCCGCGTGTGCATACACAGCCTCTGATTGATATTTGTGTTTAAATAGATCCTTTTAGGGGTTTTTGACTTGTGGCCAGTCTTGGATCGATCCGACTTGGTGTGGGATCGATCCGGGACTGTAGCAGGTCGGTGTCTTCCTTTACGAGTACGACCGCCGTTGGACGTCGCTCTCCCCTGTCAGAAGGGGAGGACTTTCCCTCCCGTCCTTCCCCTTTTCCCCACCTTTCCCGGCTTTCCCCTTCCCCTTTCTTCCTCTTCTCTTCCCCTTCTTCTTCCTTCTTCTTCCTTCTTCTTTCTTCTTCCCGCGGTTCTGTTTTTCCTCTGTTCTTCCCGGTAGCGAGCTTCTTCTCCTCCGTTCTCCCTCCTCCGGCCACCATTTTGGGTGTTCCAAAGCTCGTTGGATTCGTGGCGACGTGAGGAAGATCCGTGGTGTGGTTTGCAGCCTTATTGGTGACTGGTTTGCAGGGAATCAACTGAGGAGTGCATTTCCGGTAGGTGTTCTACCTACGTGAGTTAGTTTAATGGGTTTCTCTTAATCTAGCTGGTAGATCTTGTAGTTCTTTGTGTTGTTGGCTTCCTCTTGCTTAGTATAATTTCTGGTTTAAGTTTCATGAACTTTGGTTGAGATTTTAGTAGGATTTAAGTATGTTTAATCTCGGATTTTCCGGTTTCTGCTGTTCTTGAAGGACAGCCGGTTTGGGACGAGTTTTTCGGCCAGTACGTGCATGTTCTTGGGTTGTGATGAACATAAGAGTTGTAGATCTTTGAATCTACTCTCAAACCCAACTGATTTCATAATTTTTTGAGTTTCCTACGATGTGTTATCATTTTCGCAATGGAGGGTTGCGTTGCAGCAAGTAATTGGTAAGTTAGTTTGATTAGCGGTCTTGATTAGTGTTTTCCCGTTAATCTAGCCGTTGGATGTTTCTGGATTTTGGATACGTTGATCCCGGCATATAGATCTACGGGAGTCTAAGTTGGATCAGACGTCGGATCGACGGGGTCAACTAGCAGCTATGTAGAGAGCTTTTGGTGTTTTATGTAATATTATATGCTCGAACATATAATATTATATTTTACTGTTCATGAGCGGTTTTCGGGGTTGCTTCCCATTGCAGGAATTAGCGGTTGACGGTCGTGGTACCATCGTAATGCCGGGACCCGCTGCGGATCGGTTGGCAGCGCTAGGTAGTACCGCTGCAGCGATCCAGTTGGACTTATATGATGTTTTGTCATACTGTTGCATGCTTGTCTCTTATCTGTGTATGTTCATAGCATGCATTCTCTGTTGTGCATTAGTTGCATTGGTTAGGGCGTGGGTGATCTGTGGGTCGCCGTCCCGAGGCTGGAAGCTAGGACTTAGCCCTTGGACCGGAGTTGGGTAGTTTGGACCCGGTTTGAATTGTGGTGTCCAGTCAAACATAATGATAGGCTTAGATGACTGGTACACCTGTTGCTTGATGATTATAGAGGTCATGTCGGCCTCGAGTCGGATGCTGAGGTGTAGCCGGTGTTCCACTGTGTTGACTACTTAGCGGTGCAGTTTCCCGCATGCAGTGTCGTTCCCTGCTTGTGGGCCAGAAGTGTTGTTTCATGCTACTAAGTGTGACCTGACATGTGACCAGCTCGGCTGGAAGACCATGATCGTGGCCCTCAGGGACACGCAGTGGGGTTATGGGACCCCTGTATACACCCAGGTCTTACTTGAGGGCGACACTCTTGCGTTTCCCTCTTCCTTCTATGTGTCGTAGTGTAGAACCCTGCTGAGCTTAGTGCTCACTCAAACCCAGGCTGCGTTTGCAGGTGCAGGCGTTCGCTCCTCTTTGGTGGCCCCTACCGGGCAGTTGGTCGGCGGTTCAGCGGCGCCAGGCGGAGTCTGAGAGGTGGTGATCTTTTACTGCTTTTAAAACCTTGGTTAGTTAGTCTCATACAGGAATATAAATGTTGTATTTGAATCTTACCCTCTCCGAGGATATGTATATTAAATTCACTTGGGTTTTGTAATCTGACATTCGAGGTTTGTCATTTAATTATGTCTTTTTAAATTGAGGGTGTTTCATGAATTGCTTGGGAGACCAATAGGTTAGAGGGAACCCTCGCCAACCATATTTTTCCGCGGTTTGTCAGGTTCCGGTTCGCGTCGCCCGGTTCGGTTGGGCTTTCGCGGGTCGGGGTGCGACAAACGAACTCCTTTTGCTCCTTCCTACCTTAAATTCGAGTCAATATGCCCTTAAAACCTTCGAGCTGGACCGAACTGTGAAGGTTTCAGCCATGTTTACAATGTACAACCTGGAGACCTTGAGCAACAGTGGGAGGAAGAAACTGAGACAAACCATGGAATTTATAAAGGAATCTGATTCTAATGTAATAGTAGTGGTGGAAGCCCAAGTAGATGGAAAGCTTAGCTTAGAAGATGCCTTCATTGTTCGTCTGGGTTTTGGTCCATTTTTTTTTGGGTTTCTTGGGATTTTTTGGTGGAAGGTTGGATTGCCATATGCTGTTCATTGACTGTATATGCTAGGTTTAGTGTTCATTGATTGCATCTTTTTCTTTTGTAGATCCCCCATGATGGCTGATGATAATAATGATGAACTTATCGTTGGCATAGTAAGTCATTTGCATGTGAATGTTGATTTTGTCTTTTACTACAATATTCATTTAGTTTAATCTATTTTATGTCATATACTGAGCGTGTTAAATTTATTATGAATGTTTGTATTGTTAATAATAATAAGCCATCAAAAGCTGTGTTAGCTCAACGTGCACGGCGAGAACGGGAAAAAAATCAACAAAATGAAGCTGGATGTTTAAATAAGCAACTGGCACAACGTGCACGACGAGAACGTGAGAAATTAGGAGGATTTGTTGGATATTCTGAACCTGCATCAAAGTGAGCAATGGTTGTACAAGCCTCGGGGACTTCGTCGACTGGTATCTCGAATAGGCATTTGGCACAACGTGCACGGCGAGAACGTGAGAAATTAGGAGTATGTGTTGGAACTTCTGAACCTGCACTCAAGCAAGTAATCGATGTCCGAGCCTCTGGGACATCGTCCAATGGCATTCCACAAACACCTGATCAGGTGGATTATTCTATGCGTGGAATAACTCCGGTGACGATGAATCCTTCAAATCTAAACGAATGCATAACGGTGCAAGTCCAATCTTTATCTGCAGAAAATAATCGGTAATTTATTGTTAATTTATGATAAATAAATAAAAATTTTCATATAGTCTTTTATTGATGAAAAGAAATTTTATATTTGTAGGCCAACTGAAATAGAACAAGTGATTGAATCACATGATGATGAATTAGAAGTTGTAGCTCTGAATGCAGAGGTTCATCCTCGGACACACATAAATCTTGGACGACATTTTCTTGGTCGGATGGATATTGTATGTCCGTATTGTTCAGCTTTACATTGGATGGATGAAAAACTCACAAAGCCATCTTTAGTGAGTCCTCTTTTTGGAACTTGCTGTTCTCAAGGAAAGATTCAGTTACCGTTGCTTATTACACCGCCTCCAGCGCTTAAGGTTTTATACGACGGAAACGATGATCAGTCAAAATCATTTCGTCGTTACACTCGAGAGTACAATGCGTCTAATGATTTTACGAGTCTCGGTGCTACTTTGGATTCAAGAGTATTTACTGGAAGAGGTCCTACAGCATTCATTATCCATGATGAATTGCGCCATCAAACAGGATCATTGATACCAGAACCAGGGCGTGAAGCAATGTACTCTCAACTTTACATTTATGACCCTGATTCTGCGTTAGATGATCGTAATCGCAAAAATCCTCATTTGAGAAGGGATGTTCTTAAAATAATTCAAGATTGTCTGCTGCAATCGAATGCCTTTTCAAAAAAACTTATTTTAGCTTATGAAATTTTGAATCAAACAGAATTGGCAGGACAGAATTTACCTGCTTATCTTTATTACAATCAAGTGACCAATCAGCAGCGGTATAATCTACCAACGGTCGATGAGATTGCGATAATATTACCGGGTGATGGATTTGTGGCCGATGCCATGAGGGATATTATCATACGTCTTAGAGGGAATAATCAGTTGATGAAAATTAATGAGTGTCACCCAGCTTATTTGCCATTACATTATGTTTTATTGTTCCCTTATGGTGAGCTCGGTTGGGAACAAGGGTTGAAACAGTGGGACATTCTAAATAATCGACATACAAACGATAGACTTACACAGATGGAGTTTTATAGTTATCGTTTGTTTCAGCGTCAGACAAAGTATTCAACGATTTTGCGAGCAGGAAGGCTATTTCAAGAGTTTATAGTGGATGCTTGGGCTTCAACTGAGCAAAATAGGTTCAATTACTATAGACTTCATCAAGGTAAACTTCGTTCTGAACTGTACCATAGTCTGTCGGATGTTGGTCTGGATGGGCTTGGAACTAACCAAGTTGGGCAACGAATGATTTTACCGTCTTCATTCCCTGGCAGTGCAAGAAATATGTTTGAAATCTTTCAGAATTCAATGGCTATTACGCGATACAATCACCATCCAGATATTTTTCTCACAATGACAGCAAATCCTAATTGGCCTGAAATTACTTCAGTTTTGTTTCCTCATCAAAAAGCTACCGATCGTCCTGATTTAGTTGCACATGTTTTTGAGTTGAAGAGAAGGAGATTAAAGGATGAAATTAAGAGTAAACATGTGTTTGGCAAAAACGTTGCACATGTGTTTACAATTGAATTTCAGAAACGAGGGCTACCACATATCCATGCACTTTTTTTCCTTCAAGGTCCAGATAAAATTTGAACATGCGCTCAGGTGGACCAAATAGTATGTGCAGAATTTTCAAACCCAGATGATAATCCTACACTATTTGAAACTGTAAAGTGTTGTATGGTACATGGACCATGTGGTGTTCGAAACCCTCAAGCAGCATGTATGGAAAATGGTAAATGCACCAAGCGTTACCCTCGAGGATTTGTGGAGACAACTACTATGGACCAAGATGGATATCCTATCTATTGACGTCGTGATGACAAACGTGTTCATATATTGAGGGGACACGAAGTTGATAACCGAGATGTTGTTCCATATAATCCGTATCTTTCTAACATGTTCAACTGTCACATTAATGTGGAAATTTGTGCAGGGGTCAGGTGTGTTAAATATATTCACAAGTACATTTACAAAGGTCACGATCGCACAACAATGATTTTAGGAGGGATAGATGAGATACAACAATATCTAAATGCGAGGTATATTTGACCGCCAGAGGCTGCTTGACGAATATTTGGTCATCCACTGCATAAAGAGATTCCAAGTGTTGTACGATTGGCACTTCATTTACCTGGAATGCATCGTGTTGTTTTTAATCCAGCTGAATCATTAGAGAGTATTGTTTCTAGAGCTGAGCATCAACAGTCCACTCTAACTGGTTATTTTGCATGTTGTGCTACCAATGAATCTGCCCGCGCATTCACATACCAATAATTTCCACAACATTTCGTTTGGAAGAAGTCGCAAAAGCTGTGGACTCCTCGACAAGAAGGATTTGCAATTGGTAGAATGTATTTTGCTAGCCCTAATTCTGGCGAGAGATTTTATCTGCGGTTGCTCCTAACAGTTGTCAAAGGTCTACGATCATTTAAATGCTTGCGTACAGTGAACAATGTTATGTGCAATACATATAAAGCTGCATGTGTTGCGAGGGGGCTTTTGGAAGATGACGGTGAATGGATACAGTGTCTTGAAGAGGCTTCAATTATGAACACTGGATATCAGTTGCGAAGATTATTTAGTATTATTCTGATTCAGTGCTCTCTAGTTGAACCATTTGCGTTATGGAATCAATTCTCAGAACAAATTTTACCTGTCATATCGAAAGGAGTGTGCGAGCAAATTGTGGGTGCATCATTGAGAAAATCTGTGCTATGGAGTCACGTACATGTACTGACTTTGCGCCAGAACATGCGTTGAATAATTCCGCCATTGAAAACATAAATTTTTTAATGTTCTTGACAGAGGTAATATGCTTTTTATCTTTTTTCTTCAGGTCATGTTGCTTGAATATTATTATTTCATTAATTTGGGGTTGTTTATTCTTAATTTGTAGATTGGGAGAAACCTAGAAGATTTTGTAGAGCTTCCATCAACAATACGTAGGTGTCAAAATTTGCATGAGCTGCTTTTTACTATTTATCCACAACTCGATGTTGTGGGTACAGTGACTCCAACTTTCTTGACTGAGCGGAAAATTCTTTCTGCACGTAATGATGACGTGATTTCTATCAATTCAGATGCGTTAAAAGCTTTTCCTGGAGAGACAATTACGTTTTTGGCGGCTGACAAAGTTTCACAATATCAACTTGATTCTACTATAACTAATCGGTATCCAAATGAGTATTTAAACTCATTGAATCCTGTTGGATTACTGACGTTTAAGTTAGAGTTGAAAGTGGATTATCCAGTAATATTGTTGAGGAATATAGCGCTGAAGGATGGACTTTGTAATGGCACACGATTGATGGTTGTGAGATGTGCTTCGCGTATAATTGAGGCTCTGATTTTAAATGGAGATAAATCTGGAAATTTAGTATTCATTCCAAGGATATCATTGACTCCATCTACTTCAGAATGTTTGCCTTTTCAGATGACAAGACGTCAATTTCCGATTCAATTGGCATATGCCATGACAATAAATAAATCTCAAGGTCAATCAGTGAAATTTGTTGGGATTGATTTGCGCACACCTGTCTTTAGTCATGGGCAATTATATGTGGCGCTATCTAGGTGCACATCTGCTGATCGCATAAATGTCCTACTTTCCGAAGATCGGTCAAGTTCCACATCAAATATAGTTTATACTGAGGTTTTGTTGTAATGCTACTTCATAAAATTGGAATAATCATAATGAGGTAACTTAAGTTTCACATTATTTAGAAATAATATATATCATGATGTCGAATATTGTACTAATGTTTTAATTTTGTTTTGGCAGATTATTGTGCATTTCCCTCGCTTTATTTGCCAAGGTTTGATTTGATTCTACCCTCACTAATACACTGTTCCAAAGCTCATTCTAGGCAGTATGGATCATGTCGTCATTTTCAGAACGGTGAGTTACTCTAAGGTTCATGTTTACATATTTAATTCCTTTTTTGAAAACAGTAATTACCTACCACGTAATTTTTATTTTTATAAATAAACTTTTTGAGTGCTTAGGAAGATAATAATGTCCTACGAACTGTTGAAATGTTACGCGATAGCGGAGTTTGTGTTGAGATTCGCTCTGAGCTAGACCTACATGCCATACAGCCACCTTTAGTGAGAGGAAAAAAATACTTATATAATATTTGATAAAAATAATACTGTCGGAAAAGTAAAGCATGTTACTACCATGTTTTCAGGCACAACCTGCTGCAAATGGGGTAAGTAAAGCATATTAGCTTTCTCACTTACAACACTGAACCAAATACGTCCAATAATATATTTTTTGAAGAAGTCTTCGCTGATTGTAAGAATTATTTGATATTCTTTTCTGCCGCAGGATTGGGACACACATACTCAAAACATGTTGTATAATAGCAGAATAACTCTGCTCAGTTGGACCTCGAACAATGTATGTATTGTACATATCATATTTATATTGTCAATATTTTTTAATCATTTATGATCTCATGATTCTGTTTGCAGGTTGTATTTTGGGTGCCATGGACGCGATTCTCCATCAAGATCGAGACATACACTATCAGACGTATTATCGGTAGAAGGTGAGGGAAGCCATGGTGGTTACGTGCGAGGTGGATGTTAGAGAAGCCATGTTGATGCTTTTTTGTTTAAGTTTCTCATATCCACATCTTTTTAATTATCTTTATCAAGACCATAATTCTATCCATATATTTCAAGTGATTATCAGGTTTGCCCCGGGGGCTTTTATTGCTAGCTATGCTATAACTTAGTTAGTGTGGTTTGTGGGGACAAGGTTTGCCCCGGGGACAATGTTTGCCCCTTTTATAATGTGATTTAATTTTTTTATTTGAAGAATGTTGTAAAATTGTTTCATTTAACTCTCGGTACAAGGTAGATTTTGCAGAAATTTTCTGAAAGAAACCTTAATTATCCATGTCATAGGCACGGGCATTCACTAGTACTCATATACAACAAGGTGAAATTGCCACTAAGCATATAAATTTAAATAAATCATGCACATTCAAATTTAAACAATTTACAAAATTTTCAACTCCTTGGAACAACATATAAACTAGTAATTTCCATCAACATCATTCCAAAAAAAAACTTTACATCACAATATTTCCATTTCACTATCAAGGATATCAAAATTGACATTCCAAAACTTTACAAGATCAAAAATTTCAACTATCGAAAACAAAACCAAATTGTTTCCAAACCAAGAGTTAAAAACAAAGTACAAGATGAAATGTGGGCCTTTAAGATTTTTTACATCACACTTTTTCCCCCTTTGGCATCATCAAAAAGAAATGTAGATGGAGTGAATAAAGAGTTAGGATCGATCAATCTTGGGTAGGGATTGAGGAGCTTGAGGGGAAATTAGTCTTGATGTATGTGAAGAGCTCTTCGAATTGCTTGTACATCTTCTCTTAATTTTCCGCAAGCTTGGCTTCAGAAGTCTTTAATTCTTCATGATGAATGGCTTGAGTGGCTTCTATTATAACCCTTCTCGTTTCTAAATCTTGAAGTCTTTAAGCCATGGTCCATCGAGAGTGACTTTGTGAAGATTCACCTTGAATTCCTTGAGGCCTCGGTTCACCCTCATCTCCCCCTTCATGTCCCTCTTCATGTGCCTAATTTCAATGTGGTTTTTCCTAAAATTTTGAATAGGATTTTTGGATAGGTTAATGTCACTTGTGTTGTCACACCTAATGGGTAATTGACTTACATGTATCTTCCAATCTACTACTTGCATTTTCATCCAAAGTAATTGTGCAGAACAACTACCGCCGCGATGTATTCTGCCTCGACGGTGGATAAATCAACTGAATTTTGCTTCTTGAAGAACCAAGAAACAAGAGCATGACCAAGAAAATGAGATGTGCCACATGTGCCATTTCTATCAAGTCTACATTCCACAAAATCGACATCAGAGTAGCCAATTAGATCAAAGGATGATCCTCTAGGGTACCACAATCCATAGTTTTGGGTTCCCATTAGATATCTATAAATCCTTTTGACCACAACCAAATGGGATTACTTAGGAGAAGATTGAAACCTAGCACAAAGGCAAACACTAAAAATGATGTCTGGTCTACTAGCGGTCAAATAGAGCAAAGAACCAATCATCCTTCTATAAAGTGTTTGATCAATGGGTTTCACATTTTCATCCCTGTCTAGTTTGATTGTTGTGCTCATGGGGGTTCCAAAGGGTTTGGATTGGGTCATATCAAATTTCTTGAGTAAATCTCTAGTATATTTGGTTTGACTAATAAAAATTATAGGGAACATGATCGATCCTTTTAGGGAACATGATCGATCCGTCTTTCCTTAGTATTTACTGTTTTGCCATCTAGACTGTGACATTGGTACTAAAATTGCCGTAACTTCCTCTAGAAAACTCGGAATCATGAATCGTAAAATTATCCAGAAACTAGACTTCAAGAGATTTCCAAAAATATATGGTACATCATCTAGTTCTTCATCAGCAGGTACAGTTTAATCTTTAAAGTTGATCCATATACACTTTTCAGCTTCTTTTTGAACTTAAGGACTTCAATTGTATCCTAAATCAAAATATAAGAATAATGAGTGTATTTAGGTACCAAATAAGCACAGGAGACTAAGTATTAAGGGATAAAAATATAACATTATGCATCATCATCAAGTCATCACTCTCCTGATTCACCACTACCCCTAATATGGGGTTAACATGTTTAAGGGTATGTATAATATATAATGTTGTAAGAAAACCGTACATACAAAGCCCCATGGGCAAAGCCAATGAAAAACTCCTCTCTGCCACCAAAGGATCGATCTTTTCCTAAGAAAAGATCAATCTTTCAAGTAACAGAGAGTCTCCCTCCCTGTCGAGCCAAAGGAGATCGATCCTTCCTCCCAGGAAGATTGGTCATCCTCGTGATAGAGGGCATCTTCCTTGTCGCGCTAAGGAAGATCGATCCTTCCTCCCAAGTAGATCGACCATCCTCGCGACAGGAATGCATCCCATGCCACCCTGGAACAAGGATCAATCATCTTTACCAGATGATCGATCATGCTCGGGCTCAGCATGACCAACAATGAAGGATCGATCCTTCTCCAAGAAAGATTGATCTTGTTGGGTTCTCCGGCGAACCTCCGGCGAGAAATACCGCCGGAAAACTCTACCAAATCCTACAAAATCTTGGGATCTGGTAGTACGAAGGACCACGAGTCCAAAACCGGTAAGCATGCTACAAACTAACAACCATGCAGCAAGATGTAAGCAAAACAAATCACAATAAACTCAAACTCTCAAAAACCGAAAAACAAAGTAGGTAGGAATCCTTACCTAGGCAAGAGTTGCTTCAATCCCAGCTGCTAAGCCTTGGGTCATCCTCAATCTCTCCAAAATCCAGCCGGATCTGAGCTCAAGAACGGAAGATTTCAAAAGGATTCAAGGAAGAAGGTTACGTCCGTTTTATAGACAAACAAACCGACCTATGAATGATTGATCGATCATTCATGACGATCGCGCCTTGACTTTCTGGCATTAAAAGATCGATCTTCTAGCAAGGAAAGATCGATCTCTTAGGTGCAGAAAGCTAAACTTGGGCTAAAACACAAGCCCAAGCCTGGTTCTTTCGATCCTGGGTCCACCTAACCGTTCTAATCAAACACTAACACAAATATGGTCAGTGTGTGCACACGCGGGTGTGAAACAAACCGGCAAGACGCAATTTACCAAATTACCCTTACGATCCACAACGAGCCACAGGGGTAGAGGCACAGGTCCTCACAATCTCCTCTCTCACCTTCCACTTAAATCTAGTAAGTTATAAGGTTAACGGGTCAACCCACTTAGGATCCGAAACCCAAATTTAAACCCAAAACCACTTAGGATCCACTTTGGATCCTTTCTCTCCGATTTTGCATTTTTGCATTTGACTGCCCCGATCCCTCCGGCCTCCGCCACCGCCTTCCTTTAGATTCCATCCCCGCCCCGCCCTCCTCCGGCCTCCACCACCGCCTTCCTCCGCCCTCCTCCACTACGCTCGCCTCACTTGGCATGGACGGCGTATCTCCGCTCGAGCTTGGTGTGCTTCCTTCTGGTGACTGGTGAGTGGGTTCGGCGATATCCCTTCCCGATCTAGCGTTTTGACCTAGATCCGAGGTTGGAGTGGCGGCGTAGTAGGGCGACAGCGCTGGATCCTTGAGAAAGGTGGTGCTCGGAGTCCGACCTCTCCTCCATCGTCTCCTCCTCCAGTCTAGCCGCGACGAACCCCCGAGCACCACCCTTCTCAAGGATCTGAGGTGAGGGGGACGATCGGGTATATCGATCCAGATCCGAGTTTGGACTGGCAGCGTAGAGGGGTGACGGGTGTGAGGACCTGTCACTCTACCCCTGTGACTCGTTGTAGACCATAGGGGCAATTTGGTAAATTACGTCTTGTTGGTTTGTTTCACACCCGTGACTTTCGTTGCGCCTTGTTGATTTGGTAAACTAACCATGGTTGTAGATGACATTGAGCTTGAGGCAGACGCGAGTTTCGTTGAGCAGTCGGTTCGAGTACTTGACCGGAGGGATCAGGTCTTGCGGGGCAAGACGATTCCCTTGGTCAAGGTACTGTGGAGGCACAGAGGCACCGAGGAGATGACCTGGGAGCGCGAGGCGCGTATGCGGCAGAAGTTTCTGCAGTTGTTTTCTTCTCGAGGTACCTTCTGTCCTGTCTTCTAGTGTAGTTCTTTTTGTTTCCGAGCCCTACCTTTATCAAATCTCAGGAAGAGATTTCATTTAAGGGTAATAGGATGTGAGGACCAGTCCCGGGCTGCGTTTTGCAGGTACAGGCGTTAACTCCTCTTCGATGGCCCCTACCAGGAAGTTGGTCGGCGGTGCGGCGGCGCCAGGCGGAGTCTGAAAGGTGGTGATCATTTACTTGCTTTAAACCCTTTGTTAGTTAGTCTCGTATGGGAGTGTTATATGTTGTACTTGATCTTCCCCTCTCCGAGGATATGTATATTTAACTCTTTGAATGTTGTAATCTTGGGTTCAAGGCTTGTTAAATTATTGTTGTTTAATTTGGTGGTGTTTTGATGAACTGTTTAGGGAGACCAATAGGTTAGAAGGAACCCTCGCCAAATTTTTTCCGTGTTTCGTTAGGTTCCGGTTCGCGTCGCCCGGCCCGGTTGGGCTTTCGCGGGTCGGGTCGTGACAACGGGTATCCGGATCCGAGGTTGGAGTGGCGACGTAGAGGGCCGACGGCGCGCTGGATCCTTGAGAAGAGTGGTACTCGGGGATTTGCCACAGCGTAGAGGGGCGACATCGTCGGATCCTTGAGAAGGGTGGTGCTCGGGGGTTCGCTGCGGCTTCACAAGAGGAGGAAGAGACGATGGACGAGAGGTCGGACTCTGAGCTTGATCAGCAGCGGCGTTGTCGGACTCCGAGCTTTGTTAGGAATGAGCTCCCTCGATGATAAGAGAGGCCGACGCGATGGGCTTGGCGAGGTCAGACGGAGCTTGGGGGCGGGCGAGGGCGGAGGGAGTCTAGAAGCGATGGTGAAGCTTGGTCGGCGAGGTGGCTGTCGGAGATGGAGACTTGGATTTTGGGTTTAAACATGGGTTTCGGATCCTAAGTGGGTTCGACCCGTTAACCCTATAACTTACTCAGTTTAAGTGGAAGGTAGAGGAGATGGTATTGTGTTTTAATCTCAGCCCTTGAATTTCAAGGGTTGAGATCTAGTTTCAAAATTTTTTCTTTTCATCACAACTTTTTCTCCCTCTTTAGCATCATAAAAAAGAAGTAAGAATGGATTAATCAAGTGGAGTTGTGGAAGAGGTAGGAGGAATTTTGTCCTTGATGCAGGTGAAAATGTTTTCAAGTTGCTTGGGCACCTTCTCTTGATCCTCCTTGAACTTGGCTTGGGAAGTCTTCACTTCATCATGATACTGTGCTTGATTAACTTCCATTCTTTCTAATCTTGCCTCTTACTCATCAAGTCTTTATGCCATGATGTGACGGGCTTGGCCTTGGGAGGATTCTCCTTGAACTCCTTGAAATCTAGGCTCACCTTCATGTCCCCCATCGTTTCTCTCTTCATTCTCACCTTGATTCTCCCCTTCCTCATCACAACTCATGTCATCATGAACTATGAATCCTAAGGCTTGCTTTGTCTTCAACATTCTTTTGTAGGTGTATTTATTGAAGGATTGAGCAAGGGGTTTTCTATCATTATTGTCAAGGTGGAGTTCAAGAGTTTCGATGATTTTGGTTAGGAGTCCTCCGAAGGGTAAGCTTTGCCTAACCTAAGATCAAGCGTTTCCTTGATGATGATATAGCCTAAGTTTTGACGCTTTCTTCTAAGATGCATGAAAGGATATAGGCATGAATAGCCTTCAAATGATCATGGTGGCCAAATTTAGAAAACAAATTGGTTCCTAGGAAGTGGGCAAGCTCCCTATAGTTTTGATTTAGGTCAATTAGTTCTATAGGTACTTTGTCTACTACACTAGGTTTAAGAATGGCCCTTCTCCCTTGCTTGTCCCTATCAAACTTTGGAAACTCCTCATATGTGGTAAAATAAGTGCACTCTCCACTATTTGGTGCATTGAATAGCTCATTCAACCATTCAACAGTGATCTTGATGTGGTTGCCAAATATATAGCTCTTAATGGCCACATTTCCTTCATCATCAATGTCTTCTATGATATTGCAATAAAAATATTGGACTATTTCAAGATGCATGTACGTGGGTAACTCTAAAAGCTCTCTCCAACCCATTCTAGTGAAAAATCTTTCAACTACATGCTCTTTCCCCATCGGCATTTCCAAAGCTCTTCCCGAAACCACCAATTTATCCTTGAACCCCAGCCAAGAGTTATACCTTTCCTGATTGAAGAAGAAATATCTATCATAGGCTAGATTGGAGGAGGATCCGTGAATTTTTTCGTTCCTTTCTTTGGCATTGCAGCTGTCAAACACCGACTCAGAAAACCTATCTGGACCGGGACCTAAGCTAACTAAACCTATTAAAACATTCAAATTGATTATTTTAATCCATAAATTCCAAAAAGAATTTCGGCAGTCTCCTTTATTTATTCAATACATGGAACCTGTATAATTTATTTCTTGGCGCAATTACATGATGAAATTTGAACCACTGAACTAGACAATTCTAACAAGGAATAAAATAGACATTTTTAATACATTATAACTTCAATTTGTACAAACTTATACAAATCCTCGGATACAAACATATATTGATATACATCAATCCTCAAATATGGAAATTATACATTTATACAATTTCAAAAGAAAAGATAAATCCCAAGTCGTCAACTCCAAGTCCACGATCACCTTGAGAACGTCCCGCCATCATTTAGAAGATCACCTAAAACCGAAAGAACTGCATCGACATGTATCGCTAATGCAACCCGGATAGGGTGAGCATATAGCCCAGTAGAGTTCTACTCTACAACAAACCCAAGGAAAGGCAACTACAACTGTATTATCCTTCGTCCCAAGTCTTAGGTGCCACTGGAGGGATCACATCTCGTTGATCCAGAATGAGCTCCTAAATAGGATCACCCTCCACCAAGGGGCGAGACAAGGGAGACGGCCAACACGAGCCCGGACCCAGTGTCAGTGCATCGTTGTTGCACTCATCGCCAGAGCTCTCGCCGTAAACCACCCCTTGTACGGGGACAGGCGTCATAGACCTCGACATTCACACTTAGGCCCTTGGGGCAAAGCGACAATACGACCTCTGTTCCTCAAACAATGGTGATCAAGTCAACTACATACCATCCTCGAATACAATACAATATCACACCAACAACATCTCACCTAAATCCTTCTGCCCATACCTTGACCCTAGAGCTAGATCCGAGCTACCCAAGTCCTCGGATCGGTGATCGAGCCCATCACCCGCACCTAGCCTAAATACTTCTAATGCATATATCATGCATGGGCCTATTCAAGCAACTAGACATATGTGTCTCTACATGCCAAATCATCAAACAATTGTCCATATCTTAATGCAGCAAGATAACGAGCTAAAAGAACAATTAAACATACACAAGCTACCTGATGTTCCCTAGACTCTACCACAAGTGCATGGGTCGTGACAAGTAGAATAGGGCAAAAAGAGTATCGTTTCCACAAGGAGGATGATTCAAGTACCAATGTATCCAATTTCTTATATTATCTAAGCAATCCAAACGAGATATAACACTGACAAATCTGAACTGAAAGCAAATAAATATTAAATAGAGGAGTATGAAAGGTTTCTAGGATTTGGATTTCATCGATTGAATCTCTTTAATGAATTTAAATCTGGTTGCTGAAAATAGAACTTTGTTAATCATCATGACTGAATTCCCTATTTTTATGTGAAATCCTCTTTCAAGGTATAACTCAAATACCTAAATTAATTCTATGTCTACTTTCGTGATCACAGGAATTAATTTAGATTCATTGGGCTCTTAGGAATCCTTAAACAAAAGTCACCTTGTCATATATTTATTTCTAACATATACTATCAAGGTTTGATGAAACCACGAACTAATGTTAAACTTCAACTTTCGTTACTTCGTTCAACATCTAAAACATACAAGTCATGGCCAGTAACTTGCAAGAAAAAGAAACGATTTCATCAAATTGCAACTAACAAGAATATTCTCAACAACCCAACTCAATTCAAATCAGAAACTCAATGACTTCATCCAAACCCTAGAATAAGAAAACTAGGTATTCATGGTTGAAAGAAAGAAAACCAATGTTTCATTAATACACATCATCAATCAGAACTAGGATGGAGAGAATAGAATGAAAACTCTGATCCTCTTCTTCTGGTCGTCCTCCTCTTTCTCAGCTCGTCCTCTTCTTTCTCTGCTAGTCCTCTTCTTTCTCTGCTACTCCTTTTTCTGGCCGTTCCCTGTTCCTCTCTCTCTCTTTTTCTCCTTCTTTTCTCTGGTTGTTCTCTGCCTTTTTCTGCTTCTTCTCTTTCTGGCCCAGCCGTTCTCTGCTGTCTCCTCCCTTCCTCCAGCCGTTCTCTGCTCCTCTTCTGGCTTCTCTCCCTTCCTTCTCTGCTTTCTCTGCTCCTTCTATTCAAATTCCAGCCATCTTTCCTAAAGTGTCCACCCTTTCTTCCATTAACCACATACCAATCCCACTAATCAAGGAAAGATCAAATAAACTCCTAATATAATTAGGAAATGTGGTGCTCCCAGCTGGGATCTTGATGAATCAAATCTGGACTCCAAGAAAATGAATCTCGTCCAACCCAAGTGCAGGTGCAGCAATTCCGAGTCTGATGGCTTCATCAATTTTTCTGTCTTTATTCAGCCTGAATCAGCAAAAACTCCAAACATCAAAGTTGTAGCGCTCTTCCTTAGCTTTCCAACGCATTCTGGATCATCCCAATCAGAGTTTGTATGAAGAAGTTATGTTCAAATTACTAACTGCTGTGCAGAATGTCCAGAATTGCTCAATTAACTTCGTTTTGCACTTTAGGTATTCAATTGCATCCAGGCCTAGCCCGAATTCTGCTTCTTCCCATCAGCCAAAGTTCAAATGATTCAATATCTAAATACCTGCAATTATCCAAAAATTCTCAAGAATTAAGTAAATGCAGAAGTCGCCTAAAATTCTTGATAAAAGAGCAAGGAATGATGTAAAACACTTGAATCTGACAATCAATCTTAAGAAGATGTGTGGAAATAATTCCCGCATCAAATACCCCCAAACATGAATGTTTGCTTGTCCTCAAGCAAGAAGTAACAGGAACGGAAACAAAATGAACAGATTAGATTGATTTCTCACAATAATTGCCTCAAGATTGTCAATAGGGAAAAGTCTAAACATGATACAAGTTTTGAGATTATTTCAAGAACATGCTTAGATTCACAAGAAATCCTTTGAGTGTGTGTGTGTGAATACCAATCTCTACTTGCTACTCTATCAACTCGGATCAATTTATGCAAACTTGATTGCAGTATGTCTGATCTCTATGAGAATGAGTTTCTCAAACTTCATATGCCTATTTTTCAAATCAGCTCTCCACTAATGTAGCACAAGCACACCACCAAAGATCAAAAGGACTTCACAAGGGCTTGTAATGGTCAGCTGAGGGTGTTTGCTAACACAATGGATATGGAATTCAAAGCAAGAAAATTTAACACAAGCTTCACCAATGAAAGGAAGAGAACGAAAAATTTACATTTACTTTCAAGAGCAACTTATGTGGTATGACTGTGCAATGCCTTGATCCATTAAGCTGTCTACAGGACCCATGTAGCGAGTATCAAATCAGTGACTCCCAAGCCAGATGACTTTAGGGCACTAGGTATAAAATACCCCTCGGACCTTCTACTCGAGCCCTATAGGCTTCGAATCTTGGCTAGTCACACACAAAATACCTTGATCCATTAAGCTGTCTACAGGACCCATGTAGCGAGTATCAAATCAGTGGCTCCCAAGCCAGATGACTTTAGGGCACTAGGTATAAAATACCCCTCGGATCTTCTACTCGAGCCCTATAGGCTTCGAATCTTAGATAGTCACACACTCTTTTTTTTTTTTTCATTTATAAACTTGCAAAGCTTGCAATTGCTCTTCTTCCTTTTACAAACTATTCCCTTCTCCAATGGCTCGGCAAATGCAAATTTTCTTGAAGAGAGGTAGGGTAAGTGTTCATGGGTTGAATGGTGCGATTATTGCAGGTTAATGCAAGAAAAATGGCTAACGTTAAAGCTCAAAAGGGTGACTAGAGATAGATATAACAAAGGTAGGCTAGAAAAGCTCAAACGTTCCAACGATGGCCTAAATCATTTCTCTAATGGTGTGCTGCCTAGAATTTCGCCTCGAGAGATTATCAAATAGGTTCTAGAGTTCAGTGAGATCTTGAAAAACTATCTCATTCACATAAATATACTCTAAGCTAAAAAAAGTAACTTATTGATCACGGTATTGTGCACAGAATTGTTCAAAGGAATTCAAATAAACCAAGCTAGCACAAGAATTAAGCACAAACCAAGACCAGAATAGCATTTTTCACAAATTGCAATAAGGTAATATCATAGGCTTGTGATCATCAAGAAAAAAAATTCAGCATCAACACCAACACCACTATCATAACCAAACCAGCAAAAGTCACTCCCCCAAACTTATTTTTCACATTGTCCTCAATGTAAAAGGAAAGAAAAATGGAAGACTAATACTCCCCTTGTAAGAAACTTGAACGAGTGCCCAGTTGATCATTATTGAACGAGCATTTTGATAACAACAAATTCTTCCTTCTTTTGAACCTGTACCACACAAGCAAAATGAGTGGGTCAGTGCATCATTTATTGAAAACTAAAACAACTAAAACAAGAAAAATAAATTTAAACAGATGTAGCTTGGGTTGCCTCCCATGAAGCGCTTGTTTAATGTCATTAGCTTGACAACCACATCATCAACCATAGGTAGGATTCTCCAAGGGGTAAGTAACTCCTTTAGGAACTGCATTGCTACCAAAATAAGCCTTCAAACGCTGCCCATTAACCTTGAATGTCCCAGCGGATTCACTCTGCACCTCAATAGCACCATAAGGATATACTTTTGTTACCGTGAATGGACCGGACCACCTAGATCGAAGCTTGCCCGGGAATAGCTTAAGTCTTGAGTTGAACAGTAACACTTGCTGTCCAATTTCAAAGTTTTTAATCTAAATGTGCTTGTCATGCCAATGCTTGGTCTTTTCCTTATAAATCCTAGCATTTTCATAGGAATCCAACCTGAATTCCTCCAACTCACTCAACTGTAAAAACCTTTTTTCTCCTGCAGCTTGCAAGTCCATGTTTAGCTCCTTAACTGCCCAATAGGCCCTATGCTCCAATTCAACTGGTAAGTGACAAGACTTTCCCAAGACAAGTTTGTAAGGAGACATACCCAAGGGTGTCTTGAAAGCTGTCCTATATGCCCAAAGAGCATCATCCAACTTGTTTGCCCAATCCTTCCTTGAACTACTCACTGTTTTCTCTAAAATTTGCTTCAGTTCCCTATTAGCAAGTTCCACTTGCCCATTTGCCTGGGGATGATAAGCAAGCGCCACCTTATGAGTAACCCCATATTTCTTCAACAAGTTCTCAAATGACCGGTTACAAAAATGGGAGCCTCCATCACTAATAATGGCTCTCGGCACACCAAATCTTGAAAATATATTCTTCTTCACAAATCTCATCACCACCCGAGAATCATTTGTCTGGGTTGCAATAGCTTCAACCCACTTGGAAACATAATCCACTGCTACCAAAATATACTGACTGTTGAAGGATGAAGGAAATGGGCCCATGAAATCAATTCCCCATAAATCAAACAATTCAACTTCCAGGATACTCGTCAAGGGCATTTCATTCCTTTTCGAAATACTGCCAACCCTCTGACATCTATCACACATACTCACATATTTCCTAGCATCATGATACATGGTTGGCCAATAAAAACCATATTGCCATATTTTTGCAACTGTCTTGGAGGTGCTAAAATGTCCACCACACTCCAAGGAATGGCAATGATCAAGGATATCCTTCATCTCATCCTCAGGAACGCATCTTCTAATCATCCCATCTGCACAATGTTTATAAAGAAGTGGTTCCTCCGAAAAGTAATGCTTCACATCAAAGAAAAACCTTTTCTTTTGCTGATAGCTCAAATCAGGGGGAACAATGTCACTTACTAAATAGTTTACCAAATCCGCATACCAAGGAATGGCTGAAACCACCAATAACTGCTCATCTGGAAAACTTTCATTAATGGGAACCTCATCTTCTCTTGACTGCCCTTCTAATCTAGATAAATGATCTGCCACAACATTGTCCATGCCTCTCTTGTCTCGAATTTCAATATCAAATTCTTGAAGGAGCAACACCCATCTAATTAGGCGTGGTTTGGCATCTTTCTTTTGTAGCAAATACTTGATCGCTGAATGGTCCGTGAATACAATCACCTTGGAACCTACAAGATAAGATCGAAACTTGTCAAAAGCAAATACAACAGCAAGAAATTCTTTCTCAGTAGTTGCATAATTCAGCTGTGCATCATTTAAAACTCTACTAGCATAATATATAACATGCAACTTCCTGTTTTTCCTTTGGCCAAGAACAGCTCCCAAAGCAAAATCACTCGCATCACACATTAATTCAAATGGTAAACTCCAATCTGGGGCTGCCATAATTGGTCCTGACATCAGTTCTTGTTTCAACCTGCTAAAAGCATTTAAACAATCCTTATCAAAGTCAAACACCACATCCTTATTTAACAAATTACAAAGAGGTTTAGAGATTTTAGAAAAATCTTTAATGAACCGCCGGTAAAATCCTGCATGACCAAGGAAGCTTCTAACACCCTTCACGTTGATAGGTGGTGGCAGTTTTTCAATAACCTCTATTTTTGCTCGGTCCATCTCAATACCTCTACCTGAAATTTTGTGGCCTAGCACAATACCTTCCTGCACCATAAAGTGACATTTCTCCCAATTCAAAACCAAATTTGTTTCCTCACAACGCAGCAAAATCTGAGACAAATTATCCAGTGGAGGACTTATAGTCTCCTGAGGGTTTTCAGGGATGACACCCACAAACATCTATACATTCTCTTGAATATATCATTCGAAATCAATCATAATACTCATCAACTCTAATGCATGAAATATAAATAATATCCATAAATATACCCTTCAACTCATATTCACATAAAAACATAGTAAATCAAAACATGTCATAACATATTTCCAACACTTCAACATATTTAATCATGATTAAAAATAACTTTAACAATCCTGTGTGAATGGGGTTCCACATGCTTCAGAGTATCAATCATATCTAAACACTTCAACTATTGAAGATCACAATCCTATTCAAGCACATATTTTTCACTTATCACATAGCAATCACTGTTTTTTTTCCATTTTTTTTTATTTTCTTTTTTCTGCAGGAATTTCAACTATTTTACGCGAACACCACGCTGGTTAGGCACACTGCTCGGTTACTAATTTGAAAATCCTCATTTTTTCTTTCTTTTTTTTCAGGAAATTCAACCACTTTACGCGAACACCATGCTGGCTAGGCACACTGCCCGGTTACTAAGTTGAAAATCTATTTTTTTTTCTCTTATTTTTTTTCCGTATACTCAGATAATTGCATGTGTTCATGTATTTTCTGTGTCATGATATAGACTTGTAAACCTATCCCAGTATCATGCTTAGAATCTAATATTAACCCCTTAACATGTGGAAGTGAACATGTGCATTAGGATATGTCAAGCTATCCTTAAATCATGGTAAAAGTGTTAAAGTATAGAAATAATATCATGCATAAAAAAAATTTACTATTTCTTATATGACATACAAGTTTCAGAATAATTCATAAAATACATTTCTAAACATACACCTTTGTCAAATCATATCATAATTTCATTCTTTTGACATAATTCAAGGGATGTATAATATTTGGTTACCAGAAAGAAAATAAAATAAAAATATATGAGCATGAAATTTATGAATGCTACCCCCAACTTAAATTTAATTGTGCCCAATTACACTAATTCATAAAAACAAATCAAGAAATAAAGGGTAGAGAAAACCATAATGAACGCCCTAAAAATAGATTTCTCTCTCTTCCAATTTAAGTTTAGGCACTGTCATAATTGAATAAATATTTCCTTCCCCACCATAACCTGTCACAAAAATAGATACCTTTCCAAAAAGATCAAATATAACTCATAAAAGTCCAAAAAGGTATTAAAATCATAGAAAATTTCGGCAGAGTCTCCTTTGTATTTTCATGATATATTGAGCTGTACAAACATTCATCCACACGATGTAAAATATAAAAACACATTAAAATACATCGAATCATCCATGCACAGCACCAAAAACATTCAACATCCAAAATATCATCCTGATTGAAGATTGAGACCGTCCGATCGGAATACTGTAGCACCCGGATCGCCTCCTGCAGGAGTTGGACGGCTGAGAGCTCGTCGGCGATGGATCTACGGTGAAATGTCGTCACCGGAGAACTTGGAAGGGACAGGAAGAATCGTGGAAGCCTAAGGAACTCATCTATGTGGTCTGATTGTGGAATTGAGGCTTCCAGACGATGGCTTAGAGGTGGACGGCAAGGTGGACTTTATGGTGGCTGGACGCCGGTGATCCACGGCAAGGTCGAGTTTTGATGGTGGCGGAAGGTTCATGGTGGTGTAACGAAGGTTATGGTGGTGTTTTGGGGCAATGGGAGGCCGTGGATTAGGGTGTCGACGACGGCTGAGGGGCTTACCGGCGTCGGAGGAGACGGTGTCGAGGGCAGAGGAGGCCGTGGATTAGGGGCTGGAATGATGGCAGAGGTTGTGGTGGTGGTTTGAAGGGACGGGGGTGGCAGGAGAGGCGGCGATGGCCAGTGGTGGGGACGGCTCGCGGACGAGCCGCTGGAAGCCAGGCGGAGCCGGGACGATGATGTCCCGGCTCGCTAGAGAGCCGATTGGGAAGAGAGAGAAAATCCGGTCGAAAATATTGACAAATAGGAAAAAGGTGGAGAAAAATTCTAGGAAAATATGGGGAAAATCGTAAAAATTAAATAAAATTCTAAAAAGCTAAGGAAAAATCCTAAAAACTAGGTTGCCTCCCAGAAAGCGCGTAAGTTTACGTCTTTCACTAGACGCTCTTGAAACCAAATTTTGGAGGCCGATGATTCCATGTGAAAAAATACATGGCCCGAATCATGGTGAAGGTATGCAGAGATGCTTCATCACAAAATAAAAAGAAGTTCTTAGCAAACAAAATATGCATAGAACTGGAAATTTTGATACGATCTTTGATGAAAGGACGATAGGAATTGGCATAGTCTTCACTCATAACAAGGTTCTCCTCCTCACAAAGTTCAACTAATGGGGATAATATTAAAGGTAGAAACTCAAACTGAGGCTCTAGACAAGGAATATTGCTAACACCCTGATGAGTCACTAAATAAACATGATTAAACCCCTTAATTTACATTTGTTAGGCTTAGTGTAATTGTATTTAATAGTTTGTTAGTTGATTTCGGGTTTAATTATGATTTGAGAAGAAATATAAGAATGTCGACTAAAAGGATGAATTTATGTGATAAAGACTACTTCGTCGCCTGTCAGGACAATATTCTTTATATATTCTGTATAAGTTCAAACTGCTTCGTCTACGTGATAGAAGACTTCAAGAGCTACAACTTTCATGTTGGACACTTGGCGAGATTCCAGACAGATTAATACCAGTTTGTAAGACTATGAAGATATACAGCTGTTGGAAACTGGTCCGTCGATGCTCAGGAGAATATTCAAAAAATATTCCACATAAGTTCGAATGTTATAAAATCTTCGGGGGAGGACAGAAGACTTCCTAATCTACATCTTTCATGTTGAGGACATTTCCAAATTTCAGACGGGTTGAACCCAGTCACGACCAGAAGAGGCTGTCAGAATTAAACTAGAAAATCCGAGTTGCACTAGAGGTCCAAATCAACCCAAAACCCTAATTCCGGGAATACACCTATAAGAAGGTGTTCGTTGGCCAAAAATAACCATCTTTTTGACAATCTTTGGTGGAGGAAGAAGAAGACGGAGAGGATGTGGATGATGACAGCTTCCTATTCCAACCCGATGGCTTTCATCCAAAAGATGAGTTGCTAATTCTTGTATTTAGGATTATTCATGAAACCCTAGTGTAGTTTTAGTTTTTCTTTAGTTGGATTCTTGTGAACTTCTCGATGCATGATCTCATGGATATGGTTTTATTATTAATAGAGTTGATGGAATAGAGTTCCTTTGACATACTTTCAGTCCTACATGATTTCTGTGATTGATTGTAGAGATTTATGAGATGGTTTTCTTGAAGTTATTGGTTTGCCTTTGAGATAAGCTATGCTACGCGAAGATAGGTTGTGCCAATGTCATTAGAAGTAGTATAATTTAAGGTAATCGTAGGACCAAAGACAATCTACGTCAAGCAAAGATACGTTATGCCGTTGGGAACATTAACTTTATTTTAGGGATTCATGTGAGCTTGTAGCCATATGATCCATGATGTTGAGAGAAGGGAACAAGATGATAACTAGAGAAGACTAATAATGAAACTAGGGTGGATTGAGTAATTCCTAAGTAACTACTCCATTGATTCAAATTGATCAACCTTTTATCTCTTTTATTTATTAGTTTAGATAACTATATTCTATCTTTGATTCTTTTCCTTAGTTTTAGGGTTTCGAGAATTAATTTCAGTTTCCAACGTTTTCCCTGTGGATAGACACCCGACTTCACCGCTATTTCTACCTAGTAGTGTAGTGATTGAATAAGGATTATAAATTTAATATTTAATTGAGTTTACAACGTTTTAATGACGACGTTTGTGAGCAATCAATTTTTGGCGCCGTTGCCGGGGATTTCGATTGTTAACTAATTGATTTTCTCTTAACTCATTTTCTTTGCTTAGTTTGGTTTTTATCTTTCTTATTTCCCCCTTTCTTTATTTTACACTTTTTAGGAATTTCTGACAATTTTTCTTATTTTTACAGCTACTAAATTTAATTTTCTCAGACTTGAACCTGCAACCCATCGCCAAGAGCAATCGGTCGGACACGGGAGCGACCGATCGGGACTGTGTAGTCAGGTACGTTTGTTCCAAACTCCGAGTTATTTTATCTAGCTGTTTGAGACGCTTCTGCTAATCGCACAAAAGCACGTATCAGTGACAGTCGTCTCTTGGACCAGCCCACTGTTTGTATTTCTTATCTTTGGTGTGGTCCTTATTTATGTGATCTTGCATGCATGGCTAATTCTTATATGCCACCGGGTGCCATGTCCAATGATGATTTGCCTTTTGGTTATGGACCCGCTTACAATAATGACACATATGGTTTCTCTAATCCGGCATATAATTCACATTCATATCATTATAATCCGAATTTTAGAAATCATGCATACCCTAGTTGGCAATTTCAAGTTTACCAACCTCCTAATGTTCAATCATGGAACACAGAAACACCGGCTCAAAATTTTAAACCTTATTTTGAACAACAATATCCTCCCCCACAAACACCCTCTGAACCAACTTTGAGCACAATCATGAGTGCACTTCAAAACATGAATGCAAACATCATTGCTAACATGAATGACAAGACGACTGAGCTTAGGAGCACAATTGCTTTGATAGGGACTAATGTTAACTCTAATGCTCAATCAATACAGAATTTAGAGATACAAAGCGGACAACTAGCTTGTATGGTTGATTCAGATGATGATTAAGTGAATGATTATGTTCCTTCTATTTGTAATGGCAATGCTTGTGATGCTTATGTTTCTAACGATGTTGATACATGCTATAATGCTTGTGATACTTTGCCAGTTCATGATGTTATTGATAATGTTTTACCTGCTGCTGAAAATATTGTTTTGTCAACTTTGGATGATACAGTTGATGATGTTGAAGAATGCTATCCGGTTGTACATTCTGGGCCTTATATCTATTTCGGTCATTTTTATGAAGCAAGTTTTTTTGATGATAGTGATGATGAGGGTTGTTATGCTAAATTGTCGATTGTTCATGATGATAATATGTCTATTTACACTGATCAAAATGAGGATGAGCATATTAGTGGGACCCCTTGTTAGGAACTTCAAGTTGAACTTCTACATGATGAGTTGAATGATGATGATATGCATATTAGTGATAAACATAATGAGGATAAGGGTGTTAACAATATTCCTTTTCTAGAGCCTCAGTTTGAGATTCTACTTTTAATATTATCCTCATTAGTTGAACTTTGTGAGGAGGAGAACCTTGTTGTGAGTGAAGACCATGGCAATTCCTATCATCCCTTCTTCAAAGATCGTATCAAAATTTCCAGTTCTATGCATATTTTGTTTACTAAGGACTTCTTTTTATTCTTTGATGAAGCATGTCTGCATACCATCACCATGATCCAGGCCATGTATTTTTCACATGGAACCATCACCCTCCTAAATCTTGTTTCCGGAACGTCTAGCGAAAGACGTAAACTTACACGCTTTCTGAGAGGCAACCCAGTTTTTAGGATTTTTCCTTAGGTTTTTAGAATTTAATTTAATTTTTACGATTTTTCCCTGATTTTCAGGATTTTCCCCATATTTTTCTTGAATTTTTCTCCACCTTTTTCCTATTTTTCAATCTTTTCCGCCGGATTTTCTCTCTCTTCCCGAGCGGCTCACCTGTGAGCCAGGACTTCATCGTCCCGGCTCCACCTGGCTTTCACCGGCTCGTCCCCAAGCCGTTACTCATTGCCGCCCGTCGCCACCTCTCCAGCCATCCCCAACCCTCCAAACCTTCACCAAAACCTCCACCATACTCTTACCTCTTCATCCAAGGTCTCTTCTTCCCTCAGAACCCTCTCCTCCGACGCTGGTGAGCCCCCCTGCTTTTGTCGGCCATCTCCAATCTCCTCATCCCATGCCTCCCATCAGCTTTTAATACCACAAGAACCTTCCTCCACCATCAAATCCTTTCCTTGCCGCCTGGATCATCAGATTCAAACTCCGACGAGTTCTACCCCTCCTACCACCTTCAGTCTGCCGCCTGGAAGTCCAATTCTTCAATCAGACACCATAGGAAAGTTCCTTGGACTTCCATGATCCTTCCTCAACCCTTCACCACCTCAATTGGAGCTCCGATCATCGGGATCCAATTCCGGCAATCGACCCCCTGCCGCCGGCGAGCTCTTACCCACCGACTGAGGCCTTGTTTCATCGATCAGAAGCTACTGGTGCGTTCGTTGATCTTCCACGACTCTATCCCCACCAGTTCCGTCCTCCGGCGACGAGGTTTCACCGTTGATCCATCGCCGGTGAGCTTCCAGCCGTCCGTTTGCTTCCTGATCGCGATCCCGGTGTTACAAAATTCATATTCTCGATCCGAGGATACAGATCTTCGATCAAGACCATGTTGAGCATTCCTTGATCTTCTAGACGTCCTAGAGCAACCTCCGGTGTTCAATTCTCCTTATTTTCGCCGACTTTATTTCTGATCTCGTCGCGGACGGCATCGTGTGTGATGATGTTTTATGCGGATGATAACTGATGGTTGCCCTGCCTGGATATTTTGGTCCTTAATTTCCTTATATGTGATGTCTAGAATATTATTTTTGATGTATTATCTCCTTTACTATTTATCTGTACAAGTTATATTTTTACGTGATGAATGTTTGTACAGATCAATTTATCATGAAAATAGAAAGGAGACTCTGCCGAAATTTTCAATGATTTTAATACCTTTTTGGACTTTTATTTGTTATATTTGATCTTTTTGAAAAGGTATATAATTGTGTGACAGGTTATGGTGGGGAAGGAAATATTCATTCAAGGATGGTGGTGCCTAAACGTAAAACTGGAAGAGAGAGAAATCGATTTCTGAAGCCTACATTATGGTTATCTCTACCCTTTATACTTGATTTATTTTTATAACTTAGTGTAATTGGGGACAATTACATTTAAGTTGGGGGATAGCATTCATAAATTTCATGCTCATATATTTTTTTTTTTGGTAATCAAATATTATACATCCCCTGAATTATGTCAAAAGAATGAAATTATGATAGGATTTGATAAAGGTGCATGTTTTAGAAATTTATTTTATGAATTATTCTGAGACTTATATGTCATATAAGGGATAGTAAATTTTTGCTATGGATGATATTGTTTCTATACTTTAACACTTTTACCATGATCTAAGAATAGCTTGACATATCCTAATGCACATGTTCACTTCCACATGTTAAAGGGTTGATATTAGATTCTAAGCATGATACTGGGATAGATTTACAATTTTACGTCATGGCACAGAAAATACATGAACACATGCAATTATCTGAGTATGCGGAAAAAAAAAAGAAAAAGAAAAAGAAAAAAAGGATCTTCAACTTAGTAACCGGGCAGTGTGCCTAATCAGTGTGGTGTTCGCGTAAAACGGTTGAATTTCCTGAAAAAAAAAGAAAGAAAAAATGAGAATTTCAACTTAGTAACCGGGCAGTGTGTCTAACCAGCGTGGTGTTCGCGTAAAACAGTTGAAATTCCTACGGAAAAAAATAGAAAAAGAAAGAAAGAAAAAAACCAGATATTGCTATGTGATAAGTGGAAGATATGTGCTTGGATAGGATTGTGATCTTCAATAGTTGAAGTGTTTAGATATAATTGACGCTCTGAAGCATGTGGAACCTCATTCACACACAGGAGTGTTAAAGTTATTATTAATCATGCTTAAATATGTTGAAGTGTTGGAAATATGTTATGACATGTTTTGATTTACTATGTTTTTATGCGACTATGAGTTGAAGGGTATATTTATGGATATTATTTCTATTTCATGCATCAGAGTTGATGAATATTATGATTGATTTCGAATGATATATTCAAGGAAATGTATATATGTTTGTGGGTGTCATCCCTGAAAACCCTCAGGAGACTATAACTCCTCCGCTGGGTTAACCCAGGGGTTTAAAGGCTTGTTGCACATGCTAAGTGCAACGGTGAGACCTACGAAAGTGGCTAGTTAGATTTATTGCTTTTCTTTTATATTTTCTTTGCTCGAGGACTAGCAAAGTGTAAGTTGGGGGATGTAATGAGTCACTAAATAGGCATGATTAAACCCCTTAATTTACATTTGTTAGGCCTAGAGTAATTATATTTAATAGTTTGTTAGTTGATTTCGGGTTTAATCATGATTTGAGAAGAAATATAAGAATTTCGACTAAAATGATGAATTTATGTGATAAAGACTGCTTTGTCGCCTGTTAGGAGAATATTCTTTATATATTCTGTATAAGTCCAAATATCTTGGAAATTTTGTACGTGATAGAAGACTTCAATAACTACAACTTTCATGTTGGACACTTGGTGAGATTCCAGACAGATTAATACCAGTTTGGAAGACTATGAAGATATACAGCTGCTGGAAGCTGGTTCATCGATGCTCAGGAGAATATTCGCCAAATATTCCACATAAGTCCGAATATTATAAAATCATTGGGGGAGGACAGAAGACTCCCTAATCTACATCTGTCATGTCGAGCACATTTCCAAATTCCGGATGGATTGAACCCAGTCGCGACCAGAAGAGGCTGTCAGAATTAAACTAGGAAATCCGTGTTGCACTAGAGGTCCAACTCAACCCAAAACCCTAATTCCGGGAATACACCTATAAGAAGGTGTTGATTGGCCGAAAATAACCATCTTTTTGATAATCTTTGGAGGAGGAAGAAGAAGACGGAGAGGATGTGGATGGCGACAGCTTCCTATTCCAACCCGATGGCTTTCATCCAAAAGATGAGTTGCTAATTCTTGTATTTAGGATTATTCATGAAACCCTAGTGTAGTTTTGGTTTTTCTTTAGTTGGATTCTAGTGAACTTCTCGATGCATGATCTCATTAATAAGGTTTTATTGTTAATAGAGGTGAAGGAACAGAGTTCCTTTGACGTACTTTCAGTCCTACAGAATTTCTGTGATTGATTGTAGAGATTTATGAGATGGTTTTCATGAAGTTATTGGTTTGTCTTTGAGATAAGCTATGCTACGTGAAGATAGGTTGTGTCAAGGTCATTAGGAGTAGTATAATTTAAGGTAATCGTAGGACCAAAGACAATCTATGCCAAGCAAAGATAGGTTATGGGAACATTAACTTTATTTTAGGGATTCATGTGAGCTTGTAGCCATATGATCCATAATGTTGAGAGAAGGGAACAAGATGATAACTAGAGAAGACTAATAATGAAACTAGGGTGGATTGAGTAATTCCTAAGTAACTACTCCATTGATTCAAATTGATCAACCTTTTATCTCTTTTATTTATTAGTTTAGATAACTATATTCTATCTTTGATTCTTTTCCTTAGTTTTAGGGTTTCGAGAATTGATTTCAGTTTCCAACGTTTTCCCTGTGGATCGACTCCCGACTTCACCGCTATTTCTACCTAGTAGTGTAGTGATTGAATAAGGAATATAAATTTAATATTTAATTGAGTTTACAATGTATTAACGACGACGTTTGTGAGCGATCACACCCTTATCGTCATTATGTTTATCACTAATATGCACATCATCATCATTCAACTCATCATGTAGAAGTTCAACTTGAGGTTCCTGACAGGGGTCTCACTAATATGCTCATCCTCATTATGATCATTGTAAATAGACAGATTATCATCATGAAGAACCGACGATTTAGCATAACAACCCTCATCATCACTATCATCAAAAATACTTGCTTCATAAGAATGACTGAAATACATATAAGGCCAAGAATGTACAACCGGATAGCATTCATCAACATCATCAACTGTATCATCTAAAGTTGGCAAAACAATATTTTCAGCAGCTGGTAAAACATTATTAATAGCATCATGAACTGACAAAGTATCACAAGCATTATAGCATGCATCAGCATCATTAGAAAGATAAGCATCACGATTATTGTCATCATAAAGAAGAGGCATAGAATCATATCCATCCACTATATCATCAAAAGAGTGACTTACGTTAGCTAGTTGTCTAGATGGGACTTCTAGCTTGTCTATCAATTGTGAGTTTTGAACTTGATCAATTATAAATGGCTTTTGTTGTATTTGCGTCTGATCAGTGAAGGGGTTCTCAATTTTATCACGTTCCCTACAAAGTCCATACCCAACCAAGGGTTTGTTAAAATCTACTAAGGATTTATTAAATTCTACTAAGGAATTATTAATTTCTTCCATTGCCTTAAGAATATCATCCAAAGTTGGCTTTTGTTGTGCTTGTGATGCAGGGTGGACAGGTGGCTCATACCAGTATTGTTGCGGTGGTTGTGCTTCAAAAGGATTTGGCGGTGCAAAATTAGGTGCAAAATCTTGGGCCGGTGGTTCTATGTTCCATGGTTGAATGTTAGGAGGCTGGTAACCTTGAAATTGCCAACTAGGGTATGTATGATCTCTAAAATTCAGATTATATTGATATGAATGAGAATTATATGCCGGATTTGAGAAACCATATGTGTCATTATTGTAAGCAGATCCATAACCAAAAGGAAAATCATCATTGGACATGGCACCCGGTGGCATATAAAAATTAGCCATGCATGTAAGATCACAAAAGTAAAGACCACACCAAAGATAAGAAATACAAACAGTGGGCTGGTCCAAGAGACGACTGTCGCTGATACGTGCTTTTGTGCGACTTGCAGAAGCGTCTCAAACAGCTAGATAAAGTAACTCGGAGTTTAGAACTGTCACACCCCGACCTAGAAAATCCATCCAGATCGAGACGTGAGCCACCTAAACCTGTTTACATCATCAAATGGCGCACCAAGATTCATAAAAATTTTGGCAGAATCCCACTTTATAATTACAGCACAAGAAACCTGTACTTTTACAATTTTACAATTTCAACATTCTCACATTCCTCAACATTTATATTAAAGAATGTTACAATATTTCTCAAATACAACTGAATTAATAATCTTACAATTATATTCTTGAATACATCAATTAATACATCAATTTGTACATCATTGACTAAAACTATAAATTATATGTTGACGAACTCCCCAACACTCCAAGTCCTCGATCACCTCGAAATACCGCGCCATCTTCTAAAGGAACACCTGAAAGAAGGAACTGCATCGCCGATGCAGCCCGGATAGGATGAGCAACAATGCCCAGTAGGGTTCTACTCTACGTCGCACAGAAAGGAAGGGAAAACTGCATGTAAGGGCCTAAGTGTTAATTTCCAGGCTTTTATGTAAGAGTGGAGGATTTTTCGTGTAATCTCACGTTTTGCGGGGGGTTTTATGCAAAAAACACCCCCTTTCTAGAAAAATCCAGACGCTTCTTTCCTGTGTCTTTGGCTGCCGTCTCGAGAGTGAGGGAGAGGGAGTGAGATCGGGAGAGAGGGATCAGAAGAGAGATCGAGAGAAGAGAGATCAAGAGAAAGAGAGAGAGCGGTAGGGAGAGGGAGAGGAAGGAGGATCGCCGGCGTTGGAGAAGAAGAGAAGAAGGGAGGAAGAAGCCGGGAGAAAGAGAGGTGGAGATCGCCGGGAAAAGTGTAAATCCGGTGAGCCTCCTACCGGATTTCTTCTCCTATTTGGCTTAGCTGAGCTTCTACCTTCTCCCTCCTTCGATTCCATGTTTTTGGTGGGTTTCCTCGGAGTTTTTGGTGAGGGTTGGCGGTTTTGGCGGTTTTTCGGCGACGGGTCACCGGAGACGATGCCGGGGACGGCGTTGTGGACTTCCCCCGGCGACTGCAGCACCGGAGGAAGAACCCCAGCGGTCCAAGGCATCTCTCCGACCACTGTCCCTGGTGTTTTCCAAGTCGGAAAACCCCTGTTCCTCCTTCCCGACCATGGTTTCTGGCGAGATTTCCGGCCGGTCATTCCCTGGTCGTGGATGCGCAACCTTCTTGGGAATCTTGTGCTAGGGACAACGTGTAGCTTCCCTCTTCTCCTCTGGTGGTTTTCCTGGTGCTTGAGCACCCTGGATTGAAGGTTCGACGGAGCTCCGGCGATCTTCTTGAGGAGGAAGATGGCGTTGTGCGCAGCGCACGTTAGCGCGCACATCGATCGCCTGAGTACACTGGTTAGTGCCCTGTGCAGCGGTGCACATTAGCTTTTTGCTAACGTACACTAGAGCCTTCCGGCGTGTGTTTTCGTCGTTTTCCGTGCCTTTTCGATCGGTTTCTTGTCAATCAAACTGAAGCTAGTTGTTTTAATCTCTTTAGGACTCTAAGGCATCTTAGTTTTGTTTATCATGTTTTAGGCGATCGTTTGAGCGGTGGTCGAGTGTCGGAGCGCGGCGTTGACCCCCGGGCTTAGGGATCGCACGTTGACTGTCCTTTTGAGGTAGGAGTTACCTACTATTAGGATTTGTATGATTGTGCTATGTTCTGCTAATGATGTGTTGTTGTGCATGTTTTTCCCTTGTGAGGGTTGTGTGATATGCTATGACATGATGTTTTCTTGTATTGTGTGAATATATGATAATTGTTATTTAGTTTATTTATGTGATTTGTGCATACATGCTAGGAATGTCAGGTCTGTCTTAGGACAGGGATTGTGGTTGGGTCTAGTCAGGTCCTGTAGCTAGACTAGTCAGAGTCTAGGGGATATGTCGACGAGTTGACGGATGGATTTTGATCTCCGTATGTCGATCAAGGACTTTGACTTGACTCGAGGTTTTGATCTGATTTGATGATCTGATTTGAGGATGTGTTGGACCTATACTAGTATACTGAGGCCTGTATAGAGTCTATAGGGGTCTGGGCGAGCGTTGACGGCCGGACGCGGCGACTGTGCGTGTAAGATGATGAGAATATAAAATGTCATATTTTTCTCCCTTAATGTTTGGTCTTCTATATCTATTTTGTGCCTAAATGTACTCACTATTCTTATATTTTGATTTAGGATACAATTGGAGACCTTAAGTGGAAAATGAAGCTAATTGAGTAATTCTGGACATTCTGCACAGCAGTTAGTAATTTGAGCATAACTTCTTCATACAAACTCTAATTAGGATGATCCAGGATGCTTTGGAAAGCTAAGGAAGAGCTCTACAACTTTAATGTTTTGAGTTTTGTGAGATACAGACTCCAGAAAGACAGAAAAATCACGGAAGAGGTCAGGTCTGAAGTCGCTGCATTTTTGGACGAGATTTGTGTTTAGAAGATTCCAGATTTGATGCAAGAAGATTCCAGCTGGATACCAATATCTTACCCAGTTATATTAGGACTTTATTTTCTAATAAGCTTGCCTTAATTAGTAGGATTTGCTTATCTTTAAAAGAGGAAAGATTAGTTGGGAGAGGACTCTCACGTTCCTCTTTCCCACGTATCCCTCTCTCACTCATCTATCTCTCTTATATAAGGCTGCCACTACCTCTTAGGGGGCTCTCTCTTCTTTCTCTTTAGTTTTTCTTTTGTTTTCTTTCTTTTCTTTTCAGTTATTCATGGCCCTGCGTGACTAAACTTTGATACTTGGTCGAAGGAGATGGAAACCTCGGAATCAATAAAACTGTGAAATCTAATTAGTTTTTATTGTTCAATTTATGCTTTGAGTATTGAATATTCTTATGTGTTTATTTTCATGATTGTCTTGTTTAATTACTAGGAGCGCTACTAGTTTATTATTCATTGCGATCTACTGCTAGGTTGGATATCAAATCCGGAATTGTTTGATCCCTCTAATCTGCGAAGCAACTAGGGTTTAATAATCTACTGCGTTTTAGAGATTGTTAGGTCTTAGGAAGAATATTTGACTAGATTAAATGCAACCGTTTGTGCTTGTGTTGTTTAGCTTTATCGATCTCCCTATTCTTAACGCTGCTATTAGATTAAATCTACACCGCTTGTCTTAGGTTGTTTAGTAGTTAGGGTTAATTGGATCGCTTGTTTCTAATTAACTATGATTGAGGAGAGATTCGAACTTAATTCGAACGGTGAATATTCATGGTATGAATTGATTGATACTTGCATCAATGATCAGTTGTCAGATTCCGATGGTGGATGTTGACTTAGACCAAGGTTAGTTCTTCTGATTCACTTCGCTCTTTAATTTTAATTATTTCTTAGTTTCTTTTCGTTATATTCAAATCCCCTTTTGTTCACGAAGCACAAAACTAGGCTAGGCATTCCTCGTGGGATCGACCCTTGCTCGCACTACTACATTTGTTTTGAAGAGTACTGGATTTATTTTTGAGTGCCTGCGACAGCACATCATAAGACTTACCCAGACTAGCCAGAACATACTTGGATCTGTGAACTAGTACAGAATGTTGTACCTATACTAGTATACTGGGGCTGGGTATAGAGTCTATAGGGGTATGGGCTAGCGTTGGCGGCCGGACGCGGTGCTGTGCATGTAAGACTTACCCATACTAGCCAGACCATACTTGGGCAGTATACTAGGATAGGTGGGTGTACACCAGTGTCCTAGAGTGTATCAGGTGACTCCTACAGGGCTTTCGAGCTCATTGTTTGGGTTTTTGGTTTTTGGTTTTTGGTGCAGGTCGGCCTGAGACCACCTGGTTTTTGGTGCAGGTAGGCCTGAGACCACCCACATCCTATGGAGATCATGTACTGTGCAGAGGAGTCATTTGGTATTTTGTTTATCTCTTGTATATGATATGCATGTATATGTTGGATTTGAAGCAAAATTGTACATTGATGATTTGGCTGAATTATCATGTATCTTTGGTGGATTTGTACTCATATATGCAATCTGATTGACTAAATGTATATTATTGGAAATGTTGAGGGCGTATGTGCCCCTAGATGTGGTGAATGATTGTAAACAGATAAAGGTTTTGATTAATTGTTTTAGGATGTGTATATAAATTATCTATGGACAGGTTGTAAATGTGAACTCACGCGCCCGTGCCAAAGGGTCATGCCAAAATTTTCTGTAATTATTTGGGATTATATTGTTTTTAATTGGGGCGGGGCGTGACACTGCAACTGTGTCGTTCTCCGCCTAAGTCTAAGGAATGCTAAGGGCCCCATAACCCTATCGATGTCCCAAGGGCTCTCGTCATGAACCTCTCTCTTGAACATGTTACCAAGATCACCTTAAGCACCAACAGGGGAACGGTACCATGCGGGATCACCCTTACCCAAGAACAAACGAGTAGAAACAAAGACTGCGGGCTCCTGTCCAGGTACCACCCTCCCAGTCATACCATCTCTCGCGGGGACACACATGTCAGGGAATGCATCGATAACCATCCTTAGCACTTGGCCTTGGAGACCGACACGACCTCTACACCTCAAATATAAATATATAATCCATAGTCGACTATAGCAATAACCTCAAATGATATCCAACATAATCATTGATGACAATCACGTTCTAATCCTCGACTACCCAAACCTCGGTCCTAGGGCTAGATCCGGGCTACCCGAGAATCCCGGATCGGCGATCGAATCCATCGCCTACCACCTAGCCTTAATGCTTCTAATGCATACAACATGCATGAGCCTATACAAACAACTAGGTCTAGGTGTCTCTACATGCCAAATCATCATTCAATTGTCCAGTAGGTTATACAGAACCAAACCCGGTTCTCAGGAATTCCGGCAGCACAACGGCGCTATAGCAAAGCCGTGGCTAGAAGCCGGTATCAACAAGCCAAAAGGCTACAATACACCAAGACACATCACTCACAGAGAAAGAATCAGAAAACGAGGCACACTATCGACCCATAGGTTTATACATGATATCAAGATGCATACTAAAATCCCATAATTTGAAATATACCAATTTTGGGATAAAACCAATCATGCCCCCACAAGACTTACCAATATCCAAGCTATGCATGAATCATACTAGACACAGCAATTCATACTTGTTTACCTCATGCCAATTCTCCTTGGCATTCCATCGAACATATCATGGATAAAGCATACAAGCATAGATTATATCGATTTCGTAAAGCATAGCAACTTGCATAAATGAGACCTAGAGTTACACAAGCATAAAATCTCAGCATAAAGCTTCCATGAATCCCTCGGAAATCTGTAGGAAATCATGCGATAATTTTAAATACTCTTAAGAACTATATAAAGCTTATGTGGCATGAAAAACATGGAATTAGGATAGTTCGCCTATACAAGGCATACAGCTAGATATACTAGAAATCCCGTAAAACATCCATAAAAACATTTCATCCTTGATACCAAGCGAGTATCCTAACATGACATTCGATGACATGTCAAAGAATCAAGTCAATCCGAGACCGAAATCCAACACGAATCGACGAGAAACTCAAAAACTCGTCAAAAGTCAGCTTCGTCGCAGATTGATAGATAGTTCACCATAAATCTTACAAAAATCAGAAAAATGTGAAATGAGAGCCATCTGAACGTAGACTCGAAGGTCTACAACTTTTGTGAAAAAAGCATCACGAGATTCCACACGGATAAAGAGCAGTTCGTCGAAGAAGTGGATGCAGATGAGGGTTTGAGGAAAACAGCGAAAATCCGAGAATAGTTGGATTAAAACCTTATCAAACCCATCCACATGCTATCAAGCCATAGATCCAACACTACTACCGATAGGAGAACATATTAGGAATATTAGATCTAAGAACTATCGTTAAGGAACCATCAAGAGAGGAGATAGAACATAAATCGAAGAAGAAGCAAAGTGATAGATCAACCCATAGATCCAATGGTTAGCAATGCATGACAGCATGGCATAAAACCACAAGAGAACAGGGGAGAGAAATAGAGCCTAGCATCAACCAGCACCGCAGCTACAAGAAAGCAGGGGAGAAGAGGGGATCGCCGGAAAATCATGGCATACATGTCATAGAGGGTGCATCACGCAGAGGAGGGAGCGGCAGTCACCGGAAATCCAAATCAAACCCAACAATTCCAAATCCAAACAAACACCGTAGAAATCCAACAAGACAGGGCAAGGCATAACTTGGCATTTCCAAAGAAAAGGGGCAACCCTCAGTAAGACAAGGAGGAAGAAGGAGTTCGTCGGAAAACAAGGGAAAGTAGTAGAACCGAAAACTCGCAGCGGCAAGAAACCAACCAGCCAGGAATAGAAAGGAAAACCAGCAAACAACCCACATCTCATAGCATAGCAATCATCGAACACACAGCAGAACAGAGAGTACTAAAACATCACCGAAAAGCAGAGCAAATGTCGCCCGAAAACAGGGCAAGCACAACAAATCCAACCCCGATGCAATCCTACGGCCTAATCTTAGGATTAGGGTAGGTTTCCCTAAGCTAATAAGCCCTAATCTATGCTAGTAGAGTCTAAACCAAGTTTAGGCTAGGAACCCTACCTCTAGGCACGAGATCTTCTCTTCTCCAACCGATCGTCGTGTTCTCTGTCGTCGCCGTCGACCTCTCCGTCTCCACCGCAGTCGCCAGGCTTGTCGTCGCTGAAGAAGAAAGCCCAGCCGCCGTCGCCAAGCTCCTTTCCGACTGCCTCTTCGACCGCGGGACTCTCGCCTCTCCAACCGCGGTCGCCACCGTCGGCATCGCTTCTCTCTCTGCCTCTCTCTCTCTCTCCGCGAGATCAGACCGCCGCTCTCTCGCTCTCTCTCTCTCGATGAATCGTGGCTGATGCTCTTACGAGAGAGAGAAGGGTTTTAAAGGGTTTAACTTAATCAAGCGGTGATTAAGTCTCAAGACTACTTGACCAGCCAGATTTAATCACGGCCGCTCAAATCTCGATCTTTCCGATCAAACTCAGATCCTCCGATCTAGGGTACTCTTAGTGGTCTAACCAAGCACATACATCATCACATGGCCGTGTGTGCACTACGCGTGTGTGAAACCAGCTTCGCCAAGGGTAATTTACCATATTACCCCCGGAGCCGCAACGATCAACGAAGATTGCGAAGCAAGGCCAACCAAGCCCAAAACCAACAGAACCAGACCCTCGACCCAAGCGGTCAGACCGGGTTGGAGGTACAGGTCCTCACAACCCCGCTCAAATCTCGATTTTTCCGATCAAACTCAGATCCTCCGATCTGGGGTACTCTTAGTGGTCTAACCAAGCACATACATCATCACATGGCCGTGTGTGCGCTACGCGTGTGTGAAACCAGCTTCGCCAAGGGTAATTTACCAGATTACCCCCGGAGCCGCAACAATCAACGAAGATCACGAAGCAAGGCCAACCAAGCCCAAAACCAAAAGAACCAGACCCTCGACCCAAGCGGTCAGACCAGGTTGGAGGTACATGTCCTCACAAGAACAAACTTACCTGACTTCACAATCCCGATCGGTCGCTCCCGTGTCCGACCGATCGCTCTTGGCGATGGGCTGCAGGTCCAACTCCGAGAAAATTAAATTTAGTAGCTGTAAAAATCAGAAAAAATTGTCAGAAATTCCTAAAAAGTGTAAAATAAAGAAAGGGAGAAATAATAAAGATAAGAATCTAACTAAGCAAAGAAAACGAGTTAAGAAAAAATCAATTAGTTAACCGTCGAAATTCCCTGGCAACGGCGCCAAAAATTGATTGCTCGCAAACGTTGTCGTTAAAACGTTGCTAACTTCAATCAAATCTTAAATTTATGTCCTTATTCAATCACTAATACTACTACGTAGACTAGTGGTGAAATCCGTAGTCGAACCACAAGGAAAACGTTGGAAACTGAAAATCAATTCTCGAAACTGATTCCTAAGCGGAAAAATCAAAAGGTGGGTTGGATTATCTAAAAAACTATCTAAGAAAGCAAGTAAAGTGATCGGGATTGGAACCAAGTGACGAATTACCTAGGGATTACTAAATCCACCCTAGTTTCACCTTCAATCTTCTCTAGTTATCCTCTTGTTCACTTCTCTCAACATTATGAATCATATGGCTACAAGCTCACATGAATCCCTAAAATAAGATTTATGTTCCTAACGGCATAGCCTATCTTTGTTGGCATAGGTTGTCTTCGATCCTACGATTACTTTAAGTTATACTACTCCTAATGACCTTGGCACAACCTATCCTACCATAGCATAGCCTATCTCAAAAGCAAACCATAAATCACATGAAAATCATCTCATAAATCTGTATAAACAATCACAGAAAGCTTATACGACTGAAAATACTTCAAAGAAACTCTGTTCCCTCAAATCTCTAATCATTAAAACCATATTTATGAGATCATGTTAAGAAGAAGTTTACAAGAATCAAACCAAATAAAATCAAAAGCTACACTAGGGTTTCATGATATCCCTAAGTTTAGAATTAGTTACTCATCTTCTGGGAAAGATCCATAGGTGTTGGGAAGGAAGCCGTCGATCCTCGCGAAAAGATCCCAATCTTCAAAACCCTAGCCTTTTCCTCCAAAAGTGGTCCAAAAAGATCCCTATTTTCGGCTGGAACAACCCCTTTTTATCATAAAAACCCTTAACCTCGGAATTAGGAGTTATAGTTGAACTTAAACTCTAATTTCGCTAAATTCCGGGTTGCTGACGTCATCGGAGCGATCCATCGGACTCAAATCCGATCCATCACTGTAGTTGGTCAGACTGGGTCAATAACCTCCATGTCATCAATTAATTTCAGCCTTTCTCAAATTTCAGCTTTCATAGATCCAATTTTGCTTCAATACTGGCGCCAATCTATATGGACTCTCACAAAGTGTTCAACATGAAAGTTGTAGATCTTGAAGTCTGCTTTCATCTCCCAGAATTTCAGAATATTTGAAATTGTGTAGAATATCTGGTGTTTTATTTCCAAAATGTCGACGAAGCAGTCTTTTTGCAGAATTTAGTGATTTTTGGCCGAATTTCTTGTATTTCTTCTCAAATACTACTTAAACCTGAAATCAAACAATAGGATATCAAATACACCTATTCTAGGCTTAATAAAGGTAATTTAAGGGATTTAATTAGGAATAATTAGTGACTTATCAGTAGCTTAACATTTCAAGAAACAGCTATAAGACATAGCATAAAACAAAATTAGGCTAGAAAGCTAGGAAGAAGAAACGAGAGAATTTAAAGAGGAGAAATTCTCATCAAAACTCAGTTGCAATCCGCAAACCCAAATCGAACACCATACTTCAATTGAATTCAACAAACTGCAAGAACTCGGAAGCCGGGAATTAGGAAACCAACTGGAAAGGAAAAGTACAAAATTACACCCAGCAACCAAACATCTCAACAGCAACCATAAGACACATTAACTATGGATAGAGAGAAATCGGTCGGAAGAGGATGGGAGGATAGGGAGAAGGCTAAGAATCCCTCTAGGACAACTGCAAACTCAATCGATCAAGCCTAGGGGCAAGGAAGAAAACTCCAAACAAAGTCGAACTCTATTGTTATCATCTCATCTAAGCATTTATCCCAATAACCTAAAGGGGACTAAAAACTCAGTCGTAGTTGACAGAACAATCACTTGGTATAGCTCGGCCAACACTACTGCAACCAATAAGCAAACCAACAAACACGTTGTAGGCATACCCCGTAGCTAACTAGTTTCAAAGGAAAAGAAAAGCTAGCAACTACCAACTACCCAACGGCCATCCACCAATCAACCCAAAAACAGAGGCTACAAAGGAGAACCCAGAGATCGGAAGTTGTTCCAACAGAAATCAACAATCGTAGCAGTCCAACCTATGAAACCCAATTATAATCAGTAAAACCAAACCAAACTTCAACGTCTACTCGGCTGCCGGGACCAAAGAGGGATAGAGAGATAAATCCCAAAAGACGAGGAGGAAACACAGTCGAAGTAGATGTCGAAGCTAACGAGAACAAAAGATCCAGAGAGGGAGAGAACTCCCATCGATATCCATCAAAACCAGAGAAAGGGGGAAGAAATCTCGCCAGAAATCCACCGCTAACCCATAGATCCAAACAATGAAAGCAAAGAGAAGAGGATAGCATCCATAAAACCAGTGAAAACTCAAAGATCTAAGTCACGGCAGCGGGAGAGAAGAAGATGGCATTGTTACAGACCCTAGGCTAGCATGCATATCGACAGAACAGTAAAGATAGGGAGAGAAAGAGCCCATCGAACGCCACAAAATCAACAAAGCATCTAAGGGATCTAGGTTATCAAGCATTTAGACCATTCCTATTCGCCTAATCCAAGATTAGGGTAGGTTCCCTACCTCTGGGCATCGTTCTAGGTAGAGATCGCCTCCTCCCTTCTCCTCTCCGTCCGCGGTCGTCGTCACCATCGCCGTCGCCATTGCCAAGTTCTCTCCTCGGGTCGCGGTCACCATCGCCAAGCTCACCATCGGTCGTGAGTCTCTCTCCTTCGAAGGAACACGATCGGCGCTGCCCTAACAAGAGAAAAGGATCTTATACATGATCGGGTTAAGATTTGATAATGGTCGTCCGATCAGCCAGATCTAATCCTAGCTAGTCAAATCTTGATCCTTGTGATCAAACCCAGATCCTCCGATCTATAGCACTCCTAATGGTCTAATCAAGTACATACATCATAACAATGTCGTGTGTGCGCTACGAGTGTGTAAAATTGACCGCCAGGGCGCAGTTATACCAAATTGCCCATGGGGTCCAAAACAACAATGCGATCGCCTGATCGCACTTGACAAGGAACCAAACCAACATGAAAAAGCCCTCGACTCACGCAGTCGAGCTAGGTTAGAGGAGTGAGTCCTCACAGCTGCCCTCTTCTGCTTTCCTCGTTGATTCACGGGTTGACTTGGTTTCCTGGGTTGAGAAGGGGCTGCATTTTTGGTGCATGGAATGACGGAGTTAGGGTTTGAGAGAGAGGACGAAGGTGGTGAGAAGGAACGGTGGCTTTGGAAAGGTTAGGGTACGGTTGAACGAGAGAGATAAGGGATTTGATCGAGTGAGAGGGGATTATATGGGGGAGATCTGACAATAAGATCAAAAAACCCTCACTTAAGTATGTCACAATCGTGGCGGTCAATCCATCATAAATTTGCAGTCGACCTTTGTGTACGTTTTGTGGGTAACAAAAAAATTGTACTCACAGTCGACCTTCATGAAGTTCGGATCGACCGTCAATTCTAGAAAATGGATTTTGAAATTCAAAATAAATTCATTTCTAAATCAAAAACCCATGAAACTTTGCATAGACATGTGTATAAATAATATGAGTTAAAACAAATCATCAAACATCAATTTTTCTTATTAAATTGAAATTTGACATGCAAGTTGTATGATGTATGAAACAATACATAAAAGGTGGACATACTTTTTTCCTTTAGCTCATTTATCTCGGACATCAGTTTGACATTCAAAGCTCCCTTATAAGATATGCAAACCTGTCCTCGCTTAATAATGGCTTGGTTAGCATATCCATAATTTGATATTCGGTGCTAATAAATTCAAGTGCAATATCCCCTTTTTGTGAGTGATCACGAAGAAAATGGTGCCGAATTTCTATATGTTTTGTCCTATAATCTTGGATGAAATTCTTGGATAGATTGATGGCACTAGAGTTGTCATACCTAATGGGAAATTTACCTACATGTATGTTGTAATCTACCAATTGCATTTTTATCCAAAGTAATTGTGCACAACAGCTCCCCGCCGCGATGTATTCCACTTCGGCGGTGGATAAAGCAACTGAATTTTGCTTCTTGGAGAACCAAGAAACAAGAGCATGACCAAGAAAATCACATGTACTACTTGTACTTTTTCTATCAAGTCTACATCTTGTGAAATTCGCATCGGAGTAGCCAATTAAATCAAAAGATTAGCTTGTAGGATATCACAAATCATACTTTTCGGTTCCCATTAGATATCTAAAGATCTTCTTGGTCGCAACCAAATGTGATTTTTTAGGACAAGATTGAAACCTAGTACAAATGCAAACACTAAATATGATGTCCGATCTACTAGCGGTCAAGTAGATTAAGGACCCAATCATCCCTCTATAAAGTGTTCTATCAAGTCTACTTAAGAAGTATGACATGATTAACGGGTTTTGGAGGACTTCTAGGAGGACTTTTCTGGAGCATCTGGAGGAGAGGAAGCGGTGTTAGGGTTTTGTTTTCTTCGTCTTTCTTTCTTTATTTTTCCTTGAACACTTTTGTCGTCTTCATGATGAACATGAGTGGCTAGTTTCTTTTCTAAGGTACCGATGTAGCCTAACAGAATCATTCTATGTTATTGAATCATGCTTATTCAATCAGTTTATATTCCTTGTTTCATTCATTATTATAACTAAGATCTTAAATACCTTTATCTTACCAATAGAAGTATTATAAATTATTTTATGTGAGATTAGGCGAGGGTTCATACCCAAATCTTGTAGGATCTATGAATGCCTGAGTTCATGTCGAAGCCGAGTTCAAGCTAAGACAATTCTTGGTTCATAATTGTTCTTTAGAGCTTAATGGATTCTTGATTGACACTTAGCTATGGGTTTATTAGCAAGAGTTAATTAAGGGTACTTAGTGAAGACCGCGGCCGAACGGATCATGATACCGAAAGAACGAACCTTTGGAATTAAATTGAGATTTTGTTGATTCAATGCATAGAATGAGGATGTTATGGTGAAATTGGAACCTTAGTCTTCATCCATCAGATTTCCATCATTTTCTTATTTCGTTATTAGATCTTTTATTTTCGGTACTTCTTATTTCTTACTTTGCTTTCCTTATTTTCTTTCTTCTCTGTTCTTTCGCGTTTTACTCTAATAATCTTTACAAATCTCTGTGGGTACGATACTCGTCTTGCTGCTATACTGACCACACGTATTCGTATACTTGCGATATATAAATTTAATTCATCAAGTTTTTGGCGCCATTGCCGGGGATTTGATTAGAGTTTATTAGTAGTGAATGCACGATCGCCGATCACGGAAAGAAAAGTTGCTGCCCTTGAACGATAATGTGAGGACCCATACCTCCAACCCGGTCCGACCGCGTCGGTCGAGGGTCTGGTTCATTTGGTTTGGCTTGGTGGGACTTGCCTCGCGATCTCCTTTGATCGTTGCGGCTCCGGGGGTAATTTGGTAAATTACTCTAAGCGGAGTTGATTTCACATGCGCGTAACGCACACACGGCCTTGTGATGATGTATGTCTTTGATTAGACTATTAGGAGTACCCCAGATCGGAGGATTTGAGTTAGATCGCAAGGATCAAGATTTGAGCGGTCGTGATTAAATCTGGCTGATCAAGTGGTTAGGAGACTTAATCACCGTTTGATTAAACCCAAACCTTCTTAACCCTAATTTCTCTCTCTCTCTCTTCCTTTCTCTCTTACCCGCAGCAGCCTTCCCCAGTTTCCCTTCTTCACCCCTACCCGCGATCGCGCCGGCCTTCTCCCTTTCCGTGGAGGTTCCTTCGCTGCCGTCGCCGGCCACCGATCTCCCTTCTCTGGAGTTTCTTCGCCGCCGCCGTTCATCGTCGCTCCCCTCCGAGCCCGCCCTCACCTCTCTCAACTTGCGGAACCCCTCTTCCTCTCAGATCCGACGCCCTTCCCCTCTCTTTCTCTTCCCGTCGCGAGTGGTGCTCGACGTCGGATGGTTCCCGGCGGACTTTGGTGATTCCCAGCGGACCCCCGGCAAGCCAGAGGCGGCAACGACGATGGAGGAGGTGGTCTTCAGCCGGATTAAGCTTGGATTGCATTCTCAGGTAGGGTTTCTAGCCTAAACTTTGTTTAGACTCTACTAGCATAGAGTAGGGCTCCTACCCTGATCTTTGATTAGGATATTAGGAACGGGATTGGATGTTGTGTGTGTGAGATGTTTGGATCTCTTCCCTGTTTCCATGCTCTGTTTTTCCGGCAATACCTTTGATGATATTAGCTTGGGTTTGTTGCTTCTGCTCTGTTTTTCTGGGGTTTGTTGGTGTTTGATGCTCTATGGTCTTGGCTCTGGTGATATTCTCCTCTTTCTTCACATCAGTAGCTCAGGTTTAGTGATTGTCGCGGTGTTTTAATCCCTTCTCAGATGCTCTGCTTCAATTTTCTGATTTTTGCCGCTTTTACTTTGGTTTTCCTCGCTGCCATGGACTTCGATGCTATGCCTCTGTTTTGTTCCTTACTGCCGTGGATTCCTATGCTATGCCTTGCTCTGTCCTTCCCTTGCTGTCATGGATTACCCGGGGTTTGGGATTGGCTGGTTGCTTGAAGTGTCTGGGTTTCCTTGTTTTCTAGTGTTCTCTGATTCTTGTCGTTATTGGTCATTGTTGGGTGTTCGTGGGATTTTTCCCATGCTCTGTCTAACAGTCGATCGGTTGGGAAGCCGAAGATCGACAGCTGGGCTGGTGTCGAGGTGTTGGGTCTGAGTCGTGGGACTCCGTGGTCCTGTCCTCCTTGACACTTCCTTTCGTTGGGATTTCACCTCCTTGTTCTCGTATGATTTGATCGATATGTGTTTATACTTATGCCGATGGGAATGGGGAGCTTTGTGTCGGATATGAATGCACGGGCTTCTTCGAGTTACGTATGCAAGGTGTTTGCTGGTTTGCCTCTTTAGTGCAGCGGTTTGACTGAGTAATTATTTCCATCGATTTTGGATCGAGCTCTTAGTTTTTCCTTTGGTAAAATCGGACCTATGTTGACTGAGATGATAGTGGTGGAGTTTAATCTTCGTTTGGAGAGCTGCGTGCTATTTCTGTAACCTTTGGAGTCTTCGTAATTTGATCGATTGAGTTGTCGTATTAGAGGGATCCTCAGCTTCCTTTCTCTCTAATGCTTGATCGTTCCAGGCTCTGGACTTCCGATCGATTGGGCCAGGCGCTGACCGATCGGGAGCCAGACAGAGGACTACATTGCAACAAATTGTGGGATTTCCCTTTATTTCTGTCGGATTGATCTTGTATAATGGTTTGACTTAGATGTAGCCCACTAATTTCGTTCTATGCCGAGTTTTGTTATTGACCCTGTATTTACTGTAAATTGATAATCATTAGTGCCAACTGTTCCTCCCTTTACTCAATGGTCGTAAACTCCTGTTAATTATCCAATGATGTATTCCTCTATCATGCTTAAGCTTAGGGCTGGCTGTGTGTCCGTTTCTATTTACTTGTGGGTTAACTGAGGGAGTGATGACCCTCGGGAATGTGTAGTTTAGTTGGGCCGAAGGTGTGCCCTGTGTGTTGAATGGTTATGCTTGGTTTGGATACATAAGTGTCATGTATGTCGTATCTTTCATGCTAAATCTATTCTATAGTTATGTTATACCTTGTTGGACAATTGATTGATGGTTTGGCATGTAGAGACACCTAGGCCTAGTTGTTTGAATAGGCTCATGCATGTTGTATGCATTAGAAGCATTAAGGCTAGGTGGTAGGCGATGGTTTCGATCGCCGATCCGGGGTTCTCGGGTAGCCCGGATCTAGCCCTAGGACCGGGGTTTGGGTAGTCGAGGATTAGGACGTGATTGTCATCAATGATTATGTTGGATATCATTTGAGGTTATAGCTATAGTCGATTATGGATTAAAAATTTTTATTTGAGGTGTAGAGGTCGTGTCGGTCTCCAAGGCCAAGTGCTAAGGATGGTTGTCGATGTGTTCCCTGACATGTGTGTCCCCGCGAGAGATGGTATGACTGGGCAGGGTGGTACCTGGACAGGAGCCCGCGGTCTTTGTTTCCTCTCGTTTGTTCTTGGGTAAGGGTGATCCCACATGGTACCGTTCCCTTGTTGGTGCTTAGGGTGATCTTGGTAACATGTTCAAGAGAGAGGTTCATGACGGGAGCCCTTGGGACATCGACGGGGTTATGGGACCCCTTGGCATACCTTAGGCTTAGGCGGAGAACGACACAGTTGCAGTTTCCCTTCCTTTCTGTGCGACGTAGAGTAGAACCCTACTGGGCATTGTTGCTCACCCTACCTGGGCTGCATCGGCGATGCAGGTCGATGCAGTTCCTTCTTTCAGGTGTTCCTTTAGAAGATGGCGCAGTATTTCGAGGTGATCGAGGACTTGGAGCTTCGAGGAGTTCATCTACAGATAATTTACAGTCTTAATCAATGATGTATAAATTGAGGTATAACTTGATGTATTCGAGGACATAAATGTTTAATCATTAATTCAGATGTATTGGAGAAATGTTGTATTATTCTTTGATGTAGACATTTGAGAAATGTAATAATGAGTTACTTATTGTTGTTCCTTTGTACAACTTGAAATTATCATATTATGAAATGTACAGGTTTCTTGTGTTATAATTATCGAGGAGATTTTGTCAAAATTTTCATGAATTGGAGACCGAGTTATTCATTCGTATGCTTGTTGCGCCAATTGATGATGTAAATAGATTTAGGTGGTTTCACGTTTCGATCTGGATGGGTTTTCTGGGTCGGGGCGTGACAGTTTGGTATCAGAGCAGGCTGTAGATCCCAGGGATAAGATTAGGCTTGCGGTTGAGATTTTGAGTGTGGAATGGGATAGTTCTAGGTCTAGAACATCCTTGCATGACTGTTTGCGAATGCGTGTGATGTGCATTAGTTAGGTTGATTGCTGTTGTGTTTTGGTTTTCGGCTGTGTCGTGACGCCTCAAGGGGAGGTGTGCACGCACTCCGGCGTTGTCCGTTCCCTCGCCTGACAGTGTATCTCCCCCCGTGCTGGAGATGAGCGAGTAGGGAATAGGACGTGTGTCGCCTTTATACTCTTGGAATCCCGAGAGGTGGACTCGTTGTGGCCCAGAGGTGATGTTGGAGATCCTTCGACAGTAGAGGACTGATTGAAGGAGGTGTCCCGGATCCTGAATGTCTCAGACATCCTGCAGTATCGCTTGTTTGGGAAGCCGTTGTTTCCTTGTCTTCCCAGGAAGCGATGCATAGTGGTGCTTGTCGGGGCCACTAGGGACACTGTTGGTTGTGTGTTGAGAACAGTTCGCGTACTGTTCTCTGACCCCTACCTTTGGAAGGTGGTGTAGTTGGGAGTGCCTTCCTCTATTTTTTGGTACTCGCACCGCGTGGCAGCACGCGGGTTGGTTGGATCACCTGGCTCGGTATGCTGGAGTGACAGCGGGGGACGCCCTGGACTGGACTCTGGATACTGAGACAGATAACTTGAGGGTTGACACCGGACTGTTGGTCGGTGGTCGTGGTGAGTTTCGGGGTTGTCCCGGGTTTAGTGAGACAGCAGGGTGGCTGTTGGCAGAGTACAGTGGTTTCGGCAGCAGCGTCGTGCCAGTTCTTTGAGAGGTAGCCTGGACCGCCAGACTGAGAGGGAACCCATAGGGTGCTCGAGTGCTTGCCGCCGGGAGCCTTTCCGCCGACGGTGCTGGTTGCGAGGGACGCGAGACGCTTACCGTAGAGCAGTCGGGCGTGACGCACGGCGTGGGGCAGAGCAGTGGGTTGACACCTCAGCTGGGGCAGGTACATGTGGCAGACGCGGGAATTCAGATTCCAGATAGAGCATCGCCGGAGACGAGATAGCGACCGGTCTTACCGGAGTTTCGCGCACTTCTGGGCAGAGAGCAGCTTGAACAACAGCCCATTTCAGAGCCGCCTTCTTCTAGATTTCAGTTTGCAGCTTCAGCTTTCAGCTTTTGGAGTGTCTTGCGGCTCGTGGTTTTCTTGTGGCGCCGGGTGTTCTCCCTTGTGACTCGTCCCCGTGCAGCCGTGTTGGTTTGGGACTGGAGTCGAGTGTGGCTTTGGGAGTAGCCACCGATTTGGGACAAAAGCTTGGGTTGGTTACTCTTGTCGGGGCGTTTTCTAGAGGTTGGAGACCTCTAGGTGTCCGTCGCCCACCTGTGGGACACGTTGGGGGTCGACGGCTTCCTTGGTTTGCGTCAGTTGGTCGCATACCGAGTTGTGCTTCTTTGGCCGTGGGAAGGTGTCATGAGTACACCTGACGGCGTTGTCTTGCTCTCGTTGAAGGTTGCGGGTTGGAGCGCCTTCTGGTTGTCGAGAGCTGAGGTTGTTCACCGGTCTGTGGTGAACTCCTCTCTTTTGTTTTGAGGGTGCTCGGGAGAGCAGGTTTGTCCCCTCGTGTTGTTGTTTGTGCAACCGTCCATTTGAGAAGCTTTCAGAATTTTCCACCTTCGCAGGGTTGCCGAGCTTGGACTCGAGGTTCGTTCGGGGTAATTCAACCAGGGTCTTCAGTGAGCGCGTCGCAGAGACCTCATGGCCGAGTAGGCCGGGCTATATTTGTGGTAGAGGCGACCGTTGAGGACGTGTGTTCGCTCTTCCAAACCATGAGCAGCTGGACCGCGTGCAACAGTTTTCGCCGTCTCAGCAGCTCCAGCAGTCATATCAACAGGTTGTCCCTGAACCTTCCGTTCTTTGAGGAGTACGTGCCCGTTGCAGTGCATCGCCGAGATACTCGTCAGCTCAGAGCTTTGTCGACCTTCTCGTAGGTCAGACTTCGTATCAGCTGCAATCAGATAGAGATTCGGGATTGCGATATCCCGAGGATTGCTTTCAGTACGAGATACGAATTGTGTCAGCGGCAGGTAGATTAGTTGATCCAACTGACCTTGAAGCAGATATGTGACGGCAGAGATCAAAGACTACGTTCGAAATTCAGCAGAGACATCTTCAGGACCGCGGGAATGTTGATCAGATTGACCAGGAGACCGGAGGTCTTGTCTTAAAGTCACTACGTCAGTGCCTTTAAGGGTGATAGCAACTGGTAGTTGCTAGAAAGGTCTCGACCTTTCGGGTATATCACCTTTCTGTTTAACCCAATGTCGTAGATGTTACCTCGAGCAGTTGGGCCAGAGAAATTAGAGCATCTTTAGTGGCAGTAACAACCCGTCATTGGCGGAGATGGAGGCAGTCATCCAGGTCGGACAACACTCCTTACCCCTCAGAAGATGTCAGTCCAGAGTGATGGTGATGTGAAGTGACGACACGAATCTTACGGAGGTTCATGTCCAGATTGATGTCCAGCGTGTAGATGAGAGGCAGACAGCGTCAGCAGGCAGTATGTTGTGTTTCAGAGATCGAGCCTCAGTTCCAGAGTTGTGTAATGATGGCGTTCAAACGTCCTACTCCTTTCCCTTGTTGACCACCTCGCAGGTATGGTGGTATGTCGTGACCGTCATCAGCATTGGTAGCGCGAGATGCCGAGTTCGTCCCCATTACTTCACCTGTCAGGACGTGAAGGCGGAGCATTCACAAATAGCAAACCCGTTGTAGCTTTTCCAGTGTCAGAGTGGACATCATAGCATGACAGACTTCATCATCATCATATAGAGGATGCCGAGAGGACTTTATATGATTTGGCTCATGATAGCATGATTGGCCAAATCAGCACATATATTGTCTATGAGTACGGATACTGCAAGCAGTTTAGCAGGTCGCATGTCGGGGAGGTGAACATGCTACATGACATTTTAGCTTCCATCGTGTCAGGTCGCGATTCCAGATTTACGGGCAGGCTTTAGTGCAGTTCTCAGATGAATCGTGTATTGTTGATGCATATATTAAGATCACATTCCATGGTGGAGTTCGCTTGCTACAGTAGTTGACAGTTCAGCTTTGGCATCGCACCGTTTGAGGCATAGTACGGCATCCCATGTTGATTTTCATCTTATTGGCCATAGCTTGCAGAGGCTTCATCCATCGACTCAGACAACAACACCCAATATTCAGAAGATCAACATAGATCAGGTCAGAGTTGACAGAAGATTTGCACAGATAAAGTGATCGCCGGTTGATTTTGCAATTTGATGACAGAGTGACCTTGAGAATGACCCACGCGGATATCCAGGTAGGTTGGTCAAGGAAGAATCAATGCCGGGGGGTTGCTCTTTGAGATTTCAGTTCATGGTGGCGAGACTGTTTTAGGTTTACCTTATCCCATACCTTCCAATTGTGCTTCATACCGTCACGTGTTCGAGCTGAGGAGGCACCGTCCAGATTCATTGCGTGTCAGCAGCTTCGACAGAGTAGAGCTTGAGGTGGATAGATTACACATAGGCGTTTGGGGGTGACTTGGAAGCTCTGGAGCGCATGCGCAGTTTGTCCCAAATGGTCCTCACCCCGAGGCGTTTCTCTGTCTTGTGTGGCCATTGCGAGCGTTGGTGCTCGGGTTGTGAGCTTGCTAACCTTCTTGTCTTGTGCAGGTGTGCTTGTTTTGCTTATTGTTTTTGACCCTACTCCAACCGAATTTCGAGGACGAAATTCCTTTAAGGGTGATAGGTTGTGAGGACCCGTACCTCCAACCCGGTCCGACCGCGTCGGTCGAGGGTCTGGTTCATTTGGTTTGGCTTGGTGGGACTTGCCTCGCGATCTCCTTTGATCGTTGCGGCTCCGGGGGTAATTTGGTAAATTACTCTTAGCGGAGTTGATTTCACATGCGCGTAACGCACACACGGCCTTGTGATGATGTATGTCTTTGATTAGACTATTAGGAGTACCCCAGATCGGAGGATTTGAGTTAGATCGTAAGGATCAAGATTTGAGCGATCGTGATTAAATCTGGCTGATCAAGTGGTTAGGAGACTTAATCACCGTTTGATTAAACCCAAACCTTCTTAACCCTAATTTCTCTCTCTCTCTCTTCCTTTCTCTCTTACCCGCAGCAGCCTTCCCCAGTTTCCCTTCACCCCTACCCGCGATCGCGCCGGCCTTCTCCCTTTCCGTGGAGGTTCCTTCGCTACCGTCGCCGGCCACCGATCTCCCTTCTCTGGAGTTCCTTCGCCGCCGCCGTTCATCGTCGCTCCCCTCCGAGCCCGCCCTCACCTCTCTCAACTTGCGGAACCCCTCTTCCTCTCAGATCCGACGCCCTTCCCCTCTCTTTCTCTTCCCGTCGCGAGTGGTGCTCGACGTCGGATGGTTCCTGGCGGACTTTGGTGATTCCCAGCGGACCCCCGGCAAGCCAGAGGCGGCAACGACGATGGAGGAGGTGGTCTTCAGCCGGATTAAGCTTGGATTGCATTCTCAGGTAGGGTTTCTAGCCTAAACTTTGTTTAGACTCTACTAGCATAGAGTAGGGCTCCTACCCTGATCTTTGATTAGGATATTAGGAACGGGATTGGATGTTGTGTGTGTGAGATGTTTGGATCTCTTCCCTGTTTCCATGCTCTGTTTTTCCGGCAATACCTTTGATGATATTAGCTTGGGTTTGTTGCTTCTGCTCTGTTTTTCTGGGGTTTGTTGGTGTTTGATGCTCTATGGTCTTGGCTCTGGTGATATTCTCCTCTTTCTTCACATCAGTAGCTCAGGTTTAGTGATTGTCGCGGTGTTTTAATCCCTTCTCAGATGCTCTGCTTCAATTTTCTGATTTTTGCCGCTTTTACTTTGGTTTTCCTCGCTGCCATGGACTTCGATGCTATGCCTCTGTTTTGCTCCTTACTGCCGTGGATTCCTATGTTATGCCTTGCTCTGTCCTTCCCTTGCTGTCATGGATTACCCGGGGTTTGGGATTGGCTGGTTGCTTGAAGTGTCTGGGTTTCCTTGTTTTCTAGTGTTCTCTGATTCTTGTCGTTATTGGTCATTGTTGGGTGTTCGTGGGATTTTTCCCATGCTCTGTCTAACAGTCGATCGGTTGGGAAGCCGAAGATCGACAGCTGGGCTGGTGTCGAGGTGTTGGGTCTGAGTCGTGGGACTCCGTGGTCCTGTCCTCCTTGACACTTCCTTTCGTTGGGATTTCACCTCCTTGTTCTCGTATGATTTGATCGATATGTGTTTATACTTATGCCGATGGGAATGGGGAGCTTTGTGTCGGATATGAATGCACGGGCTTCTTCAAGTTACGTATGCAAGGTGTTTGCTGGTTTGCCTCTTTAGTGCAGCGGTTTGACTGAGTAATTATTTCCATCGATTTTGGATCGAGCTCTTAGTTTTTCCTTTGGTAAAATCGGACCTATGTTGACTGAGATGATAGTGGTGGAGTTTAATCTTCGTTTGGAGAGCAGCGTGCTATTTCTGTAACCTTTGGAGTCTTCGTAATTTGATCGATTGAGTTGTCATATTAGAGGGATCCTCATCTTCCTTTCTCTCTAATGCTTGATCGTTCCAGGCTCTGGACTTCCGATCGATTGGGCCAGGCGCTGACCGATCGGGAGCCAGGCAGAGGACTACATTGCAACAAATTGTGGGATTTCCCTTTATTTCTGTCGGATTGATCTTGTATAATGGTTTGACTTAGATGTAGCCCACTAATTTCGTTCTATGCCGAGTTTTGTTATTGACCCTGTATTTAATGTAAATTGATAATCATTAGTGCCAACTGTTCCTCCCTTTACTCAATGGTCGTAAACTCCTGTTAATTATCCAATGATGTATTCCTCTATCATGCTTAAGCTTAGGGCTGGCTGTGTGTCCGTTTCTATTTACTTGTGGGTTAACTGAGGGAGTGATGACCCTCGGGAATGTGTAGTTTAGTTGGGCCGAAGGTGTGCCCTGTGTGTTGAATGGTTATGCTTGGTTTGGATACATAAGTGTCATGTATGTCGTATCTTTCATGCTAAATCTATTCTATAGTTATGTTATACCTTGTTGGACAATTGATTGATGGTTTGGCATGTAGAGACACCTAGGCCTAGTTTGTTGAATAGGCTCATGCATGTTGTATGCATTAGAAGCATTAAGGCTAGGTGGTAGGCGATGGTTTCGATCGCCGATCCGGGGTTCTCGGGTAGCCCGGATCTAGCCCTAGGACCGGGGTTTGGGTAGTCGAGGATTAGGACGTGATTGTCATCAATGATTATGTTGGATATCATTTGAGGTTATAGCTATAGTCGATTATGGATTAAAAATTTTTATTTGAGGTGTAGAGGTCGTGTCGGTCTCCAAGGCCAAGTGCTAAGGATGGTTGTCGATGTGTTCCCTGACATGTGTGTCCCCGCGAGAGATGGTATGACTGGGCAGGGTGGTACCTGGACAGGAGCCCGCGGTCTTTGTTTCCTCTCGTTTGTTCTTGGGTAAGGGTGATCCCACATGGTACCGTTCCCTTGTTGGTGCTTAGGGATCTTGGTAACATGTTCAAGAGAGAGGTTCATGACGGGAGCCCTTGGGACATCGACGGGGTTATGAAACCCCTTGGCATACCTTAGGCTTAGGCGGAGAACGACACAGTTGCAGTTTCCCTTCCTTTCTGTGCGACGTAGAGTAGAACCCTACTGGGCATTGTTGCTCACCCTACCTGGGCTGCATCGGCGATGCAGGTCGATGCAGTTCCTTCTTTCAGGTGTTCCTTTAGAAGATGGCGCAGTATTTCGAGGTGATCGAGGACTTGGAGCTTCGAGGAGTTCATCTACAGATAATTTACAGTCTTAATCAATGATGTATAAATTGAGGTATAACTTGATGTATTCGAGGACATAAATGTTTAATCATTAATTCAGTTGTATTGGAGAAATGTTGTATTATTCTTTGATGTAGACATTTGAGAAATGTAATAATGAGTTACTTATTGTTGTTCCTTTGTACAACTTGAAATGATCATATTATGAAATGTACAGGTTTCTTGTGTTATAATTATTGAGGAGATTCTGTCAAAATTTTCATGAACTGGAGACCGAGTTATTCATTCGTATGCTTGTTGCACCAATTGATGATGTAAATAGGTTTAGGTGGTTTCACGCTTCGATCTGGATGGATTTTCTGGGTCGGGGCGTGACAGATAAAATAGATCAAATTGGGAGTAAGAAGAGATCTAACAAAGATAGCATGTCCACATCAGATCTAGGAGTTCAAGAGGAGGAACAAGAGAAGATGGAGTTTAATAACAATGCACATCCTTCGGAGGAGTATGCAAGGCCTACAATTTCTACCTCATCTTCATGCATCGCGTTACCCATAGAGGCTAGGAATTATGAACTTAAAAATCTAAATTTTTCTATGCTTTATGCATTTCATGGTTTACCTTCTGAAGATGCACTGACTTTTGTGAAAGATTATTATTCTAGTATTCAAACTTTTCCTCTAGGTGCCATTACTGACGATCAACGTAGGATGTTTTCCTTATACCCTCAAGGATAAAGCTAAGAGATGGTTGATGTCATTGCCTCTTGAATCACTCACTAATTGGGATTCAATTTATAACAAGTTTGTCACCAAATTTATTCTCATGCCATAACTACCAACTTGAGGAAGCAAATTCCAAATTTTCAGCAAGCTGACGGAGAACCATTCCATTGAAGTATGGGATAGATTTAAAATGCTTTTGATGCAATTTTCCCATCATAATTACTCTCTAGAAAATCAGATGCAATATTTTTATGATAGACTAAATTTTTTTTGTCAGACTATGGCAGATAATGCTGCAGGTGGAGCGATGTTCAAAAAGACATCACCAGAGACATATGAAATTTATGAGATGCTGGGATCCAACTCGCAACAGAGGGACACGAGAAATAAGGCGAGAGGCATCTATGAGCTAAACCAGAACGACAACATGGCAAGGCAGATTGCAGCCCTCAACAAGAACATAGACGCGATGATGTCCACACAAGCAAAACCGGTTGAGATTTGTTCAATTTGAAATATTGTTGGTCATAGGTTTGATTCATGTCCTTCTGGGAGTGAATTTCCTGAATATGTGAAAAAACAAGCTACTTTGATGAATGCTTATAGCCTGAGACCTAGATTTGACCCTTATGCAAATACTTACAATCCTGGTTGGAGAGAGCATCCGAATTTTTCATAGAAAAATACTGCTAATGCTAGTATGCCTTCTGCTAATCAGTGTAACCCACATGTTAAGTCGCCTTTGGAAGCGACTATGTTAGCTTTTATGTAGAAAATAGACTCAAAGATGGAACGACAAGATTCAACAATTGTTCAACATGAAACAACACTGAAGAATATTGCAGCTTCCATTGGAAAGTTGGAAGTTCAAGTAGGACAGCTTGCAGATGCTGTTCGATCCCATGTTCCAGGCAAATTTCCAAGCCAACCTGAGCAAGCCAACGCAGTTACTGTTCTTCGTTCAGGTAAGATAATTGATAATAAGATTAATGCTGAAGTTACTGATGAGTGTAGTGATGATAAAATGGAGAAAGTCAAGTGGGAGGAGCCCTAGAAAAGGCCACCACTGGCCACATCTGTTTCTGCGAATGAAAAGAGAGGAATTTCAGATCCTGAGGTTCATCACAACACTCCTACACCATATGTGCCGCTAGTTTCTTTTCCAGACCATCTGAAGAAAGCCAAAATGGATAAGTCATATTCTGAAATTTATGATATTCTATCTTAGGTTGATGTGAACTTACCATTACTTGATGTGATCAGGAACATGCCAGCCTTTCCAAAGTTCTTCAAGGAGCTAAGCACTTATAAGCGGAAGTATGAACCTCATGAAAAGGTGATGGTTTCAGAGACGGTAAGTGAAGTACTACAAAGGAAGCTTACACCCAAGCTTAAGGATCCATGGAGTTTTAACATTAGTAAAACTGTTGGTGATACAAAAATAGGGGAGGTAATGCTTGATTTAGGAGCCAGTGTTAATTTGATGCATTATTCTGTTTTCCAGCAGTTAGGTGTGGGTGAATTAAAACCTACTACGATGTCTCTACAACTTGTAGATTATTCAATTAAGTATCCATTAGGCATTGTAGAAGACATTTTAGTACAAGTTGATAAGTTAATTATTCATGCTGATTTTGTGATATTGAAAATGGATGATGCACCTGTGAATGATAGAAATTTACCTATTTTGTTTGGACGTCCATTTATGGCCACGGCTAAGACTATGATTAATGTGCAAGATGGTAAGCTCTGCATGACAGTTTTAGGTGAAACTGTAGAATTTAAAGTATTTGAATTTATGTCCTATCCTTCAAGCTCTTTTGATTGTTTCTCAATAGATGTTTTGGATTCATTGGTGTTTTCTAATTTCATACATGAGTAAGTTAAGAATACATTGGAAGCGGCATTGATGATGTAAAAGGATGAGTTGTACAGTTATGAGGGAGCAGAGGAGGTTACAGCAGCCCTTGAGGCATCGCAGCCATGTCTCCTTGGTGGATTTCGGTTTTACATTCTAAACAACTCTTATTCTAAAATGGTTTCATCGATAGTCTTCCCACCAAGGCTTGAGTTAAAACCTCTTCCTAGTAACCTAAAATATGCATATCTTGGTGAGAATGAAACCCTTCCTGTGATTATTGCTTCTGACATTACTCTATTGGAAGAAGAAAAATTATTGAGAGTTCTTAGGGAGCATAAAACTGCAATAGACTGGACAATTACAGATATTAGAGGCGCAAGTCCTACTATGTGCATGCAACGCATTATGTTGGAAGAGGACACCAAACCTATAAGGGAAGCCCAGTGTCGCCTTAATCCAAACATGAAAGAATTTTTCGGACAGAGGTTCTTAAGCTATTTGATGTTGGCATCATATATCCGATCTCCGACAGCAAATGAGTAAGTCCAGTTCATGTGGTGCCTAAGAAATCAGGGATAACAATTGTGAAGAATGAGAACAATGAGCTTATAGCTACGAGGATGACTACTGGATGGTGTGTCTGCATCGATTATCACAATCTTAATGCAACTACTAAAAGGGATGACTTTCCCTTACCTTTTATTAATCAAATGCTTAAACGCTTAGTTGGTCACTCATTTTATTATTTTTTTGATGGATTTTCAGGTTATAATCAAATTGCTATCACCCCAGAAGACTAAGAGAAGACAACATTCACCTGTTCATTTGAAACATTCGCATACAGACGGATGCCGGTCGGATTGTGCAACGCACCTGCCACTTTTCAAAGATGCATGATATCGATTTTCTCCGACAGATAGAAAGGTTTGTTGAGGTATTCATGGATGATTTTTCTATCTTTGGAAATTCTTTTGAGAATTGCCTTGGACATCTAACCTTGGTGCTTAAGAGATGTGAAGAGACAAATTTGACATTGAGCTGGAAAAAGAGTCACTTCATGGTAAGATAAGGTATTTTTTTGGGACATGCTATTTCTGGTAAATGTATTGAAGTTGATAAAGCAAAAATAGATTTCATTGAGAAATTTCCACCCCCTACTTCTGTGAAGGGTTTGCGAAGTATTTTGGGCCATGCATGGTTTTATCGTAGATTCATTAGAGATTTTTCTAAAATTGCACGACCTTTATGTGATTTATTGGCCAAGGATGCTAAGTTTAAGTTTAGTAAAGCTTGTCTTGATGCTTTCAATGCCTTGAAAGAGAAATTGATTACCGCACCTATTATTATGCCGCCTGATTGGTCGTTGCCCTTTGAAATAATCTGTGATGCTTCTGATTATGCTATAGGGGTTGTTTTAGGATAAATGGTGAATAATGTTTCTCATGCTATTTATTATGCAAGTCGTACCCTCAATGATGCTCAAATCAATTATTCAATCACTGAGAAAGAATTACTTGCTATTGTTTTTGCATTAGAGAAATTTCGCTCTTATTTGATTGGATCTAAAGTTGTTATTTATTCTGATCACGTAGCATTAGAATATCTACTAACCAAAAAGGATACCAAGTTAAGGTTAATCAGGTGGATCCTGCTGCTGCAAGAGTTTGATTTGGAAATAAGGGACAAGAAAGGCTACAGTTAGATATTACTTTTGGGATGACCCTTATTTATTTAAGCACTATCATGATCAAATAATAAGGCGTTGTCTTCCAAAATTTGAGCATGATGATATATTGAAATTTAGTCATGAATTAACTTATGGAGGACATTTTGGAGGTAAGAAAACTGCTTTTAAAGTTCTTCAATCTTGTTTCTTTTGGCCTATCTTATTCAAATAAGCGTTTAATTTTATTGCTAAGTGTGACAGATGTGGTTTGGTCGGTCGTTTAGTAGACCGACAGGGAACATAAGCAAATGGAATGAGATGCCTCTTACAAATAATCTAGTGGTGGAATTGTTCGATGTTTGGGGTATAGACTTCATTTGACCGTTTCCTCCATCATATGGGTACACTTACATTCTTGTTGATGTGGATTATGTATCTAAGTGGATGGAATCCATTGCACCATGAACAATGATAACAAGACCGTGGTGAGTTTCTTGAAAGATTTGATTTTTACATGATTTGGAGTACCTCGGGCGATTATAAGTGATGGGGGAACACACTTTTGCAATAAAGCCTTTGAGTCATTGTTGAGGAAATACAACATCAGCCATCGGGTTGCGACTTCTTACCACACTTAAACATCAGGAGTAGTTGACGTGAGCAATAGGCAAATTAAAATGATCTTGGCGCGAGTTGTAGGGACTACAAGAAAGGATTGGGCGACGAAATTGAATGATGTTCTTTGGGCATATCACACTGCATATAAGACTCATATTGGTATGAGCCCTTACCGAATTGTGTTTGGCAAAGCATGCCACCTAGCGGTGGAATTGGAGTATAGGGCCTACTGGGCGATAAAGCAGCTGAATTTTTATATGAGAGAGGCTGGGACAGAAGGAAGATGTCATTGAACGAATTGGATGAGCTATGGAATGAAGCGTATGAGAACGCTAAAATGGAAGGAGTTCACACAAGGTATGAAAGTTTTAATTTATAACTCACGAATGAAATTCTTTTCAAGTAAATTAAGGTCAAGATGGGCGGGTCCCTTCAAAGTGACACAAGTATCTCCTCATGGTGTTGTTGAAATTGAGAATGAAAGGAATGGGAGAAAATTCAAAGTCACTGGGCACCGTTTGAAGCTGTATTTGAAAGGACAATCAGGAGTTGTGGATGCAGCGAATTTTGTTGAGTCTTAAGTTTTGCAGTACGTCTTGCCTAAACGTTAAATAAAGCGTTGGGTGGGAGGCAACCCACCAAGGTAACCTGTTTTTAAGTTTCAGTTTTATGTTTTCTCTTTTGTTTTTCTTTTAGGTTTTCGACCACCCTGATGAACATTGAGGAGATGTTCGCTTACTCTATCAGATGGTCCCTTTCTTATTTAAACTATCTTGTATCTTCTTTACATAGAATTTTTGGATAGCCACCTCCTACATATTTTATTGCTTAGGATGCACACATTGAGGATAATGTTGATTTCAAGTTGGGGGGTGTAGACATTCATGACCTTATTCATGCTATGTTGTGGGTTTAATAGTGTTAAATTGAGCATGTTACTAGAAATTGTACATGAGCTGAACATTTTATGCTTATTATACATGTTGCTTCTACATGGATTGACCTATACATTGATTGCATGTGTGATAACCTGAAGGTAGAACGTCATGTGATTCACACACGAACACTTTATATGCAATGGCAATTATACTCACCAGAAGAATGAGCATGCGATTGTTAACATGGACCATGATGGCAACTTTAGCTAGTATGATGTCTATTGCATGTGGAAAAAAATAGTAAGATTCTGGAGCTTGATTACTTAAGGGATCAAGCTGCACCTAAATGACTATTAAGTGATCTACCGAGTAACCGGGTGTTCTTGCCTCAGGAAGCGGGGAGCTCACGTAAAAAGGTAGAGCCACTAATAACTAAAAAAGAAGAAATGTTGTAGTTTAAGTGATCTACTGAATAACCGGGTGTTCTTGCCTCAGTAAGCGGGAAGCTCGTGTAAAAAAAGAGCATGTTGTAGTTAAAGTGCGAGGGTTGAATGATTGGTCAGGAAGATAGTAGTGTGTTTCGACTAATGGTGGGTAGAAGTTGCATATGTATGTAACTTTTATTTGTCACGTCACATGTGTTCGTCTGGATGTCGATTAGCATGTTTGAAGTGTAGAAATTAATTTCATGTGTTGGTAATATGTGTATGAGTATAAGAAATTTTTGTGCTCTGTACTATATAGAACACTATTGACCTGATAAGGTAGTACTCTTATTATGCATGTTACAGCCTTAGACCGTTGGTGTGCTTAATTATATTTTTATGCACTTTGAATTGCTAGAGACTAGCAATAAGCTGGTTGAGGGGTGTGTGTTGATCCTAACCTTGTTTTGATGATGTCAATATACATTAAATGATAAAATATATGTTTAATATTTATTACCCCTTTAATTGGAAGCCTTAAATTCAATATTTGAGGATTTATTGTTCTAACGATCGATGCATGGATCGACCGTGGGAATGCGACGGTCGATCCATGGATTCCCACGGCCGATCCATGCATCGACCGTGGGGTTGCATGGTGGATGCACCAAACTTGGCTTTTATGAAATGTTGGCTCGCGGGCGATCGGAGCATCGACCCTGGGAAACCACTTTTTTGACAGAGCCTCGCGGTCGATGCGACGGTCGATGGACCGGTCGACCGTGGAGTTTGGATTTTATGGTTTTAAATCTTATAGGCTCATGGACGATCCGACGGATGATCCGACGATCGACTGTGGAATATGATGATGAAAAGTAAAGAAGCGACGGTTGATCAGAGCATCGAACATGGGAAGCATTTTCCACAACAGAGCCTGACGGTTGATACGGCGGTCGATGGGTGGATCGATCGTGGCTCAAAAAGGCTGAGTTTTTGTACATGACAGTCGATGTCACGGACGATGCATGGATCGACCGATAGGAACGTGCAGAGTAAAAAACTAGTCATTGAAGAGTTGCAGGGAGACGTTGGAGGTTCTTTTTGAGATGCATGACGGCTAGATATAAGTAGTTCTTTGTTGTAAACTTGCTAGGATAATTATTGATATTATTGAGATCAGCTGAGCAAGTTTAAGCAAGAGTTTACAACTCATTCTTTTTAGAGCTACAACCTTTGTAAATTTTATTCGAGTGTGAAGAAGTAGTTTGAGAGTAATCCAACAGCTGTTGGCTGTGATTGTAAGGTTACCAAGCACCGGGAAGCTTGGAGGAAAAGCTTGTAAAATTTTGCAAGTAGTGGAATCTCAATGAGGACCTTGAGAGAAGTAGACAAAAACCAAGAGTTGGGTCGAACCACTATAAAAATTGGTGCTATCTCTCTAACTCTTTTTTTATATAACTCTTGCATGCTGATTTATTTTAGTTTCATTTCATCTACAAGCATTTAAGGTGTTAGATCTCTCCTACCAAATTTTTTCATTAATCTAGTTTTTCAAAAAAAAGTCCAATTCACCCCGCCTCTTTGACCTTCAATTGGTATCAGAGGTAGGTCTCTATTTTAGTAGTGTAAGAACCCATAGAGGATCCTATCTAGAGATGGAAAACGTAGAGGGACAAGCTACCAATTGGTCACCCTACTTCGATGGTTCAAATTATAATTACTAGAAAATGAAAATGGAGATTTGTATACAATCTATGAATTATGAGGATTGGATGATGATAGAGGATGGACCGATTATTCCTATCACGATCATTGAAGAAAAGGAAGTTCCAAAAACTAAAAATGAGTATAGCTCAGCTGACTTAAGGAGCCTCCAAATCAATGCCAAGGCCAAAAACTACTTCTTTTGTACCCTTAGTCCAAATGAGTTTAATAGAGTTTCTGGATGCAAATCGGCTAAAGAGATATGGGAAAAACTTGAGGTTACATATGAAGGAACTAGCCGAGTTAAGGAATCCAGAATTAGTATGCTTGTGCATGAATATGAACTTTTTTGCAAGAAGGATAATGAATCTATAAGTGAGATGTTTACTTGTTTTACTAATATCATGAATGTTTTTGAATCACTTGGAAGAACTTATGCTAATGATGAGGTTGTGAGAAAGATTCTTAGGTGTCTACCTAAGTCTTGGGATCCTAAAGTGACAGTGATTGAAGAAGCCAAGGATCTATCCAAGTTGTCACTCGATGAGCTCATGGGTTCCCTTATGACCTATGAGATGAACTTAAAGAGAACCAACGAAGAATGAGATAAAAAGAAGAAGACGGTTGCTTTCAAGTCATCTAGAAAAGACTCATCCGATTCAAGTGAAGGAGATGACGATGAAGAATGTCGCGCCCCGACCCGCGTAGGCCCAACCGGGCCGGGCGACGCGAACCGGAACTTAACCAACTGCGGAAATTTGGCGAGGTTTCCCTCTAATCGTAGTGGTTACCCTAATAAGCATAATCATCCTGTATTATACAACAAATATAAAGCTCAACACACAAAGCTGGAATATAGTACAAATCCTCAAACAGGGAATGTTATACAAAATCGCTCCCGTAGGAGACTATCTAACCAAGGTGTACACGGACAGATCACAGCTCCTCAAGCTCCGCCAGACGCCGCCACGTCACCGAACACTTGCCCGGTAGGGGCGATCGAAGAAGAGCTAGCGCCAGCACCTGCAAAACGCAGCCCGGGTAGGAGTGAGCACTAAGCTCAGCAGGGACACTTCACTACGACACTCACAAAGGAAGGGAACACAACAGTGTCGTCCCCAAGCAAAGCCTAGGTGTATCACAGGGGTTCCATAACCCCACCGGATACCCCTGAGTGCCCCAGTCGTGGTCTTCCAGTGAACTGGTCACACACTGGGTCACACTCAGTCAGACAGGAAACGGCACTGCCAACTCACGACAGGATCCTGGGCACTGTCGACAGGTAGCACCGCTGGGTAGTCACACCTGCCACCCAAGAGTTCTAGAAGGATTGGGTACCGGCTACACCACGACTTGGCTCAAGGCCGACACGACCTCTAAACATCAAGCACAACAGTATTCATGTCCAACTAACCCTATCATCGAAAAGACTGAATACTACAAATCGAGTCCTGGACCAAGCTACCCGCACGGTCCTAAGAGATAGATCCGGGTTACCCGAAAACCCCGGATCGGCAATGCCCTAACAGATGCAACTAGTGCACAACACAATGCATGCTATGAACAGGCGCAGAATTAAACATGTAAGCATGCAACAAGATGTGAGGATATTAATACAAGGTCTGGGCACGGCACCCTGCCGGCCCGAAGTGGTGTACAAGTATTTAAGGTCTAGGGGCTGCTGCAGTGGTACCCCCACCAACTGCCAGCAGTCCACCACAACACCTGCACCGGGAAACAGCCCCGCAAACAACAGCTTACATATATAGCAGATAAGGCCCTCGGCGCACGCCGGCATGCAAGGCTATGGAAAGCTGTAGGGCTACCCGCCCGTTTATTCTAAACATCCCGGGAGTCATCACTCTCCCGGTTCACCACTGCCCTATTATAGGGCTAACTTGCTTAATCATATATACCAAGTATGAAGGCAGTAAAGAAAACCATCATACAAAGCCCCGCGGGCAAAAATCCACTTAAAACACCCTTCAGTCACTAAGGGATCGATCTCCCTTCTCAAGGAGATCGATCTCTTAACACTTAGGGAACTCGCCCTGTCAGCCGAAGGAGATCGATCTCCTCCTCCAGAGAGATCGATCTTCCTCGTGACCAGGGACTCACCGCCACCAACCACCAAGAGATCGATCTTCCTTCACAAGGAGATCGATCTCGCTCGGGCTGGGTGCGACGCACCAGAAGAGATCGATCTTCCTCTCAAGAAGATCGATCCTAATGGGTTCTCCGGCGTACTTCCGGCGAGGAATACCGCCGGAAAATACACCCAAACTTAACCAAACTCTGGGATCTGATAGATCAAGATCCCACGAGTCCAAAACCGTTGAAAACACGAAGAATAACCATGTATATAGATGGATCTAAGCAAAACAACACAATCAAACCGGAAAACTCAAAACCCCGAATTAAAAGTAGGTAGGAATCCCTACCGGAGTAATGGCGGCTTAATCCAAGCAGCTAGGCCTTAGATCTTCCTCAAACGAGCTCAGATCCAGTAAGAACACGGCTCAAATCTCGAAAATCCAAAAAAAATCAAAGAAAACGATCTCGTTTGCTTTATAGGCAAACGAACCGACATAAGAGAGATCGATCTTCTTTGTCAGAACGGGTTGACTTCTTGGCAAGGGAGATCGATCTCTTAGCTAGAGAAGATCGATCTCACTTGTCCAGAAAGTTAGACTTGGGCCCAAAACTCAAGCCCAAGCCCGGATCTTTCGATCCCGGGTCCCACTTACCATTCTAAGCAAACATTACCACAAACATGGTCAGTGTGTGTACAAGCGCGAGTGTGGAACTAGCCGACAAGGTGCAATTTTACCAAATTGCCCTTGCGGCCCGCAGCAAGCCACAGGAGGAGAGGGACGGGTCCTCACATCCTATTACCCTTAAAGGAAATCTCGTCCCGAGATTCGATAAAGGTAGGGCTCGGAACAACAAGAAAAGCTACACTAGTAGACAGGACAAAAGGTACCTCGAGAAGGAAACAAGTGCGGATACTCCTGCCGCATGTGCGCCTCGCGCTCCCAGGTCATCTCCTCGACGCCTCTGTGCCTCCACAGTACCTTGACCAAGGGAATCGTCTTGCCCCGCAAGACCTAATCCCACTGGTCAAGTACGCAAACTGGCTGCTCAACAAAAGTCGCGTCTGCCTCAAGCTCGATGTCATCCACTCTGACGACATGAGACGGGTCTGGGTGATACTTCCTCAGCATCGACACGTGGAAAGTCGGGTGCACAGCTGACATGTGCTGAGGAAGATCAAGGCGGTAAGCTACCTCGCCGACCCTCTCTAGGATCTCGAACGGTCCGACGAACCTCGGAGCCAACTTGCCCCTGCTGCCGAACCTGACAGACCCTCTGTACGGTGCTGCCCTCAGGAACACACTGTCGCCAACTGCGAACTCAAGCGGTCGTCGCCTCCGATCTGCATAGCTCTTCTGCCGACTCTGAGCCGTCAGAAGCCTCTGCCTGATCTGTACTAACCTCTCTGACGACCTCCTGACGATGTCTGGACCGGTGACTGAAGCCTCTCCAACCTCTGTCCAGCAAACTGGGGAACGACACGGCCTACCGTACAATGCCTCGAAAGGTGCTACTCCAAGACTGGACTGGTAGCTGTTGTTGTAGGCGAACTCCACCAAGGGAACGTGCTCCTCCCAGCTGCCTCCTGCGTCGAGGACACATGCTCGCAGCATGTCCTCCAAGATCTGGATTGTCCGCTCTGACTGCCCGTCGGTCTGCGGATGAAACGCTGTACTGAACGTCAAGAGTGTGCCGACAGCCTCCTGAAAGCCTCGCCAGATCCTGCTAGTGAACCTGGGGTCTCGGTCTGACACGATAGATACTGGCACTCCGTGTAGTCTGACTACCTCTCTGACGTACAAACCGGCCAACCTGTCAGACGTGTCTGTCACCCGCATAGGCAGGAAGTGCGCCGATTTGGTCAATCGATCAACGATGACCCAAATCGCGTCATTCCCCCTAGGGGACCTCGGTAGTCCGGTCACGAAGTCCATTGTGATGTGCTCCCACTTCCACTCAGCTAGTGGAAGCGGCTGTAGTAACCCCGGAGTTCGCTGGTGCTCTGCCTTGACCTTCTGACAGGTAAGACAGCGCGATACGAACTCCGTCACTGCCCTCTTCATCCCGCGCCACCAGAACTGTCGCCGAAGATCCTGGTACATCTTGGTGCCGCCGGGATGAACTGCAAAGCGAGAGTGTTGGAACTCTCGCAGGACGTCGTCACGAAGAACTGGGTCTGCTGGAACCGCTACTCTGCCTCGGAACCGTAGCCCTCCGTCTGGAGATACTGCCCAGTCTCCGTCTGTGCCCTCTGTGCCCGCTGAGGTGCGTAACTCCTCGAGCTCTGCGTCGCTGCGCTGCGCCTCTACCACCCTGGTCAGTACCGCTGGCATGCTCTGCACTGCATAGAGGAAGCTGCTGGATCCCCGATCCTCGAACTCTAGCCCCAACTGGCCTGCTGTCTCGAGTGCCTGCCACTGCCGCGCTGACAACCCTGCAACTGCTGCTCTGGTGTCTCTCACCTGCCTGCTCAGCGCGTCTGCGACAACGTTTGCCTTACCAGGATGGTAATGCAAGTCGAAGTCGTAGTCCTCCAGTAGCTCCATCCAGCGTCGCTGCCTCAGGTTGAGGTCACGTTGGGTGAAAACGTGGCTCAAACTTTTATGGTCCGAGAAGACTGAGAACTTCTCGCCATAGAGGTAGTGCCGCCAGGTCTTCAGGGCGAAGACCACTGCTGCTAGCTCCAAGTCGTGCGTCGGGTAGTTCCTCTCATGGTTCTTCAGCTGACGAGAACCATAGGAAACCACGTGCCCCTCCTGCATGAGGACACACCCCAAACCCTCACCGCTGGCATCGCAGTAGACACTGTAACCAACGCCTCGCTCGGGGACGATCAGCACCGGTGCACTGGTCAACCTGGTCCTCAGCTGCACGAAAGCCTGCTCACAAGCATCATCCCACACGAACAGGACGGCCTTCTGTGTCAGTCTGGTCAACGGTCCGGCGACTCTGGAGAAGTCCCGCACGAACCGCCTATAGTAGCCCGCCAAGCCCAGGAAACTGCGGACCTCGAACACTGTCCTCGGTCTCTGCCACTGTACCACTGCCTCGACCTTGGCGGGGTCGACTGAGATCCCTGCTGCCGACACCACGTACCCAAGGAATCCCACCTGTGTAAGCCAGAACTCGCACTTGGAGGCCTTGGCGAAAAGCCGATGCCTCCGAAGTAGCTGCAACACTGTCGCCAAGTGCCGCTCGTGCTCCGCCTCTGACCGAGAGTAGATAAGGATGTCGTCGACGAAGACCACCACGAACTCATCTAGGAAAGGCCGGAAGATCCTCTGCATGAGATCCATGAACGCTGCTGGTGCGTTCGTCAGCCCAAACGGCATCACCACGAACTCGTACAGGCCATACCGAGTCCGGAATGCCGTCTTCGGGATGTCGCAATCCCGAACCCTCAACTGGTGGTAGCCGGTACGGAGGTCGATCTTCGAGAACACTGAAGATCCTCGAAGCTGGTCAAACAGGTCGTCGATCCGCGGCATCGGATACCTGTTCTTCACCGTCACCCTGTTGAGCCGCCTGTAGTCTATGCAAAGTCGAAGGGTACCATCCTTCTTCTTTGCGAACAACACTGGCGCCCCCCAGGGAGACATGCTGGGACGCATGAAGCCTCTGCTAGTCAGCTCATCTAACTGGGTCCTCAGCTCGCTCTGCTCTGCTGGTGCCATCCTGAAAGCCGGAAGAGAGATCGGTGCGGTACCTAGTACTAGGTCGATCTCGAAGTCGACCTCTCTGGACGGTGGAAGCCCTGGCAACACCTCAGGGAACACGTCCGCAAAGTCGCACACGATCCTCGGAAAACTGCACTGCTGCTGCACTCCATCAGAACCGGACAAGGACAGGCTGGCCAACAAGGCTGAAAGCTCGCTGCCACGCCTTCCCACACCACAAGCAAAGGAATCGGTGGAGAACCGATCCCCCAACAGCACAAACTGTGTCCCGTCGGGTGTCCAAGCAACCACCCTCCGGCGACCACAGTCGATGACGGCCCGGTATGCTGCCAACTAGTCCATACCGAGTATCACGTCAAAGCCGGTCATGTCTAGCACCCGCAGGTCTAGACAGACCCGGAGGCCTCCAACCTCCAAGGAACAAGATCGGCATACCCGGTCCACCCTGACCGTCCCGCCGATCGGTGAGTCTACAGACTGTGCCACCTCTAGCCGACTCGTCTCTAATCCTAGCGATGCCACGCACATGCTAGCAATGTAGGAATGAGACGCTCCAGAGTCTATCAGCACATCTACCAAAGAACTAGAAAGCTGAAAGATACCTCTGAGGACGGACGGCTCTGCTGCGGTCTGCTGGTACTGCTGAGGCTGGTGGTACTGCAACTGCTGCTGACACTGCAACGGCTGCTGGAACTGCAACGGCTGCTGGTACTGCAACGGCTGCTGGTACTGCGGTGGCGGCTGGTACAACTACACGGTGTCCCGCTGCTCACGCACTGGGAGGGCAAACACCTGCCCCCGTCGGCCGCCTCCGCCCCTGGGACGCCCCGGTCCCGCCCCTGATCCGCGCCCGCCACTGCTCCCCTGCCAAGCACCGGACCCTCCGCCTCTACTGCCCTGCGGCACTGCTCCTCGCGCTCCTCGCTGGGGACAGTCTCTACGGAAGTGCCCTAGCTGCCCGCAGAGAAAACATGGGCATGTCGCGCCATCAGGCGACTGACCCTGGCTCCCCCCTGACGAAGCCTGCCCAGGTGGCCCGGCTGCCAGTAAGTACGGGGCTAGTAGACTCGGTAGTGCCTGCTGGTACTGCTGCACGCGCGGCGGCTGCTGAAAGGGCCGCGGACGCCGCTGTTGTCCCATGCCGAACCCACCCCTGCCCTGGGGTCGCTGCTGTGCGCTGGTGGGAGGTACCGGTGGAACTGCCCGGTACCTGTAATCCCGCAACTGCGCCTCCACTGACAAGGCGCAGTTCAGGATCGCCGGGTACGCCTGGAAGCAGTGTGAGCTGGTCTGCCGCCGGATCTCTGGCCTGAGTCCCCACTCGAACTGCCGCACCCTGGCTACGGGATCTGCTGCAACTGCCCCCGCAAAACGAACAAGCTGGGTAAACCTGGAGGCGTACTGCTGAACTGTGCGAGTACCATGCAGAAGGGACTGGTACTCGCGGGTCAGGTTGTCACGCGCACTAGCTGGAAAGTGCACGTCTAGGAACATCGCCCTGAACTCCTCCCACAGCGGTAACTCTCCGCCACTGGTGTGCCGGACAGTGCGCCACCAGTCGCGTGCCTCGCCGTCAAGCTGGAACGCTGCGAGGGTGACCCGAACCCGGTCATCCTCGACGAAGAGAGCCTCTAGGACACACGTGACTCCGTCAAGCCACTCGTCCGCTGCAGTCGGGTCTCCAGTCCTACCACTGAACCTAGGAGGGTTCAGTCGCTGGAAAGCCATTGAGATAGCCACCGAGGCCTGTCCGCCGACAGGAACGGGGGCCTCCTCCTCGGCGAGGAAGACCTCCGCCTGCGCGACCGAAACCGTCGCTGGTGATGGTACAGTGCGTCTAGCCCGGACCACCCAGACAGGAACAGTTCTGTCCGGCCGGGCGGGTCGACCAGGTCGTGCCCCACCCCGACCGGCAACCGGAGGTCGGCCGCGAGCTCCCGACATCTGCACGATCACCAACAACAAACGAGTTGCCACTCGTCAGAACGACGAACAAACAGCATTTCAATAAAGCGGAAGACATTCACATCACAAAGAGAGCATGCAAGGATGTTCTAGACCTAGAACTATCCCATTCCACGCTCAGCTCAACCGAAACCTGATCCTAACACCCTGGGATCTACAGCCTATGCTCTGATACCAAGTTGTCGCCCCCCGACCCGCGTAGGCCCAACCGGGCCGGGCGACGCGAACCGAAACTTAACCTACTGCGAAAATTTGGCGAGGTTTCCCTCTAATCGTAGTGGTTACCCTAATAAGCATAATCATCCTGTATTATACAACAAATATAAAGCTCAACACACAAAGCTGGAATATAGTACAAATCCTCAAACAGGGAATGTTATACAAAATCGCTCCCGTAGGAGACTATCTAACCAAGGTGTACACGGACAGATCACAGCTCCTCAAGCTCCGCCAGACGCCGCCACGTCACCGAACACCTGCCCGGTAGGGGCGACCGAAGAAGAGCTAGCGCCAGCACCTGCAAAACGCAGCCCGGGTAGGAGTGAGCACTAAGCTCGGCAGGGACACTACACTACGACACTCACAAAGGAAGGGAACACAACAGTGTCGTCCCCAAGCAAAGCCTAGGGGTATCACAAGTTCCATAACCCCACCGGATACCCCTGAGTGCCCCAGTCGTGGTCTTCCAGCGAACTGGTCACACACTGGGTCACACTCAGTCAGACAGGAAACGGCACTGCCAACTCACGACAGGATCCTGGGCACTGTCGGCGGGTAGCACCGCTGGGTAGTCACACCTGCCACCCAAGAGTTCTAGAAGGATTGGGTACCGGCTACACCACGACTTGGCTCAAGGCCGACACGACCTCTAAACATCAAGCACAACAGTATTCATGTCCAACTAACCCTATCATCGAAAAGACTGAATACTACAAATCGAGTCCTGGACCAAGCTACCCGCACGGTCCTAAGAGATAGATCTGGGTTACCCAAAAACCCCGGATCGGCAACGCCCTAACAGATGTAACTAGTGCACAACACAATGCATGCTATGAACAGGCGCAGAATTAAACATGTAAGCATGCAACAAGATGTGAGGATATTAATACAAGGTCTGGGCACGGCACCCTGCCGGCCCGAAGTGGTGTACAAGTATTTAAGGTCTAGGGGCTGCTGCAGTGGTACCCCCACCAACTGCCAGCAGTCCACCACAACACCTGCACCGGGAAACAGCCCCGCAAACAACAGCTTACAGATATAGCAGATAAGGCCCTCGGCGCACGCCGGCATGCAAGGCTATGGAAAGCTGTAGGGCTACCCGCCCGTTTATTCTAAACATCCCGAGAGTCATCACTCTCCCGGTTCACCACTGCCCTATTATAGGGCTAACTTGCTTAATCATATATACCAAGTATGAAGGCAGTAAAGAAAACCATCATACAAAGCCCCGCGGGCAAAAATCCACTTAAAACACCCTTCAGTCACTAAGGGATCGATCTCCCTTCTCAAGGAGATCGATCTCTTAACACTTAGGGAACTCCCCCTGTCAGCCGAAGGAGATCGATCTCCTCCTCCAGAGAGATCGATCTTCCTCGTGACCAGGGACTCACCGTCACCAACCACCAAGAGATCGATCTCGCTCGGGTTGGGCACGACGCACCAGAAGAGATCGATCTTCCTCTCAAGAAGATCGATCCTAATGGGTTCTCCGGCGTACTTCCGGCGAGGAATACCGCCGGAAAACACACCCAAACTTAACCAAACTCTGGGATCTGATAGATCAAGATCCCACGAGTCCAAAACCGTTGAAAACACGAAGAATAACCATGTATATAGATGGATCTAAGCAAAACAACACAATCAAACCGGAAAACTCAAAACCCCGAAATAAAAGTAGGTAGGAATCCCTACCGGAGTAATAGCGGTAGATCTTCCTCAAACGAGCTCAGATCCAGCAAGAACACGGCTCAAATCTCGAAAATCCAAAAAAAATCAAAGAAAACGATCTCGTTTGCTTTATAGGCAAACGAACCGACATAAGAGAGATCGATCTCCCTTGATGAGAGATCGATCTTCTTTGTCAGAACGGGTTGACTTCTTGGCAAGGGAGATCGATCTCTTAGCTAGAGAAGATCGATCTCACTTGTCCAGAAAGTTAGACTTGGGCCCAAAACTCAAGCCCAAGCTCGGATCTTTCAATCCCGGGTCCCACTAACCATTCTAAGCAAACATTACCACAAACATGGTCAGTATGTGTACAAGCGCGAGTGTGGAACTAGCCGACAAGGTGCAATTTTACCAAATTGCCCTTACGGCCCGCAGCAAGCCACAGGAGGAGAGGGACGGGTCCTCACAAAGAATTGGCGATGATATCAAGAAGCATTCAAAAGATCTTCAAGCGCCAAGGAGGAAAGAAATTCCTCAAAGGTCAAAAATACAATCCTACTTCTTCTAACTCAAATGAAATCATATGTTATGAGTGTAGAAAGCCCAGACACATTAAGTTTGATTGTCCTCAACTCAAGAAGCCTTAAAAGTAGGAGTTCAAGAAAAAGAAACCAATGATGGCTACTTGGGGAGAAATTGATGTGGAGATCTCATCCGATATAGAAGAACAAGAGGTAGCCAACATATGCTTAATGGCACATGGAGACGAGGAAGAAGAGGAAAATGAGGTAGAAGATGAACTTGCATTTGAAGAGCTTTTTTATGCTTATCATGCTTTAGCTAATGATTTGAAGTTTCTTAAAAAGAAATACTATGCTACTTGTAAGGACTTGAAGAAAGTAGAAGAAGAACAATTAGATGCCATTGATGAACATGCATAACGTTAAATTTTTACCCCTTAATACTTAGTCTCCTGTGCTTATTTGGTACCAAAATACACTCATTATTCCTATATTTTGATTTAGGATGCAATTGAAGTCCTTAAGTTCGAAAAGAAGCTGAAAAGAGTATATGGATCAACTTTAAAGATTAAACTGGACCTGCTAATGAAGAACAAGATGATGTGCCATATATGGTTGGAAAGCTCTTGAAGTCTAGTTCTGGAGAATTTTACGGTTCGTGATTCCGAGTTTCTTAGGGGAAGTTACGACAATTTTAGTACCAATGCCACAGTATGGATGGCAAAACAGTAAATACTCAGGGACGAAAGATCGATCCGACACCCCTAGTAGGATCGATCCGTCTACACACAGACTTGACAGAACACATACTTTTGAGATGATCATAGTAGGATCAATCCTATTATCCATCCTACTGAGCAGGATCGATCCTACACCCATGGAAGGATCGATCAGACTCGGGCGTAGCCAGAAATTGAAGATTTTGATGCAAAGGATCGATCCTACACCCCTGGAAGGATCGATCCTACTTTCCCAGTGGAGAAAATCAATGGTTCATATCTAATCCGAGGATGGAGACATTAAGGCTATAAACATAACTCTTTCTAAGGTTTGAGGGGGGATTTTCTGGATACTTTTGGCTGCTATTTTCGACTCTTTTATATTTTTTTCCTAGGTTTTCTCTAACTTTATGGAATATTTTGTAGGATTGTTCTTGATGGCCCTGCGTAGCTAGATCTTGATTCTTGGTCAATGAAACTGAAACCTCGGAATCAATGAAACTGTGAGATCTAATCTGTTTTTATTGTTCAGTTTATACTTGAGTATTGAATGTTATTCTGTGATTATATTCATGATTGTTTCGTCTAATTGCTAGGAGGCCTACTAGTATATTATTCATCGCAATCTACTGCTAGGTTGGATATCAAATCCGTAATTGTTTGATCCCTCTAATCTGCGAGGCAACTAGGGTTTAATGATCTACTGCGTTTCAGAGATTGTTAGATCTTACGAAGAACATTCGACTAAATTAAATGCAACCGCTTGTGCTTGTGTTGTTTAGCTTCATCGATCTCCCAATTCTTAAGGCCGCTACTAGATTAAATCTACAGCGCGTGTCTTAGGTTGCTTGGTACTTAGGGTTGATTAGATCGCTTGTTTCTAATTAACTATGATTGAGGAGAGATTCGAATTTAATTCGAACGGTGAATATTCATGATATGAATTGATATATACTTGCATCGATGATCAGTTGTTGGATTCCGATGGTGGATGTTGACTTAGACCAAGATTTGTTTTCTTGATTCAACTCGTTTCTTCACTTTAGATTATTTCTATTTTGTTTTCGTTTTACTCAAAACCCCCCATGTTGTTCACATAGCACAAAACTTAGATTAGACACTCCTCGTAGGATGTACTCGTACTCACACTACTACATTTATTTTGAAGAGTATTGGTTTTATTTTTGAGTGCCTACGACAACACATCAGCCATGCATAGGATTGGAACCTTAGAAAAAGGAAACAAATGCATGCTAGACAACAACTCTTGTGACAATAGTGACACACTTGAGAAGGAACTCAAGGACACTCAATATGAGCTCACTACATTGAAGAACAGAAACTATGATATGCAAAAGGAACTCATCTACTTGAGGAAATCCAAGAGAGATCTCACTCTTGAGGTTAATGACTTAAAGATCACTCTATCTAAATTCATGAAGACTAGAGACAAGCTAGATGAGATCCTTGATAGCCAAAGGAGCTCCTTAAACAAGGAAGGAATTGGCTACAATCCTAGGAAGATGAACAACCAAAAGAAGACTAACTTTGTTAAAGTTTCTTCTCATCCTCCTAAGTTAGCAAAAGCACCTATATGTCATTATTGTTGAAAAGTAGATCACATTGCACCTAGTTGCTATCTCATGAGTCATGCTAATGGTAAGAAAATTTGGGCACCAAGATATACATCTTCTTCTCTTATGCATAGTGCTAATGCAAATGGACCCAAAAAGATTTGGGTACCAAAAATCAGGTTTGATCTCTTAATTGTAGGAGTGTATGAGATCCAAGATCAAGACCAACACAAAGACTAAAAGATGGTACCTTGATAGTGGATGCTCAAGACACATGACGGGAGAAAGGAGCATGTTCTCAACCTTTCAATCCAAAGATGGAGGAATGGTGACCTTTGGAGACAATGCAAAAGGTAAAATAATTGGCATTGGCAATATTGGTAAAACATCTTCCATTATTATTGAAAATGTTCTCGTGGTTGAAGGTTTGAAACATAATTTGCTTAGTATTTGTCAACTATGTGATAGAGGTAACAAAGTTATTTTTTAAGATTCAAAATGCTATGTTAGGAATGCTCTTAGTGATAAAATCTTGCTAGTAGGTCATCGTGATGGTTGTATAGACCTTTTATCTTGATGATCTTGTTTGCCATGATGATGTATGCCTTAGTACCTTAAATGATAATTCTTGGTTATGGCATAGAAGGCTTGGACATGCACATATGGATTTAATATCCAAACTTTCTCAAATAGACCTTGTTCTTGGACTTCCCAAGATCAAATTTGAGAAAGATAAGATTTGTGATGCATGTCAAAGAGGAAAACAAGTAAAATCCTCTTTCAAGCCTAAAGATGTAGTTTCCACCACAAGAGCATTAGAACTCATTCACATTGACCTTTTTGAACTAACCAAACCTACAAGCTTAGGTGGTAGCTCATATGGTTTTGTACTAGTAGATGATTACATTAGATACACATGGGTGATTTTCCTTGCACACAAAAATAAAGTCTTTGAGGAACTCACCAACTTTTTTAGAAGAGTCCAAAATGAGAAAGGTATTCTCATTACATGCATTAGAAGTGACCAAGGAGGAGAATTCAAGAATTTTCATCTAGAAATGTTTTGCAATGATAACGGGATTTCCCATAACTTCTCATCACCTAGAACCCCTCAACAAAATGGTGTTGTTGAAAGAAAAAATCGAACCCTACAAGACATGGCTAGAACTCTATTATGTGAGAATAATCTCTCTAAGTACTTTTGGGCCGAAGCAATTAATACTTCTTGCCATGTGATCAATAGAGTAACATTGAAACCTATTTTGTAGAAAACCCCCTATGAGCTTTGGAAAGGAAGAATTCCAAATATTGGGTACTTAGAGCTTTTGGTTGCAAGTATTTCATCTTAAACAATGGGAAGGATAATCTTGGGAAATTTGATGCTAGATCTGATGGAGTTTTTCTTGGATACACGAAGAGAAGCAAAAGTTTATAGAATCTTCAATAAAAAGACCTTAGTGGTTGAAGAATCAATGCATGTTACATTTGATGAAATGATTATAGTTTCTAGTAGAATTGATGGTAAAGATGATGATATTCCTAATGTCAAATCAAAAGATGTAGTAGATGAAACCCAAAATGATGTTGATGAATTGAATGATAGATTTGAGGAATCCCTTGAAATTACACCTAGTGATCAACATCATGATTTTCCTAAAGATTGGAAATATGCATCCTCACACCCAAAGGAATTGATAATTGGTGAACCATCAAAAGGAATCCAAACTAGATCTTCATTAAATGCATGTGCAAATCTAGCCTTCCTATCTCAAATTGAGCCTAAAATGATTGAGGAAGCAGTAGAGGATGATCATTGGATCTTAGCAATCCAAGAAGAGTTGAATCAATTTGAAAGAAATAATGTTTGGAATTTGGTACCTAGACCTTATGATCATCCCGTCATTGGTACTAAATGGGTTTTTAGAAACAAAATGGGTGAATCAGGGACAATTACAAGGAATAAAGCTAGACTTTTTGCAAACTGATTCAATCAATAAGAAGGAATTGATTTTGATGAGACTTTTGCACCGGTAGCTAGACTTGAGGCAATAAGACTACTTCTAGCTTTTGCATCTTACAAAGATATCAAATTGTATCAAATGGATGTTAAGAGTGCCCTTCTTGAATGATTTCCTAAAGGAAGAAGTCTATGTTGAACAACCCCCCGAATTTGAGGACTACAAATTGAGAGATCATGTATTCAAGCTCACTAAAGCCTTGTATGGATTAAAGCAATTAAGCTCCTAGAGCTTGGTATGAAAGGCTTAACAAATTCTTGAAGGATAATGATTTTTATAGAGGAAAAATTGATACTACATTCTTGACCAAATCAAAAGGGAAAGATTTGCTCTTGGTTCAAATTTATATTGATGATATTATTTTTGGTTCAACAAAAGATAAACTTTGTGTAGAATTTGTCACGTGTATGCAAAGTGAGTTTGAGATGAGTTTGATGGGTGAACTCAATTATTTTCTTGGTTTACAAATCATGCAAACTTGAGGAGGGATCTCTGTTAATCAAGCCAAATACACTAGAGACCTAATCAAGAAGTATGATTTTGTCCAATCCAAAATTTATAGAACCCCCATATGTACAACACTCAAATTAGACAAGGATGAAGATGGGAAACCCGTTGATCAAACACTTTGTAGAGGGATGATTGGTTCTTTACTTTATTTGACCGCTAGTAGACTGGACATCATGTTTAGTGTTTGCCTTTGTGTTAGATATCAATCTTGTCCAAAGGAATCGCATTTGGTTACGGCCAAGAGGATCTTTAGATATCTATTAGGAACCCAAAACTATGATTTGTGGTATCCTAGAAGATCATGTTTTTATCTAATTGGCTACTCCGATGTGGATTTTGTCAGATGTAAGCTTGATAGAAGAAGCACAAGTGGTACATGTCACTTTCTTGGTCATGCACTTGTTTCTTGGTTCTCCAAGAAGCAAAATTCAGTTGCTTTATCCACCGCCGAAGCGGAATACATCGCGGCGGGTAGTTGTTGTGCACAATTACTTTGGATGAAAATGCAATTGGTAGATTACAACATACATGTAGGCAAAATGCCCATTAGATGTGACAACACCAATGCCATAAGCCTATCCAAGAATCCCATCCTACATTCTAGAACAAAGCACATAGAAATTCGACACCATTTCCTTCGTGATCACACACAAAAAGGAGATATTGCACTTAAATTTGTTTGCCCCGACCATCAAATTACGGATATTCTAACAAAACCCTTGAGTGAAGACTGGTTTCTATATCTACTAAGGGAGCTTGGGATGTCCAATGGATGTTCAAAATAAAGGAGCTAAAAGGAAAATGTATGGTCACCTCTTTATCTACTATTTCATACCACGTCCTACTTGAGTGCCAAAATTTTGAATTATTAAGAAATTTTGTTGTTTGATGATGTAATTTAGCTCATAAGCTCATAATATTTAGTTCCACATGTATGCAAAGTTTTGTGATGTTTTGATTTAAAAATGATTTCAAATTGAATTTCAAAATTCATTTTCTGGAACTGACAATCGATCCTAACTTCCTGACGGTCGACCGCGAGTATATTTTTGTTTTTCACATATCGCGCTTGACGGTTGACCGCCAAGGTCTTAGGACCGACCGTGAGATTTTCTTTTTACACATATTATGCGCCCATGGTCGACCGCCAACTTCTTAGGATTCACCGTGCGACTTTAATTTTACACATATTGTTCATCACGGTCAACCACCAACTTCTAAGGTCGACCACCACGGATCGTGTGACAACTTAAGTGAGAGCTTTTCAGTCATTTTCACATCTCCCCTTATAAACTCCCCACCTGATAAAACATCCATTCTTCTCCTGGTTCCTACCAGCCCTTGCCCCTCTGGTTCGACCGTGCTCCTCTGGTTCGACCGCTCCCTACTCCTCTCCTCTCAAAACCCTAACCTAACCGTGCACCATGCCTCGCACCAAGAATGCCGGACCTCCTCCACCTCCGGCGCCGACTCCTCCACCTCAGGCTCCGACGCAAGCTGAAAAGAGGAAGCAAGCAGTAGCAAATAAAATGTCAAAGATGAAGAAAACCAAAGGTTCACTCGGAGGGTCCTCATCCATGCCTTCATCTACTCCTTCCTTCGATGATTACCTCTTCCTAGACAAGGAATGGTATAACTCTTGGCCTGAATTTAGGGAGAAATTTGTGGTTTCGGGTAGAGCCCTTAAGATGCCCATTGGAAGAGAATTTATTGTGGAGAGATTTTTTACGAATATGGGTTGGAAGGATTTTTTAGATTTGCCCAAGTACATGTATCCGGACATGGTGAGATTTTTTTATTGCAATATCACTGAGGATATTGATGATGAAGGAAATGTGGCCATTAGTAGCGATGTTTATGGAAATGAAATCAAGATTACTATAGAATGGCTAAATGAGATACTAAATGCACCAAATCAAGGGGAGTGCACGTATTTTACTTTCTATGAGGATCTCACAAGATTTGATAGGCATAAGCAAGGGAGAAAGGCCATCCTTCGACCTAGTCGGGTTGACAAAATTCCCATAGAATTAAATGACCTAAATCAATACAATAGGGAGCTTGCCCATTTTCTAGGAACAAACTTATTTCCCAATATTGGCCACCATGATCACTTGAAACCCATTCATGCTTATATCTTTTCTTACATGGTTAGGGAGAAGCCTCAAAACTTAGGCTATATAATTATCAAAGAGATGCTTAACCTTATGGCTAGGCAATCCCTATCCTTTGAAGGCCTAATAACTAAAATCTTCCAAACCCTTACCCTCCACCTTGCTATTGAAGATAGAAAACCCCTTTCTCAACCCTTCAGTAAATCCACCTATACTATAATGTTGAAAACCAAACGAGCCTTAGGTTTTACTGTTCATGAACTTATGGTGAATGATGATGAAGGAGAAAATCAAGGAGAGCATGATGAGGAAGATGTTGGGGAAGAAGAAGGAGAGCCTAGACTTCAAGGACATCAAGGTGAATCCTCCCATGGCCAAGCTCGTCGCACCACAACACAAAGACTTGATGAGCTAGAAGCAAGATTGGAAAGGATGGAAGTCAATCAAGGTGATATCAAGGCTTCCCAAGCACAGATCACTGAAGATCAAGCGAAGATGTCCAAACAACTTGAAGACATTTTTACCTATATCAAAAATGAATTTCCACCTTCCACACCTTCAGTTCATTGATCCTAAATCCCCATCAATGTTACTTCTTTTTTATGATGCCAAAGGGGGAGAAAAAGTGTGATGAATGTTGAAAACAATTTCCCTACATTTCATATTTTTACTCTTGTATTTTGAAAAACCTTGTTTTTGAAATGAAACTCTTGTAATCCAAAGTTTACCAAATGTTTTTGAATGAAAGTGTTGTAATGCAAGTATTGAAATCATTTGAATGAAAGGCAATGTTGTTGGATTTTTTAAATCTTTTGATCATAACACGATGTTGTTGAATAGTGTTATGATGTATTGCTACATAATTTTTGATCTCCAATATGAACTATTCCATGATAGCCCATATTCATTGTTTACAAAAGAAGTGAACATGGTAAAATCTAAGTTATCTTGTCATTATATCTTAAAATTAACGTTTACTATCCTTTTAGTGATATATGACTTGTGTGCATCCTTGGTATTCAATTTAAAACTCTTTTTAAGAAAGAATTGGATGCATAGATTAATGGGGGGCTTAAATATTTTATCATCACATTTAAAAGGGTTGTCATCATCAAAAAGGGGGAGATTATTGATCCTAACCTTGTTTTGATGATGCCAATATACATTAAATGATCAAATATATGTTTAATATTTATTACCCCTTTAATTGGAAGCCTTAAATTCAATATTTGAGGATTTATTATACTGACGGTCGATGCATGGATCGACTGTGAGAATGCGACGGTCGATCCATGAATCGACCGCGGGGATGCACGGTGGATGCACCAAACTTGGCTTTATGAAATGTTGGCTCGCGATCGATCGGAGCATCGACTCTGGGAAGCCATTTTTTTGACAGAGCCTCATGGTCGATGCGACGGTCGATGGACCGGTCGACCGGTGAGTTTGGATTTTATGGTTTTAAATTTGTAGGCTAACGGAAGATGCGATGGACAGTGCGACGGTCGACCGTGGAGTATGATGATGAAAAGTAAAGAAGCGACGGTCGATCAGAGCATCGACCCTGGGAAGCATTTTTCACAACAAAGCCTGACGGTCAATACGGTGGTCGATGGGTGGATCGATCGCAGCTCAAAAAGGCTGAGTTTTTGTACACGACGGTCGATGTCACGAACGATGCATGAATCGACCGCAAGCAACGCGTAGAGTAAAAACCTAGCCGTTGGAGAGTTGTAGGGAGCCATTGGAGGTTCTTTTTTAGCTTGATGAAGGCCAGATATAAGTAGTTCTTTGTGGTAAACTTGCTAGGAGAATTATTGATATTATTGAGATCATCTGAGCAAGTCTAAGCAAGAGTTTACTAGTCATTCCCTTTATAGCTACAACCTTTTTAAATCTTCTTCGAGTGTGAAGAAGTACTTTGAGAGTAATCCAACAGCTGTTGCCAGTGATTGCAAGGTCACCAAACACCGGGATACTTGGAGGAAAAGCTTGTAAAGATTTGCAAGTAGTGAAATCTCAAGGAGGACCTTGAGAGAAGTGGACACCAAGAATTGGGTCGAACCACTATATAAATTGGTGCTATCTTTCTAACCCTTCTTTCATGTAATTCTTGCATGTTGATTTATTTTAGTTTCATTTCATCTACAAGCATTTAATGTGTTAGATCTCTCCTATCTAATTTTTCCATTAATCTAGTTTTTCGAAAAGAGTCCAATTCACCCCCCCTCTTGGACCTTCAGTGTGAACAGTGCATGAAAGTGCACTATGAACAGTCTTATAATCATCTTAATAGTTTAATTCTTCAGCCTTAATCAAGATCTTCAGTAATATTTTGACACTTATATGTTGCTTTACATAGTTGTTTGGAAAATGCAGGAAATTGGAGCTAAAAGAAGCTGAAAAGATTACATGGGTTAACTTGGAAGATTAAACTATATTTGCTTATGACGAACCAGATGATGTGCCATTTGTGATTTGAAAGCTCTTGAACTCTTGTTTTTGTAGAGTTTTACGGTTCGTAATTCCGAGTTTCCTAAATGACGTTACAGTATTTTTAGTACCAATGGCGAAGTGCTCAATGAATAGTGACGGTCGAACGTCGCGCTCAATTTACTCACGGTCGACCGTCGCATCATCCGTGAGATCAACCGTGAGCCTCTGTCAAAAAATATACTTCTCAGGGTCGATGCGAAGATCGACCACCGCTTTTTCAAATAAAGTTGCACAGTTCACGGTCGACCGCGAGATCGACCGCGAGCGTATAACGGGTGCGGATCTAACCCGAGTTCAAGACTTTTGGAGCCTATAAATAGAATACTTAGGGTTATCAAAAAGAGGTTTTGGAGGACTTCTAGGAGGACTTTTCTGGAGCATCTGAAAAGTATGCATTCTGTCAGGTCTGCGCGTAGACGGATCGATCCTATTAGGGAGAAGGATCGATCTTTATTTCCTAAGCATTTACTGTTTTGCCATCCAGACTGCGCCATTGATACTAAAATTGCCGTAACTTACTCTGAAAAACTCGGAATCACGAACCATAAAATTCTCCAGAAACTAGACTGCAAGAGCTTTCCAACCATATATGGCACATCATCTGGTTCTTCATGAGCAGGTATAGTTTAATCTTTCAAGTTGATCCATGTAATCTTTTCAGTTTCTTTGCTCCTTTTTCCTGCATTTTCCAAACAACTATGTGAAGCAACATATAGATATAAAAATAGTAATAAAGATGTTGATTAAGGATAATAATCTAGCAATTGAGATGATTATAAGACTATTCAGAGTGCACTTTCATGCACTCATCACACCCCTCAACCAGCTTATTGCTAGTCTCAAGCAATTCAAAGCGCATAAAATATAATTAAGCACACTAACAGTTCAAGGATGTAGACATGCATGACAAAAATTCTGCCTTATCAAGTCAATAATGTTGTACACAGTACAGAGCACGAAAACTTCTTATACTCATACACATACTACCAACATATGAAATCAACTTCTACACATTAAACATGCTAATCACCATCCAGAAGAACACATGTGACGTGACAAATAAATGTTGCGTACAGAAGCAACTTCTACCCACCATTAGTCCAAACACACTACTATCTTCATGACCAATCATCCAACCCTCGCACTTTAAGTACAACATACTCTTTTTGTTTTTTGTTTCTTGTTTTTTGTTTTTTGTTTCTTTTTTCTTTTTTTTCTTCAACTATCAGACATTTTGCCTTTTCCGCGAGCACTCTCTACTTCCTGAGGCGCAGAGACCAGGTTACTTAACAAAACACTGAGTATATTTTTTAGCTATTAGTGGTTCTACCTTTTTACGCGAGCTCCCAGGTTTCTGAGGCAAGAACACCCGGTTACTCAGTAGATCACCTAATAGTCCTTTAGGCACAGCTTAATCAAGCTCCATAACTTTTTCTCCTTTTTTTTTCTTTTTTTCTGCATGCAATACTCAACACTAGCTAATGCTGAAATCATGGTCTAGATTGACAATAGCATACTCATTCCTCTGGTGAGTATAATCGCCACTACACAGAAAGTGTTCATGTGTGACTCACATAATGTTCTACCTTCAGGTTATCACGCATGCAATCAATGTATAGGCCAATCCATATGAAAGCAGCATGTATAATAAGCATAAAAATTTCAGCTCATGTATAATTTATTTCAGCTCATGTATAATTTAACACTATTATACCCACAAGGTAGCATGAATATAGTCATGAAACCCACAAGGTAGCATGAATACGATCATGAATGTCTACACCCCCCAACCTGAAATTAACATTGTCCTCAATGTGTCCATCGTAAACAATAACATACATAGGAGGTGGCTATCCAAATTTCCATAGAAAGAAGAGACAAGATAATGTAAATAAGAAAGAGGCCACCTGATAGAGTAAGCGAACATCTCCTCAAGGATCCTCAGGGTGGTTGAAAACCTAAAAGAAAACAAAAGAGAAAACATAAAACTGAAAACTAAAGCTTAAAACAGGTTACCTTGGTGGGTGGCCTCCCACCCAGCACTTTATTTAACGTCTAGGCAAGACATACTGCAAAGCCTTAAGGTTCAGCTAGGTTTGTATGGCTGTCATGCTTCAAGCGGTGCGAAGACCTCCTTTGCTCTCTCATAACTGTGCAAGTCATCCTTCACCATTGTCAAATCCGCTTTCAATGTAGTCTTCACTTGCTCCTGCCTGAAATTAGAGAACACCAATGAATCTACAACATCTATTGAGAAGCAATCAAAAGAGTGTAAAGGATAGGACATAGACTCAAACACTTTAAATTCAACAGTTTCATCTAAAACTGTCATAATGAGCTTACCATCGTTCACACTAATCATAGTGTCAACTGTGGCCATAAATGGATGACCCAGCAAAATAGGTAAATTTCTATTATTCAACGGTGCATCATTCATATCCAATATCACAAAATCAGCAGGGATAATTAACTTATCAACTTGTACTAAAATGTCTTCTACAATGCCTAATGGATATTTAATTGAACGATCTGCAAGTTGTAGAGACATAGTAGTAGGTTTTAGTTCACCCACACCTAACTGAAGAAAAACAGAGTAAGGCATCAAATTAACACTGGCTCCTAAATCAAGCATTGCATCCCCTATTTTTGTATCACCAACAGTAATATTAATGTTAAAACTCCCTGGATCCTTCAGCTTGGGTGGAAGTTTCCTTTGTAACACCTCGCTTGCCGTTTCTGAAATCACCACCTTTTCATGTGGTTCATACTTACGTTTAGAAGTACGTAGTTCCTTGAAGAACTTTGGAAAGGTTGGCATCTTCCTAATTACATCAAGTAATGGTAAGTTCACATGAACCTTAGATAGGATATCATAAATTTCAGAATATGACTTATCCATTTTGGCTTTCTTCAGGCAGCCTGGAAAAGGAATTGGCGGCACATATGGTGGAGGAGTGTTGTGACGAACCTCCAGATTTGAAATTGCTCTCTTTCCATGCTCAGAAGAAGATTTGGCCAACGGTGGCCTCTTCGAGGGCTCTTCCCTCTCGACTTCCTCGATTTGTATCACTACACATATCAGTAACTTCAACATTAATATTATTATCAATTATCTTATCTGAAAATTTGGAATTTGCCTTCTCAAGTTAGTAGTCATAGCATGAGAATAAAATTTGCTAACAAACTTTGTTATAAATTGCGTCCCAAGTAGTTAGTGATCCTGGAGGCAACAACATCAGCCATCTCTTTGCTTTATCCTTCAGGGTGTAAGGAAAACATCGCATCCTCGGTTGATCTTCAGTAATGCCACCTAGAGAAAAAGTCTGAATAATAGCATAATAATCTTTCACAAACGTTAGTGCATCTTCAGAAGGTAAACCATGAAATTCAGGAAGCATAGAAAAATGTAGATTTTTAACTTCATAATTCCTAGCCTCTGCATGTAACGCAATGCATGAAGGTGAGGTAGAAATAGTAGGCCTCGCGTACTCCTCCAAAGGACGTACATTGTTATTAAGCTCCATCTCCTCTTGTTCCTACTCTTGAACTCCTAAATCTGATGTGGACAGGCTATGTTTGTTAGATCTCTTCTTCAAACCAATTTGATCTACTTTATCATTCAAGGGCAACAACTTTTCTTTCCGTGATTGGCGACCTTGCATTCACTACTAATAAACTCTAATCAAATCCCCGGCAACGGCGCAAAAAACTTGATGAATAAATTTTATATCTCGCAAGTATACGAATCGGTATGATCAGTATAGCAGCAAGACGAGTATCGTACCCACAGAGATTTGTAGAGATTATTAGAGTAAAATGCTAAAGAACAAAAAAGAAAGAAAATAAGGAAGGGCAAATAAGAAATATGAAGTCTCGAAAATAAATGATCTAATAACGAAATAAGAAAACGATGAAAATATGATGGATGAATACTAAGGTTCCGATTTCACCATAACATCCTCATTCTATGCATTGAATCAATCAAGATCTCAGTTTAATTCCCAGGGTTCGTTCCTCCGGTATGATGATCCGTTCGGCCGCGGTCTTCACCAAGTACCCTCAATTAACCCTAGCTAATGAACCCATAACTAAGTGTAAATCAAGAATCCATTAAGCTATGAAGAGCAATCATGAACCAAGAATAGTCTTAACTTGAACCCGGCTTGGACATAAACTCATTCATTCATAGATCCTGCAAGATTAGGGAATGAACCCTCGCCCAATCTCATATAAAACAATCTATAATACTTCTATTGGCCAAATAAAGGTATTTAAGAGCTCAGTTATAATAATGAATGAACCAAGGAAAATAAACTGATTAAATAATCATGATCCAATCACATAGAATGATTCAGTTAGGGCTACATCGGTACCTTAGAGAAAAAACTAGCCACTCATGTTCGTCATGAGGGCAACAAAACTAATGAAGAAATAAGATGATGAAAAGAAAAGAAAACCAAGCCTGGAACCAGTCTCCTCTCCTCCAAACGCTGCCAAAAAGCCCCCCTCAAACCCTAGAAAGAGTCCTATTTATATAGCCCAAAGTATCTCCATCCTCAGATTAGATCTAAACCGTTGATTTTCTTCACTGGGAAAGTAGGATCGATCCTTCCATAGGTGTAGGATTGATCTGTTGCATCAAACTCTTCAATTTCTGGCTAAGTCCGAGTTGGATCGATCCTTCCATGGGTGTAGGATCGATCCTGCTCAGTAGGATGGATAGTAGGATCGATCCTACTGAGATCATCTAAAAAGTATGCGTTGTGTCAGGTCTGCACGTAGACGGATCCATCCTACTAGGGAGAAGGATCTTTCTTTCTTTCCTGAGTATTTACTGTTTTGCCATCCAGACTGCGAAATTGATACTAAAATTGTCGTAACTTCCTCTAGGAAACTCAGAATCACGAACCGTAAAATTCACCAGAAACTAGACTTCAAGAGCTTTCCAACCATATATGGTACATCATCTGGTTCTTCATGAGCAGGTACAGTTTAATCTTTCAAGTTGATCCATGTAATCTTTTCAGCTTCTTTGCTCCTTTGTCATGCATTTTCCAAACAACTATGTGAAGCAACATATAGATATAAAAATAGTAATAAAGATGTTGATTAAGGATAATAATCTAGCAATTGAGATGGTTATAAGATTATTCAGAGTGCACTTTCATGCACTCATCACTAAGGAGATCGATCTTCCTTGAAAAGAAGAGCGATCTTCCTTACTAAGGAGATCGATCTTCCTTGAAAAGAAAATCGATCTTCCTGTGCCAGAAAGTCTTGGCGGTGATTTTTTGAGAGGACGGCCACCGTTGGCCGTCGCTCTCCACTGTCAGAGGGACAGAGGACTTTCTCCCCTCTCCTCTCCCTTTTCCTCTTCTTCTCCTCCTTCCCCGACTTTTCCTCTTCCCCTTCTTCCTCTTCTCCTTCTCCTTCTTCTTCCTTCTTCTTTCTTCTTCCCGCGGCTCTGCTTCCCCTATTTCCAGCAGCAACTTCTTCCTCTCCGTTCTCCCTCCTACGGCCACCGTTTTGGACGTTTGAAGGCTCGTTGGATCCGTAGCGGCATGAGGAAGATCCTTGGTGTGGTTTGAAGCTGGGTTGGCGACTGATTAGCAGAGAATCAGCCAAGGTTTAGCGTTTTCGATAGGTTTCTACCTACTTGTGTTAGTTATGGGTGTTCTCTTGATCTAGCCGTTAGATCTTGTTGTTCTTTGTGTTGTTGGATGCCTCTTGCTTAGTGTAATTTATATTTTAAGTTTCATAAGCTTTGGTTGACATTTAATAGGATTTAAGCATGTTTAATCTCGGATTTTCTTGTTTCTGCTGTTCTTGAAGAACAACCGGTTTACGGCGAGTTTTCCAATCGGTACGTGCATGTGCTTGGGCTATGATGAACATAAGAGTTGTAGATCTTTGAATCTACTCTCAGACCCAACTGATGTCATAATTTGCTGATTTTCCTACGATTTGCTATGAATTTCTTACGGGTGGGCTGCGATGCAGCAAGTAATGGTAAGTTAGTGAGATTAGCGGTTTTTATTAGTGTTTTTCCGTTAATCTAGTCGTTGGATGTTTTCCAATTTTGGATATGTTGATCCCAGCATGTTGATCTACTGATACCTTAGTTAGATCTCGAATCCGTCGTTGTTTGGATGTCGGATCGACGGTTCAATTAACTTCTAAGTAGAGGATTTTTGGTGATTTAATAATATTATATGTCGGAACATATAATATTATATTTTCACTGTTCATCAGAGTTTTCAGAGTTGCTTCCCATTGTAAGAGTTCGCGGTTGACGGTGGTGATACCGTCGAAATGCCAGGACCCGCTGCGGATTGGCTGCCAGCGGTTGGTAGTACCGCTGCAGCGATCCAGTTAGACCTATGTGTTGCTTTTGTCATACTGTTGCATGTTAATCTCTTACTTGTGCATGATCATAGCATGCATTGTTGATTGTGCATTAGATGCATAAGGTTAGGGCGTGGGTGATCTGTGGGTCGTCGTCCCGAGGCTGGAAACTCGGATTTAGCCCTAGGACCGGGGTTGGGTAGTTTGGACCCGGCTTGAATTGTGGTGTCCAGTCGAATTCGATGATAGGCCTAGATGACTAGTACACCTGATGCTTGATGATTGTAGAGGTCGTGTCGGCCTCGAGTCAGATGCTGAGGAGTAGCCAGTGTCACACTGTGTTGACCCTTGAGTAGAGAGGTTGACTACTCAGCGGTGCCATTTCCAGCCTGCAGTGTCGTTCCCTGCTTGTGGGCCAGCAGTGTTAGTCCTGCTTACTGAGTGTGACCTGACATGTGACCAGTTCTTCTGGAAGACCATGATCGTGGGCCTCAGGGACACGCGGTTGGGTTATGGGACCCCTGTATACATCCAGGTCTTACTTGAGGGCGACACTGTTGTGTTTCCCTCTTTCTTCTGTGTGTCGTAGTTTAGAACCCTACAGAGCTTTATGCTCACTCCTACCCGGGCTGCGTTTTGCAGGTGCAGGTGCAAGTGCTAGCTCCTCTTTGGTGGCCCCTACCGAGCAGTTGGTCTGAGAGGTGACGATCTTTTACTGCTTTTAAACCCTATGTTAGTTAGTCTCCTACGGGAGTGTTTGTATAAATGTTTTATTTGGATCTTCTCCTCTCCGAGGATATGTATATTAAATTCACTTGGGTTTTGAAATCTTGGGTTCGATGTTTGTTCAATTATGTCTTTTAATTTGGGGGTGTTTGTGATGAATTGTTAGAGAGACCAATAGGTTAGAGGGAACCCTCGCCATTATTTTTCTGCGGTTTGTTAGGTTTCGATTCGCGTCATCCGACCCGGTTGGGCTTTCGCAGGTCGGGGCGTGACAATCATTCTATGTTATTGAATCATGCTTATTCAATCAGTTTATATTCCTTGTTTCATTTATTATTATAACTGAGATCTTAAATACCTTTATCTAGTCAATAGAAGTGTTATAGATTGTTTTATGTCAGATTAGGCGAGGGTTCATTCCCTAATCTTGCAGGATCTATGAATGCATGAGTTTATGTCGAAGCCGGGTTCAAGCTAAGACAATTCTTGGTTCATAATTGTTATTTAAAGCTTAATGGATTCTTGATTGACACTTACATATGGGTTCATTAGCAAGCGTTAATTAAGGGTACTTCGTGAAGACCACGGCCGAACGAATCATCATACCGGAAGAGCGAACCCTTGGAATAAAATTGAGATTTTGTTCATGCAATGCATAGAATGAGGATGTTATGGTGAAATCAGAACCTTAGTCTTCATCCATCATATTTCCATCATTTTCTTATTTCGTTATTAGATCTTCTATTTTCGGTACTTCTTATTTCTTACTTTGCCTTCCTTATTTTCTTTCTTCGAATTGATATCGCTCCAATGTGTCTCGCACAACGGTGCAGTGCAGCATAACATAAGAGAGGTCGAAACCACAAAGAGACAAGCAGAAAAATCCAAAATGCAAATAACAATGTATTAAAGACAAACGAGAACTTAAGAATTAACTGAATTAGATCAAAGGATTTAATTATAATGTAAGATTAACTAAAGATATCAGGATTTTAATAAGGCTAGGCATCGGGAATCACTTCACTCGGATTTAGGTTCTTCTTCTACCAACGGTTCATTCAATACTCAGTTAAGGGATTCACATCCCAATCACCATAGCCGGATGATATGGAACTATAAATTTAAAAAAATATATAAATGTCTCTTCCTGCGATTGATTCTTCCTTTTTATAGTTCTAACTTCATCCTACCAAAACCTAAGAATATACGATACCGGCTGTCACTACTGGCAACGTATAGCAAAAGTTCATCGGGACAAAGCCCTAACCCTATCTTACAAGATATCAAAGAATACACAATACCAACTCTCACAATCGGCAATGCATAGCAAAGATTTCACGAGATAAAGTAGGTAAACAATAGATATAACCATGGGATTATAAGATCATGAAAGAAGCATGACTGGATTCATAATATTAATCATCGATATAGAAATCTATAATCTGAAAATAATCTTTGAAAATTCAATACATAGAAAAGAGTTTAACAATAAAGATTAAAACTATGAACCATGATGAAGAAGAAACCCTAATCCTCGCTAGGTCATCTGTCCGCCATGCCTGTGGATTACTCGGCCATGGATGGAGATATCTTCATCTTATTCCTTCAGAAACATCCAGAAAGAGCCTTCAAAAACGTCCAAGAACTCCCCTTGACTAACCCTAAGTTTCCTATTTATAGGGTTCAAAAATTAGGAAACTCGGGTTACGTTTAAACCCGTTATACGCCCGCAGTCGATGCCACGGTCGACCGAGAACTGTGCATAATTTTTGGAAAAACGGCGGTCGATCATCGCATCGACCCTGCGAAGTGTTTTTCTTGACAGAGGCTGACGGTCGATGCTAGACTTCCAGAGCTTTCTAATGATATATGGAACATCATCTAGTTCTTTGTGAGCAGGTACAGTTTAATCTTCCAAGTTGATCAATGTAATCTTTTCAGTTTCTTTTAGCTCCAATTTCCTGTATTTTCCAAATAACTATGTGAAGTACATATAAGTATAAAAATAGTGCTAAAAGGTTGATTAAGGGTGACAATATAACAATTGGGATGGTTATACGGTTGTTCAGAGTGCACTTTCATGCACTCATCAATCCTTCCAGAGATCTGAGTAATAAGCCAACAATACCTCTACAATAGCATCAGAATCAGAAACCATGGTACCATCCTCACAAACCAGCTTCTGGACCTTGGATCTATGCCCGCACGAAGAAACAAGTTTATGAAAGAACTTTGAATTCCTATCTCCTGCAACCACCTAGTCTCATCTCAACTGTTGCGTCACGGCTCTCTCCTAGCGCACCACAACCGCAGCGTGTTGATGCTCAAGGGACCGCAACTCCACCTCCTCTTCCAATGTATGCCCCCCGCTGCTGCTCCATTAGGTACATCCGCGTAATGCATTCATTAAGCAGACCACCTCTTCAAAAAATGTCACCCCCTTCCCTCCTATTCCATCGCTTCACCACCTCTTTCAGCATCAAAACTCTACAAGCAAAATTGAATTGATGAGAGCCATGCAAGTTCCTCCCCTAGATACGTTTCACCAAAGCCACGAAGGTGTCCTCTCCAAACCAATGTTGTTGTAGCCTGAATAACCCCCACCACTGCCCACCTCCTCTTTCGAAGTAACAAGGAGAGGTCAATGATCAAAGGGCTGGCGGCTCAAATGGCGTACCACCAGCTCCCGAAACAAATCCTTTGTCTCCGAGTTGTAGAGTAGTATATCCAGCCATTCAGAAACACGCCGACGCCCCGGTAGCCCATTGCATCATGTAAATGTAGCACCAATATGATATCGCTCAAATGTGTCACGCACAGCGGTCGCGGTGCAGTACAGCATAAGAAAAGTCGAACCCACAAAGCAACAAGCAGAAAATATCCAAAACGCAAATAACAATGAATTGAATACAAACAAGAACTTGAGAAGTAACTAAATTAGATCAAAGGATTTTAATAAGGCTAGGCATCGAGAATCACTTCACTCGGATTGTAACGCCCAGGCCCTCCACTGGGCCCCGCCCCGCGGGCTCCCGGTCCGACCAGGATCCACCCGAGGGCCCCACCCGACACGATATTGTCGGCTTTTGGCTCACCGCAGAAATCTGGGAAAACTTCCCAGTAGATCACCCATCGTGTGACTACTCCAGGTCGAGCACGCTTAACCATGGAGTTTTTCTGACGAAACACTGGCATCACGGCTTTAAAACGCGTTGAGTCTATTAAGGGCTTACTATATACTTATATCGAACCCCGGACCATATCATAAGAGAGGTTCACCTTGTGTCTTCGACAGCATTAACTTACTATATACTTATATCGAACCCCGGACCATACTTATTTAGACCTCTCTTACTATCTGTCGCTCACGTCTGTCAAAAGCCTCTCTTGTGTCTTCGGCAGCATTAACTCCCCTGCCATCACCACCTCGCCCACCATGCCCTCCTCGGAAGCCGCACCCACCAACCCCTCGAAACGATCGATTTCCCCTTCTCGTGGTGATCCATCCGCCGTCGAACGCCGGCGAACCACCATGAACGTCCCTGCCTAACGCCAGAGAAACACCAGCCTGAACGAAGCCACCATCCTGAATGGTCCCCTCCCTCCCTGCCTTAGCAGCCTCAGCCTTATCATCTCCTCTCTCCTGCATCACCGCGCCTATAGGCAGAGCATCCACTCCTCCCTCCAGGCTTTCAGCAGCAATAAAAATCGACAAGCATCGATAAGGACATGCCCCTTCCTTATGACCAGCCCTGCAACAACTACTACAAATCTCCAAACCCTCATACTCAAAATGTTGGAAAGACAAATTCTCGTTGCTCTCCACATCCACACCAACGCACAGTGCTTCATCCAGGCAAACCTTAACGCATACCCTTGGATAATAGAAAGACGCCGGTAAGCCCGAAAATCTACTACCAGCGGCGTCCCAACGTGGGCGGCCAGCCTAGACACAGCCTTCGGGTTATGGACTTCACATGACAGCTCCGGAAATTGGATCCACACCGGCACCCTGTTGAAAACTGCTTCTGAGGGTCTGAAGCCACTTACCCATCTGATCAGAGATATAGCTCTGCCTTCCACTACCCACGGGCCCCTAGCCAAGATACTGCACCTATCATCCTCATTCTCAAACTTCATGACGAAGACATTCTTGAGATACCAGCAACTTGAAACGGGGCCTTAGTTCTCCACAATCTACCAAGCTTCATTTTCAATACACCCATCGGAATACGCCGGCCAACCACCTTTCCATACAGCGCAAACCATCATTCCTGACTAAAGACCTCTACTTCCTTTGGCTCAAACACCACTCTACCCTTGCAAAGAGTTGGCGCAGGGTAAAACGTGGAAGATGGACCTCTCTATGGGAGAGACAACCAAACTCTCTATGGGAGAGATCACCAGATTTCTATAGAGGAAGAAACCAAAAACCCTATTTTCTTATTCATCAAAAAACTCCCTCTTTACAAACCCTAGGCCTCCTTTTATATGTTTAAGGAAAGACTAACTCAACTAAAACATGGACTCAACCAACCAATCCCTAATCCAAGTCCTAAAACTGAAATTAAATTCGAAATTTAAAAGAAATTAGAAATCCTACTCAAACTAGGAATTTGCCAAAAATAGAAACCGATAAAACTGCCAAAAAAGGAAAGTTTTCACTAAAACTGATTTTAAGACTAAAAGGAGACGGAATTTGACGATTCGACGAGCAGTCATGGAGATATCAAAGATCTCCGATGATTAATGACGGGCTCGTTGACCCGGTCATTTCGACTGGTCGCACGCCCCGATCGGACACCCGGATCAAAAGTTACGCCCGTCCGACGGTTAAGATATTGATCTTCTGTGACATTACACTCGTGTCGTCTTTTAATGGTTTAGTTCGTTCTAGTGAAAAAGGGATTACAGTTGTCAATAATGTACTATCTTCTATGCTACTGAGACAACCTGCAGCAAATAAGAAGATAGAACTTTTATAGTGATCCTTCATGGACACTCTGAAGGAAAAACTAAATCCAGAAATATATTTCTCTATAATAAGTAGAAATATTCCTTCTGAAATCTGAGTGAGCGCCATTTGTACCATCATTGGGGCTGTAGTAAATGTTCAGCCTATATACCGTAGTATTGCATCAAGTTGCCTTCTGCAGAGTAGGATGTGGTAAAATATATAGGATGGTTGCAATTGAGTCCATGGACACTATTGCATGCTTAGATGTACAAAAAGTGTAGCGATAAAAAGGAGATGATGGCCAAAGTAAAATGTGGAAGTACAAGTTTACTATTGCATTATTGCAGCATGGTGGATTTTTCTGTCAGTACGTAATAAGCGGCCAGTGTTGAGAATATAAGCTGCATGGAGTAGCAGGGTACTTGTTTATACGCATATCAGGCATTAGCTGTAGTGAAGGTCCCTATTGACAACCTTTTGAAATGTTTAAATGTTAATCGAATGAGTGATCATTCTCAATTTGACATTCCCATTTGCCGTTGCATTCTTTGACCTGAATTCTTGATTTCATGGTTTAACTTCTGAAGTCTTGAGCTGATATTCTCTTGGCTTCCCTTCTTTGCTGTAACTCGATGTACATGAAACGCAATACAGAGCATGATCCTCCTTCTTGGAGGGGTCCTATGTGGATAAACATGAATTACTTGATTCTTTCAGCACTTCACCATTATTCTGAAGGTAAGAATGTGATTTGCAGCCATGTTCGTTAATCTGATTTTTCCCCCTTGATATTCAGTTGATGTAATCCGCTATGTCATGCAGAGGATGGACCATACAAAGCAAGGGAGGGGATACTCTATGCAGAGCTTAGATCAAACTTGATACGGTATTTACTGATCCTGCTTTTCAATGTGCTTATTCCTGGTTGGACACATCTCATTGCTGCTTCTGTTATTTCTTTTGGTGGCAGGAATATAGTGCAGAATTACTATGAAACTGGATTCTTGTGGGAGCAGTATGATCAAATGAAAAAAGGAAAGGGCAAAGGTGCCCGCCCATTTACCGGTTGGACTTCACTGGTTCTTCTGATCATGGCAGAAGCTTATCCCAGTCTATAGGTGATCTTATTTATGGCAACTAACAGAGGCATTTACAGGCCGCTTGTTGTTTGCGTGGTAATTATTTCGATGAGATTGCTTCATTTTGGTCCTGCATCCGTATTTGACTGGACAGTACAATGTGCAGTTAGGGTATATATACTCCATGAAACTTAAGTCACCTGCTGATCTAGAAGTAATTTGTAATAGTTGAAGTAATTAAGACCAATCAATCAACTCATTACGGCCTTTATTTTTCCTTTTTTTTTATTTTGCGTAGATGAACTCGTTATTGCACTTGAACAAAGAACTGTTTAAGAGGGATGGCAGCTGTATAAGAATGAATGTACGCTGCTGGATTATTTTGCAGCTTTTCTTCTTTTTTCTGATCAAAATAAAATCATTTCCTCACTACAATGGAGTGACCGACCGGTTTTGTTGCAAGCAGACCTTGATGGAGTGACATTGTAAATACCAAATCAAGACAGTCGGGGGAGAAAAATTAGGGATTTTTTCCATGTTTGCTTGGCACTGCGATCTCCAGGATTTGGTTGTGCAACTGCCTATTAAATGTTAGTAAAAATGAGTACATTTATACCTAGTGCTTTACTTGAGATATTTCTGAAGCCAGTTACTTTCTACTTTCTAGCCTAGGCTAGGTTAATTTTTTGGATTCACATAAAGCTCCAAATGTTCTAGTGATAAGTAATTACAAAAAACTAAAATGGCAATCTAGAAAATTAGCGGAAAATGTGTAAAATTTTCAAAAAAGAAATTTATTGCAACTCGCCTTCCACATCTACGCCTTAGTGATCGCCAAAACAGATTATTTCGACAAATACAAAATATAAATTTATGGAGCATCAAACAGCATACAATTATTAATATATCAAACTACGCAAAGCCAATGGTATTTACTCTGTTTGCTCCATTAAATGTCAAACAACACAAGCATCATCAACCTATCTTATATCGACAAAAGATGAACAGATTTTAATGAGAACAAACCCTACCAATAGGAAATAAATCTTCTGGCAAGATAGTGCTAGAAACATGTAGGAGACAAGGTTAACCTTGCAATTTCAAGTATATTCTGTCCACTAAAACATAAAAGCTGATTATGTCACAAAACAGAGCCACAATGATCCCATTATGCGGGGAGAAAAAAACAAAAGCTATTTTTCAAGACCTGAGTTCTAAACATTGAGCTACCCATGAATGTGCTATCAGCATTTCCTATATAAGTATAGTAAAAGATAACAGACGAGAAGAAAGATGACCACCGTCTCCGTGTCCAGTTGAGGCTATAGTATACAATCATAGCACATAGGGCTTCAGGCCCTAGAGATCACGCCCTGGCTTCCATCCTGATACATTACCGAGTATTTGGCATCATTATAAATAACAAAGCTTTAATTATAGCTTATAATTAGAGCCCATCAAATCATGGTTATGTTCTCACAAATTAGAGTGCCACGGATGAGAGAAAAGTTTGGATCCTTTGCAGCAGTTCAGCCTTCACTGGATCAGGTATAGAAGCTGCAAATAAGAGATTGCATGTGCTCAGAAGAATCAATCAAACACAAAATCAGATCCCATTTTCAATATGACACAATATGGCCTGCTTTTCCTGTATTTACTAACGACCAAAGCACATCACAGATCATCAACTATGAGATAAATGGAAATGCTTAATTCTGCTTGCATCAAAAACGGGAGAAAAGAAAGAATCAGATATTGCATTTTGTCCGCAAGTTTGTGAGTCGAGTTGTAGTGTTTTATGATCCTCAAAATGATGTTTAAAACATCAATATGAACATATGGACATGATCATGGTCTTATAATCACTGAACAAGCCTTTTCCTCTAGGTTAATTTAAGCAGCCTTTGAAACTTAATCTCTATGTCTTGATCTCAAAAACAAATCCCAAATCAGATTAGATGTATGTTATACTGATGGAGACAAACTACAGGATCTTAAGAAGGCAGAGACTCACTTATTTTGGATTGGAATGTCCTCATCTTAACTCTATAGGAGATAAAGCTCTGCACTACTCCCAAGCAACATGTCGAAGGGATAGAGATAGACATACCCAGTTAGATTCCATAAACTCAGAATGCAAATTGTGATTTTTTTTTCCTTTTCTGAAAATTAAGCCTTTTACCCTGCTTAGGGTAGGAATGCAAATTGTCATTTAGATAGCACATAGAGACTCTTTGTCCCTACAGAGACAGAGCATTGTTTCGCAAAGCATTCATGACATTGGGGAAAGAGCATGCCCACTAGTAGTATGCTTCTTCATGATAGAATCAATAAACAGATTACAAAACTTATAACAAGAACATGCAAGAAACTTAGAGAAAATACCTAAATCATCAGGCAGTCCCAATGCAATGTGGATTTGTTTTTAGTCATCTAATACCTACACCAATAATTATTTGCTGACAACAGTTCTGATATTGTCCAAAGCACTATAAATACATGAATATTCCATAATTCAAATACTAAACTATTACGTTCTATTTCTATAAATTAAAAAAGAAATCATGTAGTAGAAGTACCACATCAAGTGCAAGCGACAAGTAATAGATGACGAAGCTCTTATTTGCAATCAGAATAAATTATGCTGAACAAATGTAAACATAGAGCAGAAAAATCAAATCACCTCTTCCTTTTGGAGTGATTACATGAACAAGGTCGTCCACTGTAACATTATTTCTTCCTTTCTTCCTAGCATAAGCCCTAATGGAAAGGCGATGTTAGGAAACAGAATCCAAAAGACGTTCATTACGCCTTATAGAGCAAGGTCTTCATAAAACCTAAAAAATGAGCTGCTAAAATACGGACTAGTATGCTAGCGCCATAGTCATTGTGGAACCTAAAATATGAGCCTTGTAACTGTTGTCTGACTACTTATGCCCGCATTTAGAATGTGAAATAGGAAGAAAGCAGGCTTCATATATACACAGAGACATAAGATATGCAGTCATACTGAAACCTAAACAGATTTTAACATCGAATTGACACCATAGTAGAAAAGGTAAAGGCATGGTGACTCCCGCAAGTGTCAGCATACATCAACAACACAATTAAAGCCCAGAACCTTGTGGAAAATCTACAGTAAGCATCAAGAAAGAAAAACAATTCCAAAAAGAGAAGAAGCAAACCTGCAAAGGGCTTTCATTTCATCCCTCCAACCACATTCTATAAGCCTCTCTCTTAGGAGCTCCTTCAATTTCTCCTTCTCCCCGCTCTCGATCATCTAATACAAACAAAACCCATTTAACAAGTCGACTCAGCAAAGCTCTCCTATCTTCCCTCTCTTCTTACTCTTGTGAATCCGATTAGTCACAAAACCCTAACTCTGAATGAAAACCTAAAACCATGTTTACAAATAGGCTCCAAGCCCATCAAAAAATCGCACCTTTTTTGCCATTGCTCTCATTCTTTTGAGCTCATTACCAGCAAAATCCCAAAAATATATCAAGAATAGCTAAAAGACAGAAAAGAGAACATTTTCCAAGAAGTGGTTTTACTTTGAACGGGATTATGGAAAATACTCGAAAAGGGTAGGGTGCCAGACCTTGATGTTGATGATTTCTTGAAGAGTCGGCTCCTTCTCAGGCTCCTCGTCGGCGTCCGGCGTCGGAGGGCGATTGATCGAAGACCTCCTGAAGAATCATTCAACATTGAAAGATACAGATTAAATCTCCGACAAATATTTGCAAGAAAAAGATCGCAAGTTGCGACTTTCACATCAAATTCCAACAGAATCAATCAAGAAATCCAATAAAACCCATGAAATCTAAAAAGTTAGTGGTTTTGACATCGGAGGCTCGAGCATCCAAAAAAAAAATCAAGACCACCATCAAATCTCTGTCAGCAATTTTTACAAGAAAAAGATCGTAAGCTGCGAGTTTCACATCAAATCCCTACAGAATCATTCAAGAAATTCAAGAAAACCAAAGAAATACCAAAAGTTTGTGTTTTTGACATCCAACGCTCGAACATCCATTAAAAATCAAGAAGACACAATTTACAAGAAAAGTACGGAAAGCTGTTATTTTGGCATCACAATAAAGATTAGGAAACATCCTCACATATTAGGACTTCTTTTCGTTCTTAATTTTGCTCGTTATTCTCTGTTTTTTTAATCTTCTTTCCGAGATGGAAACAAGACTTCTCCGCTTCGGTTTGGAGTTTACTCGAGGTTTCGGGTGTCCTAATAGATTTGGAGTTAATGCGCACTCTATTAACAAATTAGCTACCGGGTCGGATCCAAATTTAGATCCGATAAATTACAAATATAGAAATTAATATTGATGATAATGCATAATGTTATATTTTTATCCCTTAATATTTAGTCTCATGTGCTTATTTAGTTCCTAAATGCACTCATTATTCTTATATTTTGATTTAAGATGCAATTGAAGTCCTTAAGTCGAAAAGAATCTGAAAAGAGTGTATGGATCAACTTTAAACATTAATTTGGACCTGCTCATGAAGAACCAGATGATGTGCCATATATGGTTGGAAAGCTCTGGAAGTCTAGATTCTGGAGAATTTTACGGTTCGTGATTCCGAGTTTTCTAGAGGAAGTTACGGTAATTTTAGTACCGGTGGCGCAGTCTGGATGGCAGAACAATAATACGCTGAACAGTCTGATCGATCCGACACCCAGAGTCCGATCGATCCGACTATGCAGAATCGTGACAGAACATATATTTTTTAGCTGTACATGGTCCGATCGATCCCTCTTTCCATCCCATTATGTCCGATCGATCCGACACCTAAAGTTCGATCGATCGGACTCAGGAATAGCCAGAGACAGAGGATTTCTTCGCAACCGATCGATCCGACACATATAATTCGATCGATCGGACTCGAGCGTAACTAGAAATTGAAGATGTTAATGAGACCGATCGATCCGACACCCCGAGAAGGATCGATCGGACTTTTCCAGTGAAGAAAATCAACGGCTTTGATCTAATCCGAGGATGGATACACTTAAAGCTATAAATAGTGTCGCGCCCCGACCCGCGTAGGCCCAACCAGGCCGGGCGACGCGAACCGGAACCTAACCTACTGCGGAAAAATTTGGCGAGGTTTCCCTCTAATCGTAGTGGTTACCCTAATGATCACAACCATCCTGTGTCAACAATTATAAAGCTCAACACACAAAGCTGAAATATAGTACAAATCCTCAAACAGGGAATGTTATACAAAATCGCTCCCGTAGGAGACTATCTAACCAAAGATGTACACAGACAGATCACAGCTCCTCAAGCTCCGCCAGACGCCGCCACGTCACCGAACACCTGCCCGGTAGGGGCGAACGAAGAAGAGCTAGCGCCAGCACCTGCAAAAACGCAGCCCGGGTAGGAGTGAGCACTAAGCTCAGCAGTGACACTACACTACGACACTCACAAGGAAGGGAACACAACAGTGTCGCCCCCGAGCTAAGCCTAGGTGTATCACAGGGGTCCCATAACCCCACCGAATACCCCTGAGTGCCCCAGTCGTGGTCTTCCAGCGAACTGGTCACCCACTGGGTCACACTCAGTCAGACAAGAAACGGCACTGCCAACTCACGACAGGATCCTGGGCACTGTCGGCGGGTAGCACCGCTGGGTAGTCACACCTGCCACCCAAGAGTTCTAGAAGGATTGGGTACCGGCTACACCATGACTTGACTCGAGGCCGACACGACCTCGAAACATCAAACACAACAGTATTCAAGTCCAACTAACCCTATCATCGAAAAGACTGAATACTACCAATCGAGTCCTGGACCAAGCTACTCGCACGGTCCTAAGAGATAGATCCGGGCTACCCGGAAGCCCCGGATCGGCAACGCCCTAAACAGATGCAACTAGTGCACAACACAATGCATGCTATGAACATGCGCAGAATAGATACATGTAAGCATGCAGCAGGATGTGATGATATAAAAACAAGGTCTGGGCGCGGCACCCTGCCGGCCCGGGGTGGTGAGCGATTATTTAGGGTCTAGGGACTGCTGCAGCGGTAGCACCACCAACTGCCAGCAGTTCACCACAACACCTGCACCGGGAAACAACCCCGCAAACAACAGCTTACAAATATAGCAGGTGAAAGCCCTCGGCGCACGCCGGCATGCAAGGCTATGGAAAGCTGAAGGGCTACCCGCCCATTTATTCTACACAATCCCAGGAGTCATCACTCCCCTGGTTCACCACTGCCCTATTATAGGGCTAACATGCTTAATCGTATATACAAGGTATAAAGCGATAAGTAAAACCGGCATACCAAGCCCCGCGGGCAAAAGCCATAAAAACCCTCTCTGCTACTAAAGGATCGATCCTCACCAAGGAAAGGATCGATCATTTATGTGACAGTGAGCTTCCCTCGCTATCGAGGCAAGGAAGATCGATCCTTCCTCCCAGGAAGATCGATCTTTCTTGAGACAGAGGGCACCCTTCGCGTCGCACCAAGAATGATCGATCCTTCCTCCCAGGAAGATCGATCTTCTTCGCGACGAAGGGTAACCATGCCACCCAAGCATCAGGATCGATCTTTTTACTAGCAATGATCGATCCTTCATAGTGTGGGGCATGACCAACCCAGAAGGATCGATCCTTCCTCAAGAAGGATCAATCCCGATGGGTTCTCCGGCGTGCTTCCGGCGAAGAATACCACCGGAAGACACATCCAAACAAGACCAAACTCTGGGATCTGATAGATCTAGACCCCACGAGTCCAAAACCGGTAAAATCACTGAAAACCAACAACTATATAATCAGATCTAAGCAAAAGAAGACAAATCAAAACGGAAAACTCAAAACCCCGAAGAGAGATGTCGGTAGGATCCCTACCGGAGCAAACGCAGCTTAGATCCAAGCAGCTAGGCCTTGGATCGTCCTCAAACGCCTTCAAAATCCCAAGATCTGAGCTCAAATCGCCGGATTTCAAAAGGGTTTCAAGGAAGAAGGTTCGTCTGCTTTATAGGCAAACGAACCGACCTATGAAGGATCGATCCTTCCCCAAGGGAGGATCGATCTCTCCATGACGATCACACTTGACTTTCTGGCACAAGAGGATCAATCTCTTAGCCAGAGAGGATCGATCCTTTTTGTGCTGAAAGCTAAACTTAGGCAAGAATTCAAGCCTAAGTCCGGATCTTTCGATCCCGGGTTCCACTAACCATTCTAAGCAAACATTACCACAAACATGATCAGTGTATGTACAAGCGCGAGTGTGGAACTAGCCGACAAGGTGCAATTTACCAAATTGCCCTTGCGGTCCACAGCGAGCCTTCCCCAAGGGAGGATCGATCTCTCCATGACGATCACACTTGACTTTCTGCCACAAGAGGATCGATCTCTTAGCCAGAGAGGATCGATCCTTTTTGTGCTGAAAGCTAAACTTAGGCAAGAATTCAAGCCTAAGTCCGGATCTTTCGATCCCGGGTTCCACTAACCATTCTAAGCAACACATTACCACAAACATGGTCAGTGTGTGTACAAGCGCGAGTGTGGAACTAGCCGACAAGGTGCAATTTACCAAATTGCCCTTGCGGTCCACAGCGAGCCACAGGAGGGGAGGGACGGGTCCTCACAAATATGACTCTTTCTAGGGTTTGAGGGGGGATTCCTAGACACTTTTGGCTGCTATTTTCTTCTCTTTTATATTTTTTCTAGGTTTTCTCTTACTTTATGGAATCTTTTGGAGGATTGTTCTCGATGGCCCTGCGTAGCTAAATCTTGATCCTTGGTCGAGCAGACTGAAACTTCGGAATCAATGAAACTGTGAGATCTAATTTATTTTTATTGTTCAGTTTATACATGAGTATTGAATGTTCTTCTGAGATTAAATCTTCATGATTATCTTGTCTAATTGCTAGGAGGCCTACTAGTTTATTATTCATGGTGATCTACTGCTAGGTTTGATATCAAATCCGGAATTGTTTGATCCCTCTAATCTGCGAAGCAACTAGGGTTTGATAATCTACTGCGTTTCAGAGATTGTTAGGTCTTAGGAAGAATGTTTGACTAGATTAAATGCAACCGCTTGCGCTTGTGTTGTTTAGCTTCATCGATCTCCCTATTCTTAACGCTGCTACTAGATTAAATCTACAGCGCGTGTCTTAGGTTGTTTAGTAGTTAGGGTTGATTAGATCGCTTGTTTCTAATTAACTATGATCGAGGAGAGATTCGAATTTTATTCGGACGGTGAATATTCATGGTATGAATTGATTGATACTTGAATCTATGATCAGTTGTTGGATTCCGATGGTGGATGTTGACTCAGACCAAGGTTTGTTCTCTTGATTTAACTTGTTTCTTTGCTTTAGATTATTTCTTTATTGTTTCCTCACATTTAAAACCCCCCATCTTTGTTCACTAAGCACAGAACTAGGCTAAACACTCTTCGTGGGATCGACTCGTACTCGCACTACTACATTTATTTAAACGAGTATTGGTTTTATTTTTGAGTGCCTGCGACAACACATCAACTATCTAAGACCTTTGTTGGGTAATTATTATTCGATTTATCTCATGTGTACCAATTCATGATTTAAGGGTGTGTTTGTTTGCCCGTGTATCAGCTATTACGGTGCACCACCTATTGCACTGTAATAGGTAATGCTATAACAAAGAATCGATCCTACGTTTGGTTGCCTGCATTATTTGATGTTGTATCAGCTTATCAGGTGTTTGGTTGGGCGATATTCATGAGGCTGATTTTGATGATCAACCAATCTTCTGTTTGGTTTACAGTTGTAGGATCTGGTGTATTTAAGGGTGCGTTTGGTTGCCTGTACAGCTATTGCAGTGCACCACCTATTGCACTGTAATAGGGAATGCTGTAACAAAGAATCAATCCTACATTTGGTTGCCTGCATTATTTGATGTTGTATCAGCTGATCGGGTGTTTGGTTGGGCGGTATTCATGAAGCTGATTCTGATGATCAACCAATCGACTGTTTGGTTTACAGTTGTAGGATCTGGTGTATTTTTTAATTGTTTGCAACAGCTTTGGCTATTTTTGGGTGATTTTTCTACGCATAAAGATCATATGACCACTGAAAGTTCAAGAGGGAGATGAATTGGACCTTTTCCGATCATTCGATAAATGAAAACCTAGGTAGAAGGAGTCTATAGCTTGAATGCTTGCTAAATGAAATGAAGAGCTAATAAAACAATCAAGAATAGGATGAGAGGTGAATTAGAAGGATTACATCGAGTTTTATAATGGTTTGACCCAACTCTTGTTTTACGTCCATTTCGCTCAAGTTCCTTCTTGAGGTTCCATTACTTGCAAACTTCTTACAAGCGTTCCTTCAAGTTTCCGAATGTTTGGTAACCTTACGATCGACTCCAAACAACTCTTGGATGTCTTACAAAGTTTTTCTTCACACTCGAAGAAAGTTTACAAAGGTTTAACTCTCAAGTAGTAATGAAAAATGAAGATTATACTTGCCCAGATAATCACAAATAATAGCAATCCATCCTATGCAAGTTTACAACTCAAAAGTACTTATATTAGGTCTTCAACCTATCCAAAAATAGGCTTCAACAACTTCATGTAATTTTCCAACAACTCTATTTTTGACTCTGCATATGCTGGCGGTCGATCCATGCATCGTGATACGACGAGCCTTCTCGTAGGCTCTCGTACATGGTCTCTTGCCGGGTCTCGGCTCTTCCTTAGTCAAACCTATGACCAGGTTGTGAGATACTTTTAGGGTTTTAGGAGAAGGACCCTAGGTATTCGATGAGGAAGAACGTTAAGCCGGAGGAGAGAGACGGAGTAAAGAAGAGGAATACCTTACAACTCCTCTAGGTATGGGTGGCTGCACTTGGGAAGGAAACTTGGCCAAGGGGGGTGGCAGAGGAGAGGCAACGACCAAGCAAGGATGCCGGGGATGGTGAAGTGGGTGGTGGATGGACGACGGTGGTTGGCGGTGGCCGGCTATAGTAGAGAGAGGTGGAGTTGGCTGGGAATTAAGTTATACTATTCCTAAAGTTTACTCTACTAACTACTAACTTTATTCATACTCAAGCATAAGAAAATACAAAGGTATGGAGGTCCTTTTATAGAGGCCTCAACAGAGTTCTAATTAAACTAAAATACCTTCTTGCTTAACCAACAAGTAATAATACTCTTCCTAATATAACTCAAACTGACTTCTAATAACCAAGACTTAACTAAATAAACAAGTTACTCAACTCAACCAAAACTAGGAAACTGACTCAATTGGATAACTACTAGGAAATCAACTAGGAAAGCAATTCAAACTAGGAAACTAACCAAACCATCCAGGAACAGGGATCCCTAGTGGTCGGCCCTTACTTGAGACCGAGTCCATGCATGAGTCCTACCAAGTGGTGAGATTGGTCCTATGTGGGACCCACCTGGATCCATCCGAGGCGGGGGTCCCGCCCCATGGTTGGGAGTGGATGCTGCTAGACCAGGTTGAGCTTGGTTCTCAACCATATCACATTGATTTTCACTTTAGTCGTCTAACTCAAAATACAGCCTTTATTATTCATGGTCGATCCACGCATCCACCGTCACATCAACCATCAGCCTTGATGAAAAAATGCTGCATCCAATGTCGATACTTGGATCGACCTTCAAGCTTCAACCTTAATCAATAAGGCTCGTGGTCAAAGTGGAACCCTGTCGTGCGTCGCCGAGGGAGCCGCACCTGCTGTACACGGAGATGAGGTTGTTGGCGTGGAAGCGATCCCAAGCGAGGCCGGAGACAACGATGAGGGTGTAGGCACGATGGAGGAGGGAGAGGTGGTTGGTGGTGTATGCAATGTGCATACCCGATCTCGTCGATGTTGATGCAGGAGGGCTCACCGACGTTGATGCCAGAGGGAGTAATCTCTAGCTTCCAAGCCTTTGAAGACTAGATGTTGATGACGAATGAGAGGAGAGGCGGCGGAGTGATAGGGTTTCAATGTCCAAGGCTTGAGCAATGGATGAGTGGAGTGCATCACACGATGATGCATCACGACATCTCATTGATTCAGGTGCATGTTGCGATGCTGCATCTGGGTAGGTTGTATGATCCAATGCATCCTAACCAAACAATGGATATGACCCTGATCCTGCATCAGGCGATTCATCACTATCTGATTCGCCCAACCGAACAACACCTAAATGATTTTGAAGGTTTTGGTTTTAATGTCTAGATTAGAAATATAAGATCTAACAAGTCGAATCAAATACAATATTGACCACTAAAATGTCCCCGATACAACTTCATACAAATAACCGAAACACCTACATGTCAAATTTTACCTTATCACTCTTGAAGAAGGATGAGAAACTTTTAGATTTTTTGTGACTTTAGATCTAAGGAAGGATATCTCTCACATGGTGAATCAATTTATAAAGCTTCTAAGTTCACTAATTATCATGAAAGAAAAAATTGAAACTTGAGCACATCCAATCCAATCTTTGCCACTGCATTTGCCGTCACATAATGGCCTCGACCATATATACCACCTTTACTCGCTGATTTCTTAATTCTTATCCCACACTACAGCCAAAACCCTTGGCTCTGTTCTTTATTTTGCATTTCATTATTTCTAGAATTTAGATGCTTTTTTGTATTTGCAACATCAGCATACTTTTTTTCTCAACAACAAACGAAATTCTTGGAGGCTAAAGCTAATTGGACATCGAAATAAAGCGAACAAAACCCTTCTCTCCGCATTTCAACAAGTCTTTCCTTCTGGAAATGCATGGCCTCAAAATAAAGCCAAATTCACAGAGACCAATGGCGAAGATCTTTGCCTCCGTTGTCATTCACAATCCTAAGATGTCAAGGGGCATCTCCCGTGAACACAGGCCCAAGAAAGAAATTTTTGGGAGCTAAAGCTAATCAGTGGGTTACGAAGTGAATCTGCTTTTACTTCCTTGATTGAACATCAAGAGTACTTCGAAATCCTAACTACATCTCGAGCTTCATAAACGAGCCGTTCCCATCTCTCCGTGAAATAATTGGATGCCATAGTGCGAACAATTATGCCAAGCTCTTCAAAGTTCTCCTGCCACTACCATCTTCTATCACTTTTGTACCCTCAGACATGATGATCTCCGTGTCCCTCATATCCCTCTTCAGTACATTCCCTAGCCTTGCAATTGCCTCAGTTTGTTGTTGCAGGACCTGAAATGAGGAGATTCACATATGAGGAGTAAGGGTATGCTGGTAAATGGCCAGTTTGCACATTCACATTATACATAAGGAGCTCGACTAACCTCTTGCATATCAGCAAGGCTCTATTCATCTATTTTGGCAGAACCTCGTAGATACATCAAACCATCAAGGCTGGGATTTGCATGAACACGAGAAACCAACAGCAGATGATGAACCCTTTTCGACAAGTCTGCACCGGCCCTTTCAGCTGAAATGAGTTATAGCAGCAATATTCAGTGCAAAATGATATATATGGAATTGAAAAGCGAGTAAAACGTTATCTACCTGTCTTGCTTTGTTGTCAACTTCTCAGCTACCCCAGCTTCATCTTTCATCAAAGGCACACGAAAACCTTTGCCCTCCAAGGCCTCCACGATACTCATAATCTGCATCAAAAGAAAGAACAAGACTTTCCACAAGCATTAGCAATTTCTCTCCAATGTCCACCACAACTATATGATATCAAACTTTTTAAAAGGCATACATACCCTCAAAAGGCGCCTTTGAAGCGCCTGTTCTTTCTGTCTCATCCTTTCCATCCGTGAAAGAGTATCTGCTTGAAAGTGCCTCTGAAGCTGCAGTATAAAAGATGTATTAGCCTAATAAAAAGGGTGATCCATTTTGCTCATGGCAGCATCATTAGGAGAACAAACCATCTTGGCATTAGATTGTGTCATTCTCAGCTTCTCAGTGTCTGAGGCAATTACGTCGTCTTGAAGCTGCAGTGGCAGGGATGGGTTATTTTTATGGTCAATGTTTTCACGAGAACAAAGCATAGCAAATTTATGCGGATGACATTGAAGAATTAAACAAATAACAAGCAAACATTGGATAACACAAGGGACAACCCATCTTATTTGCACTCCTTAGTCCATAGACTTTCATGAAGTCTTACCCTCCATTGAAATGCTAATAAGCCTAAAGGCAAATGGACTTCATAAATGATCTTAACAATCCAGCATCCAGTTCATGACAATGTGAAACACAGAAGAATCTGATAGGATGCTGAATTGGAAGCTACAGCCGGAGGTGATTCATACATACCAAAGGAGGAAGAACTGGCTGGCAAGGGGAAGGAATCAAGGCACAGAGCTGGTGAGAAATTAAGGAAGAAACTGCCTGGAATGGCAGCAGCAATCAAGCAGCAATCAGGGATAAATAAACAGCTATAATAGCTGAGTTTCCATTATTATGCTAATGTAGTTCATTAAATTCGGAAGATGTAAGCTATTATAGGCAGTGAATGAATATTACATCTTCTCCTCCTATCTCTAAGTATTCTTCTCTGTCTCTCTGCTTCCTTCTTCTTCTTCTTTATTTCACTGCTCCTCCCTCCTGCGATCTCGTGGCTGGCTGCTTTCAGCCATCTTGAACCTGGTAGGCCCTGTGTCAACAAGAAGGTCCTATCAGAATCTGGGTTGCAGATAGTTAGACTTACCTCACTGGTCTTTACAACGAATAAAAACCATCATTTCCAAAACCTAGAGTGTTATTGATGAGGAATAAAACAACTTTCTACAAAGACATGCATGCAGTTATGAGTGACCTAGAGCATTAAAATTCACTTCCTGCATAACATGCATAACACAGCATTCGCAATGTGATTATTTTTGTTCCACATCAACTGCGCTTCAACAGTTTTCGCTGCTTAGAAACATTTCCCTCCTATACTATTCATGCCAATCATTGAACCTAATTGACTAGTGACGAAAGTTCAAATAACTCGAATTCAAAATCAGTTGGTCACTGAGGTACATAAAGGTATCCAGACGAAGCATGTCAAGTTTTTCAGTGCCCTACTTTTACATCTGATTCCATTTTATTGCATCATATTTACAATATTCCAGCATTGTCAAAACAGTGGAGAATTCAGGGTGCTTTGAGATTAGCTCTTGTCTTGTATTCTCATGGATGACAGCTAAAAGTTGTTCCTAAGCATTGCCACTATATTATACTCAAAAAAAATATAATAAAATGTAAACATGTCTGCGCGAGTGGAGTTGTTTGTATTTAATATGAATAGTTAACACCAAATCACTAATATGCATGATCAGATGTAATCGTGACAGGAGAACAGATGCATCCATTGATAGAAACAACAATGGGAAACAAACCATGGAACCAAACTGAACACGGATGCTTACAAGATAAATACAAGACGTCCAATAACAAAGCACAAAATTTTACCACTTAAATTAGATAGATAACATTAGAAGAATGTTTCTTGAAAGATTCTCTCAAAGGTTTAGCAAACCTCAGGAATGAGTTGCTTGTTTCGTCCAAGAACAAATGTAGATAACATTAGATGAATGTTTTCTGAAAGATTCTCTCAAAGGTTTGTGGCATTAACTAACAGTCCTCAGGAATGAGTTGCTGGTTTCGTCCAAGAACAAATGTCAAGACTGTAACAATATGAAACGTACGAGACTAAAACTCTCCTCAAGAATTTAATACAGAAATAAAAGTGATGAACAATACAAACGCAAAGTAGATATTGGTAAAGAAACCAAAGGTACATCATCCTTCTGCAATAAAGACGGTACCTTAAGACGATTCGAGAGATCCTTAAAACCATGCACAAGCTGCGGCCACAGCCTCTCCCGGTCCGCACTTCCCATCCCTTCCAGCTTACTCATAGCCTCTGCCCACATGATCTGTCTAAGTAAAGTCTACACTCCAAAATCAACTCTCACAAAATCTTAACAACTCCCATCAATAGCAAATCCCAAACAAACCCATCCCTCACTTCCAGATCAAGAACTCACATCTGAGGCGCCAACCGGTTTCACCCTCGCCGCCGGATCCGTCATGCTAAACAACAAATGCCGCAAAAACCCCAACAATCGAATCACTTGAAAAACCCTAGAAAGGGCAGGAAAAAGAATCAGATTCGAATTCTTAAGCGAACCACACTCTGAATGAGTAATTGGGATTCCCCGGCTCCTCTCTGTATAGCCTAAAGATTAAAGAAAATTTCCAAGATAAGCAATACCCATCTCCGGGTTTCCACGAGATTTTTAAAAAATCTACATGGGAACCTGGAGGTCGCGATCGGCAAGGGAGATTGAGAGGGGGGCGACGGGTGCCATCGGGGTCGCCAACTGCCCCCCACAAAAGGCGACGGCGATGGCGTCGGCTGGAACCCTAACTAAGGGGTCTGTTGCTGTTGCTGCTGAGGAAATAAAGAGAAAGGCGACTGCTGCTGTTGCTGGGGTTGCTGGAACATCGGAGTTGGGTTCGACCCAAACGTCGGCGTCGACGACGGCGTCCCAAACGCCGGGGTCGATGATAAACGCCGGGGTCGATGACGGCGTCCCAAAAGCCGGGGCCGATGACGGCGTCCCAAAGCTGGGGTTAACGACGGCGTCCCGAACATAGGCCACGTTTGTTTTAGGGGACAGGATATTACCGGAAGATTATATCATGTATATATTCTCCTGGGATGTGAGAGGTTAAACCATTTTTTTCTGTTTGGTAAGACAAAAATTAAGATGGGAAAAGATTTAATTAAATATTTAAACTTTTTTATTTTTTAATCTAATAGATCTTATCTTATGGGATTACATATCTCACCTCCTCATGGGATAATGGGATAATTTATTCCATGTCTAAAATTACACCAAATATGAGATAAAGGGGTTAACGACATCCATTATGGTGGTACAAAGGGGGCATTAAAGGGTCGGATTTTGTATCGGATCTTATAAGGATCCGATAAGATACGCTAGGCTTTTGTAGATGGCTCCCTTTAAAAGCTTTCTGATTTTTTAAAATCCAATTTCATATCTTTTTGTTTTGTATAATAATGTTTTTAGTTAAAAGCAAGAAAGTCATAATTCCACTTGGTTTTTCTTTTTTGTGTGATAAAACTACTTTAAAAATTGGCTTATCATCATAAAAGATACATCATCTTAGAAACCTCCTATATGTTTATTATATTATTGAACCCTGAAAACATAGGTTTATATCAAGAAAAAATATAATGGTATATTAATACTTTTTTATGTAATTAATGCTGTAAAGGACGTCTAACATTAGATTAACATAATGCAACACAATGAAATGAGAAATCAATAACACAAGTCATAGCAGTATGTTTGCATGCAGCTCACAGAATTAAAGAACTAGTAATACAAAGAAGTTACCTCATTCCAGGAAGAGCACTACTTAAATTGAACTTTACAAATCATTTTCTTCTATCACTCCAGGGATGAACAAAAGAATGAATAGTATGTATACAACAGATGCTTTTTCTGAAAAACCAAAATCTTTCTGCAACGCAATCAGGAATTCGCGCTTCTTGCCTTAAGCTTTCTCCTCTTCGATCTGCGACTTGAGGGAAGGCATTCAGAATGTTGTGAGCTCTCAGATCCTGCCTTGTTAAGATCCCAACAACTGGTATCTGCCAATAAAAAAAAGAAAAAAAAAAGCATTACAATTAGCATTTTCAAAAGGTTATAGAGTTTCGCTTCACAGCTTTCTTCTAATTTTGAATTTGGAAAAAATGAAGAAAAGTCTGCATCTGTCTATGCAGATCATGTATCATCATGTGACATACAACAAAGCTAAATGCATGAAACAAGTACAATAACTATATATGTAGATTACATCAAGAAATACCTGCGCAATGATTCTTCAGACATGAACAGCATCCAGAAATCACTCAAGTTTCACTTACATCCTCATTTGATGCTTTGTCTTTCTCTTTGAGCAGAAAAGTTTAATTGTTTACCATTAGAGCATGATATGTAGGCAAGAATAATGCGAGGAGGAAGACAAACTCACCCTGGAGCCGTGGTAATTAGGAAGGATGAGCAGATGCCGGAGAGCAACTTTGCGGAAAAGAAAGACGGCCTTGGCTACCGACATGCTCTCCACCACTGTGTATGGTGTTGTGTTAGTGAAATGGTGCAAATCGATGTACATCTGCATCTCATCATGTGTAAGCATCACCTCCTCAACTTTGCTTCCCTTCTCTGCTAGATCAGATGATCTGAACTTTTCTCTCACTTCCTTCTCTTCAGTCATCCTTCTTGTAGAAAATTCTATGTATGAAATTGCATAATAAGAATAACGAGAACTTACTCGTTAGCCTAGATCTTCAATTAGATCTGTTTCACGTGATCCAGATGATCCTGTTACAAGAACAAGGATCTTTAATCCACAGCACAAGTCCCTTCACTATTAGTTCTTCTTCCTCACTGAATCTTTCTCAGTCGGCTATCAGTTCTGTCACACCCCGACCCAGAAAACCCATCCGAATCGAGGCGTGAACCACCTAAACCTGTTTACATCATCAAATGGCGCACCAAGATATAACTGCTATGAATTTAAACAATTTAATTCCCCAAGTTCATAGAAATTTTGGCAGAGTCCCCTTTATAATTTCGGCACAAGAAACCTGTACATTGGCAATTTTACAATATCAACATTCTCACATTCCTCAACATTTATATCAAAGAATATTACAATATTTCTCAAATACAACTGAATTAATAATCTTACAATTATATCCTTGAATACATCAATTAAGACATCAATTTGTACATCATTGACTAAAACTGTAAATTATCTATAGATGAAATCCTCGAAGCTCCAAGTCCTCGATCACCTCGAAATATCGCGCCATCTTCTAAAAGATCACCTGAAAGAAGGAACTGCATCGACTTGCATCGCCGATGCAGCCCAGGTAGGGTGAGCAACAATGCCCAGTAGGGTTCTACTCTATGTTGCACAGAAAGGAAGGGAAAACTGCAACTGTGTCGTTCTCCGCCTAAGTCTAAGGAATGCCAAGGGTCCCATAACCCTATCGATGTCCCAAGGGCTCCCGTCATGAACCTCTCTCTTGAACATGTTACCAAGATCACCCTAAGCACCAACAAGGGAACAGTACCATGCGAGATCACCCTTACCCAAGAACAAATGAGAGGAAACAAAGACTACGGGCTCCTGTCCAGGTACCACCCTGCCCAGTCATACCATCTCTCGCGGGGACACACATGTCAGGGAACACATCGACAACCATTCTTAGCACTTGGCCTTGGAGACCGACACAACCTCTACACCTCAAATATGAACATATAATCCATAGTCGACTATAGCAATAACCTCAAAAGATATCCAACATAATCATTGATGACAATCACGTCCTAATCCTCGACTAACCAAACCCCGGTCCTAGGGCTAGATCCGGGCTACCCGAGAACCCCGGATCGGCGATCGAATCCATCGCCTACCACCTAGCCTGAATGTCTCTAATGCAATCATCATGCATAAGCCTATTCAAACAACTAGGCCTAGGTGTCTCTACATGACATCTCATCAAGCATGTCCAATTTATCGCATAATACATAAAAGAGAACTAAGCTATTACAGTGTTATCACATTTCAGTCCAAATTCCGGCATTACGACGACATGCACCGCCTGTCAGCCAGAAATTGTACAATGGCACATTCTCAGCTAATCAACTAACATGGCACCACTGGCCCGCACAATATAAGCATTTCCACAAAGTAAATAAAAACGGGCTCACTGCCGGCCCTAGGCTTACATGGTATTAATAAGCATACTTGAAATATTCAACTAACATAAGCATTGGAAAGCAAATAGACATAATAAAGTATTTGAATAATCATCAGCTCAATTAGTCAACTGATACTGCGATACTACCAAACTCATATACCACTCGACGGCAAAGAATCAATGAAACGGCTCGTTGAGCAATCAATAACAAAACTCTACTCAATCGCTCGTCAAACGATCAAAATCGAAAACTTAAGGTAAGTAGGGCTAACTGGCCATGGCAGTAATAGTCGATTCATCAAGATAACGGAAAACCATGCATTGAGAACTAACTAGAGATAGCTAAACATAAGAATCCAGCACGGAAGCAACTCAAGATCAATCCACGTAGCCATGGAAAAATAGAGCAGATGGGCATGAATCAGATGCTCAACAATTCATCAAGATAAGCATATTTGCAACAATAGTCTAACTGTCAAGCAGGAACAACATGGCATAGTATGGAAAGAGGTCATGACCTAGCATACATAGAAATCTAGCATAGCAATATAATTGAGCATGGCAACTTGATAGGACATAACATCTGTCCTAGGATAGAGCATCCTAGGAGGAAGCTATATGCATAAGGAAACTAGGCTCAGCAACATGATAGCGAATAACAGCAGTTCGATACACTCTTTGGCATTTCATCAAATATCTATAGAACTTAACACACAGATCGGACCGAAGCAGCCAAGAGACAAACCTAGCATGGGGGAGATTGGACCTGGCAGCAGCTTGAAGCCATTCCCCGAAGGGATTCATCTGGGAAGGGGAGAATCAAGGCCAAGCAACCCCCGGATTGACAAAGGAAATCCGGCAAGCTGGAGGTCACGGAGAGGTGGATGGAGTGAAAGAGGTCATTGGGACTACAGAAGCTGCCTCGTGTAGAGGAGGAAGGGGCATTCACCGGAGGGAAAGGAGAAGGGATCGCCGGAAACAGAGAAGAGGGCCGTACCAGGACACAGGGTATGGCTAGGCAACACTGCCGAAGAAGCCAAAGACCAAGACACTCCTCACCAGAAAATAGAGGGACAAGCCTCCGGAGAATAAGGGAAGAGCCACCAGAAAAATAGGGGAAACAGCCACCGGAAAGAAGAAAAAGGGAAAGGAGACGCCGGGAAAAACAGGGGAAAAGGAGGAAAACAAAACCAAAGCTCCAAAGATCCATCACTCCCACAGCTCTATGCAAGAACAGAAAATATGAGAGTAGAAGCACACATCGAAGACCATGAAATCAACAGAGAAAGCCAAGATCTTAACATTGCAAACATCAAACCGATCCTACTCTAAGCTAGTAGAGTCTAAACCAAGTTTAGGGAAGAAGCCCTACCTCTGGCGTCGAGATCTCGTCCTTCTTCTTCTTCTCCGGTCGCGGTTGTCGTCCCCGAGCTCGCCGCCAATCGCAAGTCGCTGCCGCTGCAAAGCCCAGCCGCCGCCTCGTTCCTCTCCGTCGTCGCCGCGGACGTCGTCATCGGACGGGATGCGCGCCCGCTTCCTCTCCTCCGGCCGCTGGACACCGACGCCAGAGTCCTCTCCTCTCTTCTCTCTCGGCTGAGCCGCCACCCTTATTCTCTCTCTCCACGCGATGGTTTAGAGGCTATAGTTCTCTTAGGGTTTTAAACGGGTTTTATTCACCTATTAATATGAAGGGTTAATAACAGATCTTGGCCGTCCGATTAGTCAGACTAGATCCTGACTGATCAAGCCTCGATCTTCGCGATCGAACTCAGATTCTTCGATCTGAGGCACACCTAAAGATCTATTCAAACACATACATCATTACAAGGCCGTGCGAAACCAACTCCGCCTAGGGTATTTTACCAAATTACCCCTGGAGCTGCAACGATCACCGGGGATCGCAAAGCAAGGCCAACCGAGCCCAAACTAACAGATTCAGACCCTCGACCGACGCGGTCGGACCGGGTTGGAGGTACGGGTCCTCACAACCTATCACCCTTAAAGGAATTTCGTCCTCGAAATTTGATAAGGGTAGGGCCGAAAACAACAGTGCAAAACCACAACACACCTGCAAAAGACAAGAATGTTAGCAAGCTCCTAACCCGAGCAACCACACAAGGCACGGGGCATCAACGCCCGCAACGGCCACACAAGACCGAGCAACACCTCGGGGTGAGAACCATTTGGGACAAACTGCGCATGCGCTCCAGCGCTTCCAAGTCACCCCCAAACGCCTATGTGTAATCTGTCCACCTCAAGCTCTACTCTGTCGAAGCTGCTGACACGCGATGAATCTGGACGGTGCCTCCTCAGCTCGAACACGTGACGGTAAGAAGCACAATTGGTAGGTATGGGATAAGGTAAACCTAAAACAGTCTCGCCACCATGAACTGAAATCTCAAAGAGCAAACCCCCGGCATTGATTCTTCCTTGACCAACCTACCTGGATATCCGTGTGGGTCATTCTCAAGGTCACTCTGTCATCAAATTGCAAAATCAACCGGCGATCACTTTATCTATGCAAATCTTCTGTCAACTCTGACCTGATCTATGTTGATCTTCTGAAGATTGGGTGTTGTTGTCTGAGTCAATGGATGAAGCCTCTGCAAGCTATGGCCAATAAGATGGAAATCAGCATGGGATGCCGTACTATGCCTCAAACGGTGCGATGCCAAAGCTGAACTGTCAACTACTGTAGCAAGCGAACTCCACCATGGAATGTGATCTTAATATATGCATCAACAATACACACTTCATCTAAGACCTTAGTCGTCCTCTCTGACTGTCTCTCCGCCTATAGGTGAGATATTGTGTAGAAATTTAACGAAGTGATCATGGGCTTTTGAGAACTGCACTAAAGCCTGCCCGTGAATCTGGAATCGCGACCTGACACGATGGAAGCTGAGATGTCACGTAGCATGTTCACCTCCCCGACATGAGGCCTGCTAAACTGCTCTACAGTATCCGTACTCATAGGCAATATAAGTGATAATTTGGCCAATCAAGCTATAATGACCCAAATCATATAAAGTCCACTCAGCATCCTCTATATGACGATGATGAAGTCCGTCATGCTGTGATATCCACTCTGACACTGGAAAGGCCGTAACAAGTCTGCTATCTATCGGCATTCCGCCTTCACCTCCTGACAGGTCAGGTTATAAGGAACGAACTCTGCGTCTGACCTCTGCAGCACAATCAACTGTCTGCTAATGCCGCCAGAAATCTATGTAGGCTCGGTGTCGTCGTCGCTCCATGTCGTCATGAGTCTTTGTCTGATTTGTAATAATCTCTTTGGGAACTGTCTGATGACGTCTGGAATGGTAGGTGATGTCCGAACTGGATAACTGTCTCCACCTCCGCCACTGGTCGGTTGTCACTGCCGCTAAAGTTATTCTAATTTCTCTGTCCCATCTGTTCGAGGTAAGAACTACGACATTAGCCTAAATTGAAAAGTGATATACCTGAAAGGTCGAAACCTTTCTAGCAACTAACAGTTGCTATCACCCTTAAAGGCACTGACGTAGTGACTTTAAGACGAGATCCGGTCTCCTGGTCACTCTAGTCAAAGGTTCTGCGGCCTTGAAGATGCCTCTACTGAATTGCGAGTGCAGTCTTTGATCTCTGCCGTCACACATCTGCTTCAAGCCCAGCTGGATCAATTAATTTGTCTACCGCTGACCCAATCTGTATCTCGTACGGAAAATTGTCATCGGGATGTCACAATCCCGAATCGTTATATGATTGTAGCTGGTGTGAAATCCGACCTACGAGAAGGTCAACAAGACTCAGAGCTGACAAGCATCTCGGTGATGCACTGCAACGGGTACGTACTCCTCAGAGAATGAAAGGCTCAAGGACGATCTGCTGATGTGACTACTGAAGTTGCTACGATGGCGAAAACTGATGTACGTGGCCCAGCTGCTCATGGTCTGAAAGAGCGAGCACACGTCCTCGACAGTCGCATCAGCCCCAAATACAACCCGGCCTACTCGGCCCTGAGGTCTCTGCGACGCGTTCACTGAAGACACTGGCCGATCTACCCCAAACGAACCTCAAGTCCAAACTCGGCAATCCCACGAAGGTGGAATACCCTGAAAGCTCCTCAAAAGGACAGCTGCACAAACAACAACACGAGGGAACCCTGCTCTCCCGAGCACCCTCAAAAACAAAGGGGGATGAGTTCACCACAGACTGGTGACCAGCCCCAGCTCTCGGCAACCAGAAGGCGCGCCAACCCGCGACCTTCAACAAGAGCAAAACAACGCCGTCGGGTGCACCCACAACACCTCCCCACGGCCAACAAACGCAACTCGGTGCGCGACCAACCAGCGCAAGCCAAGGAAGCCGTCGACTCCCAACGTGTCCCACACGTGGGCGACGGACACCTAGAGGTCTCCAACCTCTAGAAAACGCCCCGACAAGAGCAACCAACCCAAGCTCTTGTCCCAAATCGGTGGCTACTCCCAAAGCCACACTCGACTCCAATCCCAAACCAACACGGATGCATGGGGACGAGTCACAAGGGAGAACACCCGGCGCCACAAGGAAACCACAAGCCGCAAGACACTCCAAAAGCTGAAAGCTGAAGCTGCAAACTGAAATCTGGAAGAAGGCGGCTCTGAAATGGGATGCTGTTCAAGCTGCTCTCTGCCCAGAAGTGCGCGAAACTCCGGTAAGACCGGTCGCTACCTCGTCTCCGGCGAGGCTCTATCTGGAATCTGAATTCCCGCGTCTGCCACATGTACCTGCCCCAGCTGAGGTGTCAACCCACTGCTCTGCCCCACGCCGTGCGTCACGCCCGACTGCTCTGCGGTAAGCGTCTCGCGCCCCTCGCAACCAGCATCGTCGGCGGAAAGGCTCCCGGCGGCAAGCACTCGAGCACCCTATGGGTTCCCTCTCAGTCTGATGGTCCAGGCTCCCTCTCAAAGGACTGGCATGACGCTGCCGCTGCCACGGCTATCGCTGATGCTGAAACCACTGCCTCTACCAACGACTACCCTGCCGTTCCCTAGAAGCAGGAACGACAACCCCGAAACTCACCACGACCACCTGGTGTCAACCCTCAAGTCATCTGTATCAGTATCAGGAGTACAGTCCAGGGCGTCCCCCGCTGTTACTCCAGCATACCGAGCCAGGTGATCCAACTAACCCGCGTGCTGTCACGCGGTGGGAGTACCACGAACATAGGAAGGTACTCCCAACTACACCACCTTCCAAAGGTAGGTGCCATAGAACAGTGCGCGAACTGTTCTCAACACACAACCAACAGTGTCCCTAGTGGCCCCGACAAGCGCCACTACGCATCACTTCCTGGGAAGGCAAGAAAACAACGGCTTCCCGAACAAGTGATACTCCAGGATGTCTAAAACATTCAGGATCCGGGACACCTCCTTCAATCAGTCCTCTACTGTCGAAGGATATCCAACATCGCCTCTGGGCCACAACGGGTCCACCTCTCGGGATTCCAAGGGTATAAAGGCGACACACGTCCTATTCCCTACTCGCTCATCTCCAACACGGGGGAGATACACTGTCAGGCGAGGGAACGGACAGCGCCGGTGTGCGTGCACACCTCCCCTTGAGGCGTCACGGCACAGCCGAAAACCAAAACACAACAGCAATCAACCTAACTAATGCACATCACACGCATTCGCAAACAGTCATGAAAGGATGTTCTAGACCTAGAACTATCCCATTCCACACTCAAAATCTCAACCGCAAGCCTAATCCTATCCCTGGGATCTACAGCCTGCTCTGATACCAAACTGTCACACCCCGACCCAGAAAACCCATCCGAATCGAGGCGTGAACCACCTAAACCTGTTTACATCATCAAATGGCGCACCAAGATATAACTGCTATGAATTTAAACAATTTAATTCCCCAAGTTCATAGAAATTTTGGCAGAGTCCCCTTTATAACTCCAAGTCCTCGATGCAGTTCCTTCTTTCAGGTGATCTTTTAGAAGATGGCGCGATATTTCGAGGTGATCGAGGGCTTGGAGCTTCGAGGAGTTCATCTACAGATAATTTACAGTTTTAGTCAATGATGTACAAATTGATGTCTTAATTGATGTATTCAAGGATATAATTGTAAGATTATTAATTCAGTTGTATTTGAGAAATATTGTAATATTCTTTGATATAAATGTTGAGGAATGTGAGAATGTTGATATTGTAAAATTGCCAATGTACAGGTTTCTTGTGCCGAAATTATAAAGGGGACTCTGCCAAAATTTCTATGAACTTGGGGAATTAAATTGTTTAAATTCATAGCAGTTATATCTTGGTGCGCCATTTGATGATGTAAACAGGTTTAGGTAGTTCACGCCTCGATTCGGATGGGTTTTCTGGGTCAGGGTGTGACAAGTTCTCTTCAGAGTTCCATCCATAGATCACTCGACGGGAAGAGTTCTTTTTCTCTACCGATCGGTTACCAGCGGTTTCTAAACCGTATAAACCAAACGGTTTTCATAACCGTTTCTAAACCATTCAGTTATGATGTTAAATGGGTTTAGCCAGTTTATTTAGTCAATGGGTTTAGCCATCATAGGCGACTAGTTATAAACCAACATCTCCCACTAGCCGATGATGAGTTGGATCTATCCAGTAGTGTAGACAGAGCTTGGATTTTTCAAGAATCCATTCATACAGAAAAATGGGCCGTGCGACCTGAAAGCACACAAATGATGGGAGCTCCAATATAGAAATCGGTTAAGGTCATAAAGGAGACATCAACCATATTGACGAAGTAAAATATAATTGAAACATGTACTTTTGTACCCCAAACATTTTTAGCTACACATAACCGAGTATGACTAGATCCCTCAGAAGTCCAATACTCGTTACTCTCTTATTACAAATATTCACAATCATGTCCTACTTTTTCAAGTGACATTATTGTCCGGCCGGAGAATATAAGTAACAGGTGTAAAACTAAATCTGTTCTTTCTTTTGCACTTATATCATTAGGATCAGAATTAATTCGCTTTCCCAGTAGTGCTCCTTTAAATCGAATCGACTCATGATCATAGGTAACACTCTAAGTAGCAAACATTAATCCTTTCACTTTGTGATATAGTCAAAAGTTACAAAGGGTAACAATTGAGATCTAATTTCAGATCTCCAGGACTCACACAGTATAGAAGCAGGAAACCATTCCATACTTCCTGATAGGTCGGCAAACACATGCAGTATGAAATGCATGTTATGGTGGAGCTTCTCTTTTCTTTACTAAGATAAAGAGTGTATGTCATTGCTCTTCTCAAGTATAAACACCATATAAGTCTTAGTCTTGTCGCCACACTTACTCGGGCGCCAAAATTGAAATTTCTATCTGCTCACTGTCTACAGAACCAAATTAAAAATTTTGACACTTGGCTTCAATTGATAGCCTCATGAATAGTGGGATATTATTCATGTTGATTCTATTAGAATCTCATCTTGGATTTAACCAAGGCGATTTAAATTTAAACTAAACTTGCTCCCGCTGCGCCTAAAGTCGCTTTCAAAGCAATTAGTTTAAATCATCACATCTCTGCTCACTCTCTAAGCGCCAGAGGTGATTGTTCGTGTGAGTGAACCAATCATTATCTATCGACATACAACATTAAATTATACTAGCTGTCACTTACAGTAAAATCGAAAATAATTTGAATGAATTTTACCAACACAAGGCAAAAAACAACTTTCATTCAAATAACTGTAAGGTAATACAAGTGAACCATTGGACTAGTTTAAATAACATTCACATTCTACATAAGCCTAGAGATTTTATATGTCCAACAAATGAATCTCTAGCTATAGGCTTGGTAAAAGGATCAGCAACCATCCTTTTTGTAGAAATGTGTTTCAGGATCACCTCCTTTTGTGTAATCATGTCTCTAACATAATGATATCTAATTTGTATATGATTGGTTTTCATAGACTCCATTTCCTCCTCCATCTTTAATCCATTCCCCAGCTTTAGGACTAGAAAGAGCTGCTTGAACAGTCTTAGGTTCCTCTTCATCCTGTGGAGCAACCATAAAAGCTTCCCCCTCAATCTCAAATCGACGACGAGGAATCTTTTCACGGATACTCCTACGAGGTTGAGATTGATCATAATCATGCTCCATAGAAGTGATATCATTGCTCCCACTAACCGCTACTTGTTCAGGAATTTCTTCCTCAACTAGTTGGTTGGGTGCTTTATCAGTTAGATCCTCCACTTCATAAAGATGAAGATCCTCAATAATCTCTCCTCGTTTAGGGAATTCCTTTTCTAGGAAAATAACATCTCGTGACTCAATTTCTGTAATTCTCCCATCATTTTCTTCACCCAGAAAAACAAATCCTTTGGAATGATCTGAGTATCTTATAAAGATACACTTCTTCCCCCTAGAATCAAGTTTTCCATATTGGTGAGAAATTATGCGTGCATAAGCTGCACAACCCCAAGGATGCAAATTACCTAATTTAGGTTTTTCGCCTTTTCATAATTCATATGGGGTGGAGGATACAGTTTTAGAGGACACACGATTAAGTATATAGGCAGCAGTTAATAATGCATCTCCCCAAAAGGAAATAGGCAAATTAGCTTGTGCCATCATTGACCTAACCATGTCTAATAGAGTTCTATTCCTTCTTTCTGCTACTCCATTTTGTTGTGAAGTATAAGAAATAGTTAGCTGCCTAGCTATGCCCTTTGCATCACAAAAACATTTAAATTGATCAGATAGATATTCACGACCTCGATCAGTCCTAAGAGACTTTATATTTGTATTTGATTGATTCTCAACCAACTTAGTATAACGAATGAAGCAATCTAATGCTTCAGACTTATGAGAGATCAAATAAACATGGCCAAACCTTGTGAAATCATCTAAAAATGTGATGAAATAGAAAGCTCCATGCCTAGCCCTCACATTCATTGGGCCACAGTTGTCAGAATGGATTAATTGCAATGGTGTTGTGGCTCTTTTGGCTTTGCCAAATGGTAACCTTGTTGATTTTCCAGCAAGACAATGCTCACAAGTTGGTAAATCGACTTTAGCTAGTGACCCTAATAGGCCTTCTCTAGCCAACCTATTAAGTCGATCCTGCCCAATATGACCTAATCTAGCATGCCATAGAAGATCATCTACAACAATACTAGAATTACCAACAACATAAATGGTAGCATTGTCTGTTACATCAACAGGTACGGTGTCCATCACCATAAAACCATCTAATACAAAACCACAACCATAGTAAACATTGTCTAGAAACACCTTAACAGAGTTGTCCATAAACATAACACGAAATCCTAATTTCAAAAGAACAAGCACAGAAACCAAATTTCGTCGAACTTCCGGAGCGTAAAGCACATCATGAAGATATAGAGTGCGACCACCCCGCAACACTAGCTTGCAGGTACCGATCCCAAGCACTTCAGCGGAAGCATTATTCCCCATGTATATGCGTCTACTTCCCTTCGGTAATCGACGAAATTCCACGAAGGTGGTTCTATCCCTTGCTATATGGTCTGTTGCTGCTGAGTCTACAGTCCAGAAAGGAACAGTTTCAGCCAACATCAAACAGCTACTAACAAATAAGTTAGAGGGAGTAGGCATAGCATATAGTACCTTCGGCTCAATGCATTCACGAGCGAAGTGTCCCAGCTTGCCACAGTTAAAGCAATTCTTGCTTTTCTTGTCTTTTTGACCACCACGTTTGCCTCTCTTGCACTTGTCATTCTTTGGACCTAGTCCATCCACTTTGCCTTTACCTTTGAAGGTTTTACCTTTACCTCGTTTGCGCTTAAAACCCGAAGCCTTTTGCGATGAGGATTCAGTCATAAAAGCTTCATCAATAGGTTTCTCAGCATGAAGACGATCTTCTTCTAACTCGACATGACGTGCAACATCATCAAAAGTCTTGATGTTGTCATTATGAGTAAGATTAGTCTTCATATGCTCCCAAGAACCAGGCAACGTTCGGATTACTGCTTGGACTTGTTGTTCGTCAGTCATTTCATGTCCAGCAATCCTCAATTCACTGATCATATTCGACATGATTGTCAGATGCTGCCTCATCGAATGATGCTGGCACTTCTTGTACCTGTCGAAATTGAGGGTTAACCGACGAAGTCGAGTAGTAGAGGTTCCTCCATACTGGACTTTAACAGCATCCCAAACAGCCATGGCTGAACGATGCTTTTCAAAACGAAGCATCAAGTCATTTCTCATGCTGCTCAGCATCAATATGCGAGAAACTCTATCCTTACACCTATAAGCTTGATAGAGTTCTAGATTACGCCAATGCTGAGCAGTTGTGCCTTGCTCAGGTTCAGCCATAGGTTTTGTTATAGTTTCCAGCATATCCTGTTCTTCCAGGAGATACTGAATTTTCCTATGCCATATGTCATAGTTTTTCTCATTCAGTTTATCCCCCTGATTCAAATCAGCGATAATGCTCTTTGTTGCAGCCATTCTAATTTAGAGACAACAAATTAACATAAGGAACTAGTACAATAGAATCTTATAAAATCTTGCCGCAATATCTTGAATTAAGTAAAAATAATCTAACATATGTAAAAGTAACGAAAAAGAATATTTATAACATTCTATCAATTCCTAAATACATAGCCAAACTATTAATACTTAATCCATAATTGCGCAAGAGTTCAATTATTAGGCGAAACAGAAATTTCAAACCTAATTTACCCACTTAATAAGATATGATATCATGCTCACAATTAAATAAAACTTCATTAATTAACATGATATTTACATATACAAAGAGTACAAAGATAGTATTCACATATACAACAAGTGACTCAGATCAATCTATGCCCTAGTGCAGCTTTGATTTCTTAGGAGGAGGGGTGCCATCAGACTCAATCTCAGAGACCTGTCTAAATTCCTCTTCAGGCTCATATGATTCAGCCACAGAATCCTCACTAGGAGACTTAGTGAGATCAGATTCAGTATCAGAAAACTCGCTAGGAATATCCTCTCCTTTCTCAGCTAAAAATGCATTAGAAGAACCATAGAGATTTGCAAAAAACATGTCACCAAAACAGCTTTTCACTATCACATTATCCATCTTCCTTATCCAAGGAAAATTGCTTGAATTGTGATTTGTTCTTCTTGCACTTTGATAACTATGAGCATATGAAAGAGACGTTGAGCGATATATGTTCCTTTGAACATTTCGCTCTATCTCTCCTTCTATTTTTCGAGTTATATTGTTGAAATGTAAGCCACCAAGTTGCTTCTTTAGCTCCTTGGTGACTACTTCCAACGACTCAGGTAGAGAATCAAGTAAGATTTCCATTTTCCGATCTATATGTAGCTGAATCCCATACTCTACAGAAAGAAAGAAGAGCTTTCTCGACATATCACTACAAAAAACATTGCTTTTGCCGACACCATATTACCAACGCTTTCAAACAAGCATTGATGTTTGTTACCTTTCCCGACACCCAAACTGCACGCGTCGGTATAAATTTACTGTGGCGCCTACAAACAGTGTCGATAAAGATACCTAATTACCAGCACTTGTAGTCTGTGCGTCGGTATAAAGTACCCTTTACCGGCGGTTGATGTCTGTGCGTCAAGAAAGTGAAATATAATGCAACACTACATCATAAACGTGCCGGCAATTTATCTTTAGTACCGACGGTTGCCGAAAGTGCCGGGATTAAAGCATAAACAAAAGTATCAAGCGTATTTTTCCCGACGATCACTTGGCCTGACGCCGGTATAAGCATTCTATTTAGCGGCACGTACGTTAGGTGTCGGTAAATGTTTTATTATACCAACACCTGCATATAAAGCGCCGGCACAGAATCACATATACCAGCGGTTTCGTCATTTGTCGGTATTTTTATCATCTAAATTTTGGCACGTGAGTCAAGCAGTGGTATCATGTACAATCTAAAAGCACGACATGTTAGAAAAGAGTCGGTAAATGTCTATTTTATCAACGCTTCATCTCTAGAACCGACGGTAATAGTGCCTATATATAGGCACTTTGATTGATTGTCGCAAATACTCTTTAAAGACGGAACTACGCAGACATATATGCTGGTATCGGGCATAGTTAGTAGGTTTTGTTTTTTTGCTTAATTTTATTTTTATGTAGGATATGTATTTGATGAAATCAATTACTAATAAAATCTGCTTGAATTCAACTTTAATAAATTAAACTTGAACAATGTTGGATTTGAAACTTGATTTGAATTTATTGTATGTTAATGCTTGTTAAGTAGACTCATTAACTCGTTAGGCTCGACTCATCAGTTACGTTGTATTCAAGCCAAGTCGTGCTAAACTCGAGCTTACTCAACCTCGACTCATATTGGATACATTACGTTCGAATTCGAACTCAAGCTCAATCCCATCTTTAAGATGGAGCTTCCAAAGGCTGAGCATGTAAGCAATAATTTAAATTGCATATAAGATATATATATATAAGTGGTAAATTATACTTATATATAAAAGATTATGATAATTAATTGAGCTCTGCTTTTGAGTTTCCAAGCTGAGCCTGATCATGGACAAACGAGTTCGAAACAAGGTTTAGGCCTATATTTACAGAAAATGACCTCCTATTGCAGTGGTTTTTTTTAGCGAATATAAAATTGCGGGCTATAAGATGAGATAGGGTGTCGATATCTTATTCTCTAGTAAATCACATAAATCTCATTACTACAAGGAAACATAGATTTATAGCACGTATTTCATAGCATTTTTTGTTAAATGCTATTAGGACTGAATATTAATAACATAAACTTAGAAAATGCTATAAATTTATAATTGAGCGATGACATTTAGTAGTCAATAAAATTTATTAGAATTATTTATAGTATTTTTTTATATATATGTTATTAATGTGTTTATTAATGATAGTTATTATTTGAGGTAAAATCTCAACTTTATAGCATTTTGTAGAAGCAAAACCTTTTTTTTCATGGCCCAAAATTAAAAGCCAAATTCTCCATTACCTAATAAAATCTTTCTTATTTTGGTGGGAAGGAAACAGCCAAAACCTCCTTTTCCCACCAAAACGTCATCTCTCCCCCCCACCAAACCCTTGCTTCCCCACTTCCTCCAAGCTCATTTCGTCTCTTTTGGGTGGGCTACATGTGATCAAGGTGCTCCAACGAGGTTGGCTCTCTCTCTCTCTCTCTCTCTCTCTCTCTCTCTCCCCCTCTCTCCCCCCCCCCCCCCGTCCCTCCCTCCCTCCCTTTGTCTAGGGCAAAATGGGGGACCATCCGATTGGGGACCATCTCTTTCTTTAAGGAAGGTCCCCTTCAAACCCTAGAATGTAGGGACCATGGACGGGGACCCATTAATCCTTTTTTTAACCCTAGAATGTCATTTTGGGGACCATCATTTTCCTTAAGTGGTTTATATTGTCACCGTGAAATTTGTTTTATTGTCTATTTTGAAGATTTTAGCCTGAAATTTGTTTTCCTACTGGGTGATTTATTTCATGTTTGAGTTAGTTAATGCTTGTTGGTCCCTTTAATTCCTTTGTTTGGTTACCAACAAAAACAGAGTTGGTAGAGACTAAGAATGTGAAAGTATAGTTAGTGGGGAATAGCTTTTTAGAAATAGGGCATTACGAGGTAGATTTTGGGTGTGATTAGAGACTAAAGAATGTGAAAGTATAGATAAGAGTAAGCTAAATATTGAAAATTTCACACATGCCTAGTCTCCCTGAAATGTTTGAGAGAGTTTAGTTTGTATTTTTTATGCTTGTCATTCATGTGAAAGTATAGATAAGAGTAAGCTAAATATTGAAGCTTGGAAGCATTTGGACCGGTTACATCCTGAGTTTAGTTGTGAACCGAGAAATGTGAGGCTTGGGTTGGCAAGTGATGGCTTCAATCCTTTTAGTACAATGAGCCTCTCATACAGTATATGGCCAGTTCTGCTTATTCCGTATAATTTGCCTCCATGGATATGCATGAAGGAGACAAATATCATGTTATCTTTGCTTATTCCAGGAGAGAAAGCTCCTGGTAATGACATTGATGTTTATTTGCAACCTTTAATTGAAGAGTTGAAAGTATTATGGGAAGAAGGTGCGGACACGTATGATACCTCTATGAAGCAAAATTTTAGAATGCGAGTAGCCTTGTTGTGGACAATCAGTGACTTTCCAGGATATGCAGTTCTTTCGGGATGGAGCACAAAGGGAATCTTAGCATGCCCAATTTGTAACATTGAAATGTCTTCTAAGAGATTAGAGAATGGGAAAAAACAATGCTACATGTGTCATCGTAGATTTTTGCCATTGGGTCATAAATGGCGTGATAACAAATGCAATTTAAATAGATTTTCAATATGTCATATTTAAAATACAGGAGATGTGTATTAAGAATAAGGAACATCGGGAAGTACAACAAATGCACCATCGTACTGGTAGAAGTTCATTTGCAGTCATTGAAGATGAAGAGGTAGTGTTTTATTTGCAACTATTGAAAATGCATAACCAAATAATTCAATTATTGACACATTCTTTACATTGTCTTATTTTACTAGACAAAAAGAACTAGAGTTCGGCCTGATCGCTTTCGAATGTTTGAGTTAGCATATAAGGGCAAGGATGGGGAATATCATGATTTATTTACCCAACGGAAGGCGGTATGTCTTATCTAAGCATCTAGTTAACTTTTTTTATGTCTTATTTAAGCATCTTTATATTAATTGGTTCCTATAGTAGTTTGGTTTGTTCTTGAGGCTTATGTTCTCCTTTTAATTAAGTACACTACCTTCTAATGGTGTTTTGAGCATGACTTGCAAAAGTGTTTGATATATTTAGTTTTGATCTTTATCATTGCAAAACTTTCAGCTTTGTTGTTACATAATGGTACATTTTGTAGAACTTTTTTTTTTTTGGTGAATGATTGAAAGGATACTTTGCCTCAAAAGGGTTATTTACTGCTTTATTATCATATTTATACATTCATTTGTGACTGGTTGGTTCTTAAATTCAGGATGAAATCAATGCTCTCACTCTAGATAGGGAGGAGGGATTAAACTCATTTGAAAGCGAAGAGATCTTTACTCAAGTTTTTGGAAAAGAGAAACCTGGGCGTGTACGTTGTAGAGGCCATGCAGTAACCCCAACTTCTGAGTTTGGGATATCTAGTCGCACTGGAGCTCGAGATGCACAAGAGGCAAGGAGAGATGCTGAAGAGGCAAGAAAAGAGGCTGAAGATGCAAGGAAGGAGAGTGCTGAGACAAAAAAAGTCTTGGAAGAATATCAGAAAGCAACAGATGAAACTATTGACAACCTGCGTGCACAAATGAATTTAATGTTTGAAGAAATGCGGCGGCTTCGTGGTCAATCCGGTGAGAGTGATAGTACCGCTCAAAGTAAAGACTTCACATTACTTTTCTTTGTCAACTCTTTAATTCAAGTTCCTATGTGTGCATATTTCTAAGCAATCACGTGAATATACTATGTCTCAGCTCCTCGCTTTTGTTCATAAGCTTCTTGGGAATATAATATTTCACTTGTTAGTTTAATAGACATTATATGCAATCATTCCACTATATAAGTTCGAAAAAAAAAATTTACTTTTTCTTTGCTAACAACATGGTTTTAGTTCATCTTGGTGGGAAAGTATATCTAGCAATGGATAACTGACTTTTAATGAATATATGAACAAAGTTTTTTCCTATTCATGGGACCACATGTGGAAAGAGATCATTAACCACGGTGAGAAAGAGATCATTCAGTCAATAGGAGTTAACATTAGTCTATTTACCTTTTATTTTGTTGCAGGTTCATGAAGATGAGACAAAGTATCTTGCATGCAAAAAGTTTCATATTGCGCATAGGAATGAGGTTATTTCTTGTTTACATTATCCTTTCTTAGCATTTTGATACTTTTCACTTTTAATTGTATTTGATTTATGTTTTATTATGTTTCAGGTTATGCCATTTTGATTCCATGCGACAAAGTTTAATCAGAACAAGACTAGTGGAATATCATTTCTCTTTTTTGTTTCTCCTATGTTTCAGCCATTAACATTATTAGTCAACTATGCTTTTTTTGAGACATTATTGTTAACTTTCTTGGTTTCGTTTTACTAATGTTTGATGTATGAGAAATGGCTCAATGTGTGGTTTGATATTCATGATATTGAATGAGATAGAGAATGCCTATTTTTGTTTTTGGTGTTGTATATATTAACAGGTATCAAAGTGTATATTCATTGTATGAATTATTTAATACAAATTATTTTTGAATGCAGGGGAAAATATTTCCGGCGCTTTTCAAAGGGCCGGAAAAAATAATGTTGACCAAGGTAATTTACCGGCACGTCTATAAGTGACGTTGTCAGGGTTATTACCGACGCTTTATAAGACCAAGTGGATTCAATTTATTGGCTTATTACCGACGGTTCAATACCGGCGCTGCTAGAACTGATGGTATAAAGTGTCACTACCGGCGCTTCGTTACAACCATATCATCCAGCCGTTTGTTAAGATACCGACGCTGTTTGTTATTATACCGACGCCTATGGAGTGTTGGTATAAGTGTACTTGTACTGGCGCTTTGTAACAGTGTTGGGAAAGCATTGCCGGCACCCACATTTATCAACAGTTAGGTGACGCTTTGTGAAGCACCGGCGATTCTATATACCGGCGCGTTTCGTCCTATACTAGCACTTTTTAGGCGCCGGTATAGACGTCGTTTTTTGTAGTGTATTGTGAGTATGCAAGGTCAGCGTGTCCCCATCTCCCATCTTATAGGACAACACACTTTCTAATGAATTGTCCTCCACTGCATTAAATTAGGCATAACTAATCAAGACACTTGTTCTATATCATGAATGCACTGAAATTAAATTATAATTCAGTCATATAAAATATATTAAAAGCACTGAAATTACAAGGAACTGTCCTAAAGCAGAATTAAAATAAGAGTAAAAATAATGAGATCAAGACAGTCTATGAATTACTCAATATATCTTACGTAGCTTTAGGTGCAGTGGATATCAAGAGTTGCTCTAAGTCAAAATAGTCAAACTCAATTTGTCTCAACCTTCGCTGATGTCACATGCCTCTTTAATAGCACCAAGTACCAACCCCAAAGAGAAAAAAACCAAATCTCACTCAGAGATCTCGATCCAGAAGAGACCCGGGGTTTGGGGAAGAAAATGCTTGGGTGAAGAAGCTCCCGGATCGTGGAGGTGAAGCAACTCTCCCGAGCCGTGGCTCCACGAGATCCAGCCTCCGTCGCCGGCCACATCAACCGCGGCCTCGACGTAGAAGGTGAAGCCCCGACCTCGGCCTCGACATCTCTCCGCCATGATCTCAATGACAGGGGAGAATGGAAGGGAGCCAGCACGGTGGTGGACACCAGAGTCAGATCCCATGGATCCAAGCCCAGATCGAAGTGGGGCTGGCCACATCGACCGCACCCTGGTTCCCAGAGCCCCGTCTCAACGAGATCCGGCAGCGGCTCCTGTCTATGGAGGGAGCCTTGCGCCCCATCCATGCCAACCGGGATGCCCTCGCCTCCATCATCGTCGGATGCCGCGGCCATACTCAAGACCTTCGACGCCGTCAAGCACCAGGAAAAAAAATTTGGGCATCACAGGATCGGAGGATGAAGGCGGTGAAAAAGAAAAAAAACTCTTCTTCAACCATAGCCAATCCCGGTATGTACCATTCCACCGACTACATTCCCATTTCTTCTTCTTGCGACCGACCGAATTCAACATCGGAGAGAAAACAAACAATACAAATCCACGAAAACAGATCTACAAGCTCTGATACCAATGTAGAAAATTCTATGTATGAAATTGCATAATAAGAATAACGAGAACTTACTCGTTAGCCTAGATCTTCAATCAGATCTGTTTCACGTGATCCAGATGATCCTGTTACAAGAACAAGGATCTTTAATCCACAGCACAAGTCCCTTCACTATTAGTTCTTCTTCCTCACTGAATCTTTCTCAGTCGGCTATCAGTTCTCTTCAGAGTTCCATCCATAGATCACTCGACGGGAAGAGTTCTTTTTCTCTACCGATCGGTTACCAGCGGTTTCTAAACCGTATAAACCAAACGGTTTTCATAACCGTTTCTAAACCATTCAGTTATGATGTTAAATGGGTTTAGCCAGTTTATTTAGTCAATGGGTTTAGCCATCATAGGCGACTAGTTATAAACCAACACTTCTCTCTTTGAGGAACCACTTCTGTCTCAGAATGGCGATGAGGTGCGATCTCAGGACTATACCATGGAGCAGCGGCGAAGTCAGAAATTTTTTTTTTGGGGGGGGGGGGCAAAATGTATATCAGTATATAGAGTAAACATGTGTTCAAAGTTATTAAGTATACTTTTCTTTACGAGTGATATAGAATTTGTCAATAATCTTAAATGGAAAAAATACTTTGAAATAACTACAAGATTTTCTCTATATGTGAGCAAATATAATCAGATGATCTCACATATAGGCCTTCGAGCATCCGAATGCCAGTAATATGCTACTACGGTATTACCTACACATAAAAAAAATATTTAAAAATATGAGAACATAAATGCTTTAAGAAAAAAAACCAATAGAATAGATAATTCATTATATAAAAAGATACCTTTTATAATTGTCCTCGATGAGTTTTCATATTTTGAAATCGTTGGATGATTTTTCCATTATCAATGCTATCAAAAACATCTTTTTCAGTATATGTAACTAGAGAATCGTTGAACCATTTATCACCCATTCGATTCCGTAATTTATTCTTCACAATATACATACCAAAGCGCAGGAAAATAGGAACAAGATAAGAAACAAGATAGAAAACCAAAGTCCATAAAAGTATGATCACGACGTACCACCGTCTGTCCATCGCCGAAGTTGTCGGATAGTCGGAGACTCGGAGTCGCCGATCGGTGAAGGACTAAAGAAGGCCGCACGGAGAGATACGAGCATGCTAATTTTTTATTTATTTTGTAATTAGGTTTAGATAATTAGATTTGATCCGAGCCGTTAATCTTACTCATTTCCGTGACTCCGTCTCCGAGTAATCTGAGAGACTGAGTCAACTACTTACTACGTAATGGTGCACCCAACGGTCCCAATTGATCCAGGTCCCAATTGATCCAAGTCCCAATACCTCATCCAGTCATCCGATCATCCCTCACTTTGTAGTTAATACTTTGTAAATACTAAATAAATTACTCAACTAAGCAAGTCACCGGTGCGGTCATCTCCTACTTCCTATGGCAGCTAAGTATAGTTGTGTAAGTATAATATATAAGAATTTTGCCAAAAATCAGTGGGGGCAGCTGCCCCCCCTTGCCCCTATGTGGCTTCGCCACTGCCATGGAGGTCTGTTGGGCAAGCAGGCATTCCAGATGCGAGTGGCGTACCTTGGTCAACGACCTGAAAGCCGTTGTGGCTTGTGGGTAGTTGATTTCAGAACCTCAACAACTCTGGCCACTGTTTCGATGCCTTGAAGACAGACGACACTAGGCTTGGCAGCTGCAAGCTCTCCTACAGTGAGATTCCCCATCCATGGCTCTGTAGCAGCATCGATGAATGGCAATCCTTTCATGTCGAGTATGATCTCGTAGATGATTGGGTTGATGTAATCGCCAACCGTCTTTGCGAGGTGTACGAGCATTGTAGCGGGAAGGAGGTTGAGGTTGTTGGTGAGCTCCAAGAAGATGACACAGACTGAGACAGTCATCCTCATAGAGCCAGCCATCAGAGCGGCGGCACCTAGTACACCATATAGACCTTGATCAATTTGACTGTAGGATCCCATGGCGGCCGTAAGCTGAGCCCATGCAGATGACAGGGAGGAAAAGCCCGGATGGCACGGCAATGCCAAAGGTGAAGAGGCCTAGGAGGGAGTAGACTGCAAAGAAGATGAGGAGAGAATTTAGACGGAATTCGGTAGGGGTGGAGGTTGAGAATAAGTTACAGACGGCATCATCGTTTGTGGCGTTGAGGAGAGTGGCGAGATCGTTGCAGTGTTTATCCGGGCAGTTGAATTGCTTGAAGTTGCCAGATCTCGGTATGCTTGGACAATTGTCACCGAAGGACGGATCACAAGAGGTGTGCAAAGGGCAAGGAGTGGAATAGTGTATGTCATGATTTCTGATGAATTATATAATATTTTGTATGATTATGACTCTGATAATGATGATGATGTTAAGTTAGAAATTACACAATCGAAAGATGATATCAAAACATACATCTCGGATATGCTGATCGGTCACTTGGTGACCGATCGGCCTGAACACAACGGAGATTGAAACTGTCTCTTGGATGGTTGAGCCCCTTCCACCGCTCTCTTCTACTCATGCACCTTCTTCATTGGAAACATCACCTGATTTAGAATTGAAACCACTGACTAAAACGCTAAAATATGTTTTCTTAGGACCAGATTCCCCTCTTCCCGTTATCATCTCTTCTTCACTTTCAAGTGATAAGGAGATTCAACTGATAGAGGTTCTGAAACATCATATGAAAGCCATTGGATGGTCAGTGGTTGATTTGAAAGGTATTGACCCTTCGATTTGCATGCATAAGATTCATCTCGAGGGTGAATGTAAAACTGTTAGGGAGATACAACGCCGCCTTATTACTAATATGAAAGAGGTGGTGAAGAAAGAGGCGGTAAAACTTCTTGATGTAGGTATTATTTATCCGATTTCTGATAGCTAGTGGGTCAGCCCTACACAAGTAGTTCCCAAGAAATCAGGCTTAACTATTGTTGAGAATGATGAAGGAAAGCAGATCCCGACGCGTCAGACCACGAGATGGCGTGTTTGCATTGATTATAGAAAATTTAATGCCTTGATTAGGAAAGATCACTTCCATTTTCCTTTCATTGATCATAACTTAGAGCGACTCTCCGGTCATAGTTATTATTGTTTTCTACATGGGTATTCGGGGTATAACCAAGTTGCAGTCGATCCTCAAGATCAAGAGAAGACTACTTTCACATGTCCCTTTGGTACTTTTGTATACTGTAGGATGCCTTTTGGTCTTTGTAATGCACCCACGACTTTTCAAAGGTGTATGATGGCTATTTTCTCTTATATGATTGATAAATTCTTACAAGTCTTCATGGACGATTTTTCTGTTTTTGGAAATTCTTTTGAGTCTTCTTCAGATAATCTTTCTAAAGTTCTAGATCGATGCATTGAAACTAATTTAGTTCTGAGTTAGGAAAAGAGTCATTTTATGGTTTAGGAAGGAATTGTCTTAGGTCACTTTGTTTCGAAACGTGGAATAGAGGTTGATAGGGCCAAAGTTTAATTAATTGCCAATTTACCTCCACTGTCATCTGTGTGTCAAATTCGTTCTTTTTGAGGTCATGCTGGATTTTATCGTCGATTCATCAAAGACTTTTCTAAAATTTCACGACCCTTGTGTGAATTACTAGCCAAGGATGTCCCTTTTGTTTTTGATGATACATGTTTGACTGCTTTTCAGACCATCCGTGATTTATTATTTACCGCATCTATAGTTCATGCACCTGATTATTCTTTACCTTTTGAATTAATGTGTGATGCTTCTGATTCTACCATAGGAGTTGTTTTAGGACAACGAGTAAATAAAATTCCACATGTGATTTATTATGCTAGTAAGACCCTCTCTGAATGTCAATTAAATTATATCACTACTGAGAAGGAATTATTGGTAGTCATATACGCATTGGAAAAGTTCCGTCCCTACCTCCTAGGTTTCAAAATCCTTATCTATACTGATCATACTGTCTTGCGATATCTTTTAGCTAAAAGGGATGCCAAATCTAAACTGATTCGATGGATCTTGCTTTTGCAAGAATTTTGATCTTGAGATTAGGGATAAGAAAGCTTCAGAGAATGTAGTTGCTGATCATTTGTCTCGCCATCTTTTGGAACATATTCTTGATAACACTCCTATTGATACTTCCTTTCCAGATGAGCATCTCTTTCAAGTTACTCGTATCTCACAACATTGGTATGCGCATATAGTTAATTATCTTGTATCTTGCAAGCTTCCTGATTTATGGCCTAAAAATGTTAAAGATAGATTCTTATCTTAGATTAAATACTATACATGGGAAGACCCTGAATTATTCAAACATTGTTCTGATCAAGTTATCCGTAGGTGTGTACCTGAATCAGAGGTTCATGATATTCTTACTTTTTGTCATACATATGCATGTGGTGGTCATTTTTCAGGGAGAAAACCGCTGTAAAAGTTTTACAATGTGGATTTTATTGGCCTACAATTTTAAGGATTCTCATAATTTTTTGCAAATCTTGTATGCGATGTCAGAAAACTAGAAATATCTCTCGTAAGGATGAGATACAGCAGACTCCGATTTTAGTTGCTGAGATTTTTGATATATGGGTCCCTTTCCACCTTCATTCGGATTTCAGCATATCTTTGTAGCCGTTGACTATGTTTCTAAATGGGTAGAAGTTATACCAACCTAATCAAATGATCATAAAGTTGTGATTAAATTTCCTCGAAGCAACATCTTTTCTCGATTTGGTTGTCCTCGTGCGATTATTAGTGATGGTGGTTCTCATTTTACTAATCAACACTTTGCATCTCTTGTTAGAAAGTACTATATCACACATTAGGTAGCCACCCCTTACCATCCTTAGACTAGTGGCAAGGTAGAGCTCTCTAATAGGGAAATAAAACGTATCTTAGAGAAAACTGTTCGCATCGACCGCACAGACTAGGGCATAAAGATAAATGATACACTCTGGGCTTATAGAACAGCTTATAAAACGTTTATTGGTATGTTCCTATATCAGTTAGTATTTGGTAAGTCTTGTCATTTGTCTGTAGAATTAGAACATCGAGCTATGTGGGCCATCAAAAAGCTCAACACCGACACTAATTCTGTCATGGTACATAGGAAACATAATTTATGTGAACTTAAGGAAATTCGCAATGAGGCATATTTGAATTCAAAAATTTATAAAGACAGAACAAAAGCCTTTCATGATAAACACATTTCAAGAAGGACTTTTGTTGTGGGGCAAAAAGTTTGGTTATTCAATGCTAAATTGCATCTTTTTCCACGTAAATTACGTTTTAGATGGCAGACCCTTTGATGAGTCACTAAATAGTCATACTTAAACCCCGTAATTTACATTTGTTAGCCCGAGAGTATTTGTATTTGATAGCTTGTTAGTTGATTTCAGGTTTAATCGTGCTTTGAGAAGAAATGCAAGAAATTCGGTCAATATGCTGAAATACACTGCTCTGTCGACTGTTAGCATAATATTCATCAGAAATTATTCTTATGTCCAAATATTCTAAACTTTGGGTACCATCTAGTAGACATCAAGATGTAAAACTTTCATGTTGGACAATTTCAGAGATTCCTGATGGATGGATAGCAGTTTTGAAAACGATGAAGATATTTAGCTGCTGGAAGACTGGTCCGTCGACGCCCGGGAGAATATTCGCCAAATATTCTAGATAAGTCTAAATATTGTAAACTCTTTGGGAGAGGACAGAAGACTTCCAAATCTACATCTTTCGTGTTGGACTCATTCTCAAATTCTGAACGGGTTGAACCCAGTCGCGACCAGAAGAGGCAGTCAGAATTAAACTAGGAATTCCGAGTTGCACTAGAGGTCCAACTCAACTTAGCCATAACCCTAATTCCGGGATTAAGGGTTTTTATTATATAAAGGGGTTATTCCAGCCAAACTAATCATTTTTTTGTCAATCTTTGGAGGAGGAAAAAGAAGAAGGAGAGGATGTGGATGGTGACAGCTTCCTATTCCAATCCGATGGCTTTCATCCAAAAGATGAGTTGCTAGTTATTGTACTTAGGATTATTCATGAAACCCTAGCATAGTTTTCTATCTTCTTTGGTTTGAATCTTGTATTCTTCTCAAGACATGATCTTATGAAATTGCTTTTTATTGTTAATAGAGTTGAGGGAACAGAGTTCCTTGACGTTTTTTCAGTCCTACATGATTTCTGTGATTGATTGTAGAGATTCATAGGATGGTTTTCATGTGGTTTTTGGTTTACCTTTGAGATAGTCTATGCTACGTGAAGATAAGTCATGCTAATGTCATTAGGAGTAGAATAATTTAATGTAATCGTAGGACCAAAGTTGATTTATGCTAAACAAAGATAGATTATGCCGTTGGAAACATAAACCTTATTTTAGGGATTCATGTGAGCTTGTAGCCATATGATCCATAATGTTGAGAGAAGAGTACAAGAGGATAACTAGAGAAGATTGAAGGTGAAACTAGGGTGGATTGAGTAATTCCTAAGTAACTACTCCATTGATTCAAATTGATCAACCTTTTATTTCTTTTATTTATTTTAGATAACTCTATTCTATCTTTGATTCTTTTCCTTAGTTTAGGGTTTTGAGAATTGATTTCAGTTTCCAACGTTTTCCATGTGGATCGACTCCCGACTTCACCGCTATTCTACCTAGTAGTTTAGTAATTGAATAAGGATATAAATTTATTATTTGATTGAGTTTGCAACGTTTTAACGACAAGGTTTGTGAGCGATCACCCTTTTATTGTAAATAGAGTATTTTCACATGGTATAGTAGAAATTCGAAACCCACGCACGAATGAAATTTTCACTGTTAATAAGCATAGTTTAAAACACTATGTGGAGGATAATCACTTGCAAACGCTTCGTTAAATCATATGCAAACTCAATCAAGTATAAAATTTATAAACCCTTATTCAAAATACTAAACTATGGGGTAGAATAGTGATGAAATATGGGGTCGAACCACAGAGAACACTTTTATTACTGAGGAGAAACCAGAATTAACTGTCAAGACTCTAATTCTAAAGCGAAAAAGGATTGATTTGGGTTTTAGAAACTTATTAATTAAAACTAATTAAGAAAGCAATTAAAAGGATTGAAATATATTAATGAGAGAAAACCTAGGGATTACTCAATCCACTTTAGTTTCACTTCCTGTATTCTCTAGTTATTCTCTTGTTTTCTTATCTAGACATTATAGATTCACAGCTTCTTAAGCTTACATGAATTCCTAAAAGAATGTGAGTGTTTTCCAAAAGTATATTTTATCTTCGATTAGCATAAATTGTTTCGAGGTAATCTTAGCACAACCTATCATCACTAAGTATAAAATGTCTCATCGGTTATTCACAAATCACATAAAAACTATCCTATAGATCTCTACCATCAATCACCGAAATCAAGTAGGCCTCAATATACGTCAAGGAACTCTGTTCCCTCAACCCTATTATCATTAAAAACATATCTATAAGATCATGTCCAGAAAGAATACAAGTAACAAACTAGAAAAATACAGAAAAGCTACACTAAAGTTTCATGAGATCCCTAGTACAAAATTTAGCTACTCATCTTAGAGATGGAAGCTATAGATTCGATGAAGAATGATTGGGATCAACGTTACATCTCTGCCTTCTCTTTTCTCTCTCAAAAATCGAAAGAAAGGCCCAAAATTCGGATTAAATAACCATATATATAGGGGAACTCCAAAAACTAGGGTTTTAGTGGAGTTGGACTCTTAATGCAGCTCGGATTTCCTGACTTAATCCTGACATCCTTTTCCGGTTGCAACTGGGTCCAACCCGTCCAGAATCTGAAAACAAGTCCGACACAAAAGATGTAGATTAGGAAGTCTGCTGTCCGATCCCGAAGATTTCATAATATTTAGAGTTATCTGAAATATTTAGAGAATATTATCCTGAACGTCGACGGACCGGTTTTTCAGCATCTGTATATCTTCATAGTCTTCCAAACTGGTATTCATCTGTCAGAAATCTCGCAAAATATCCAACATGAAGGTTTTACGTCTTGATGCCTTCTAGTAGTCTTCCACGTTTCAGACTATTTGGACTTATGAATAATATCTGGAGAATATTCTCTTGTCAGTTGACGAAGCAAAATACTTTTCGCATATTAACCTTTTTTTCTGTAACTTCTAACTTGAATCTTCATTAAACCTGTAATCAATTAAAAAAACTATCAAATACCAACATTCTCAGGCTAACAAAGGTAATTTAAGGGATTTAATTATAAATATTTAGTGACTCATCAAAGGACATCATTCACGTTGATGTGATTGACTCCGTTAAACTGACGGACCAGTGCTTTCCCTGACTCTTTTTAGAGACATCTAATCAAAGACGTAAAATTACGTGTTTCCTGAAAAGCAAACCAGTTTTTAGGATATTTTATGAGCTTTTTTTAAAATTTTCTTTAATTTTTAGGATTTTTCCTTGGTTTTGACAATTTTTCCCATATTTTCCTGAAATTTTCCCCAACCTTTTTTCTTTCTTTCTATTTTTCCTTATTTTCCGCTGGATTTACTCTCTCCTCCCGCACTGTTCCTCGATTGCGGCTCATCGTCCCGGCTCTTCGGCTCGTCCCCGAGCCGTCACCCACTGCCGCCTATTGCAACCTCTCCGGCCACCCTTATCCCTCCAAACCATCTCCATAACCTCCACCATCCTTCCACCTTTCCGATCTCGCCATCCTCTTCCCTCGGAATCACCTCCTCCAGCACCGGTGAGCTCCCCCTGCTTTCTCAGTCGTCACTGATCTCTTCATCCATGGCCTCCCCCCGCCTTGATGACCTTCCAAACCCTTCCTCATGCCCCAACGAACCTTCTGCTACCATCAAAACCTTTGCTTGCCGCCTAGATCGCCGGATTCCACCTCCGACGAAACCTACCACGCCATCTCCAATCCGGCACCTGGACGCTGTGATTCTTCCATTAGACCACATAGATGGACTCCCTGGCCTTCAATGATTCTTCCTGTACTCTTCCCGTCCTCTGGCAACGATGTTTCACCATTGATCCACTGCTAGTGAGATTTCAGCTGTCTGATTCCTCCCTGATGCGATCCAGGTGCTCAAGAGTTTCGATTTTTGATCGGATGGTCAAGATATTCAATCAGGGAGATACCTAGCATGTTCAAACCATTTAGACATGTCAGATCTTCTATGGGCATTCAATTCTTTCTATATTCGCAAATTTTGAATCCGATCTCGTCGCAGGCTACAGACCGTGGATGGGACAGACAGTATATGGATGATGAATAGTTTGGTGCTTTGTATGGATGAGTTAATGTGTTGCTAATTTGTTTGAGGCTAAATTTTCATTTAGTACCCTGTAGTTTGACCGATATTTTTATGTGGTCCTTATATTTCAAAAAGTTGCAATACATACCCTCAACTTTCATTAGCTCACTTATGAAGTCCTCCACGTCAGCTTCCGTCGAACGCCGTCAACGAGCTAACGGCAAACTAGCACACGTGGCCTATTTTTATCCACGTGTGCTAGTTTTAAACATATTTTATTATATAGGTCAGCATTTTTAACAGTTTTATTCGTTTTCTCCCTCTGCTCTCTCTCTTCTCCCTTTCTCTCTTCCGACCGGCCGTCGATGCCCAGCCCCGACGGCGACGGCGACGGCGAAGGCGCTGGCGAAGGCGCTGGCGAAGGCGCTACTCTTCTCTCTTCTCTCAAAATAAGAAAGGGTTTTTAGAGAGAGACCTAGAGAGGGAGGGATGGACAGGGAGAGGGAGCCGTCGACGCCGCTTTGGGCCCGGAGTCCCGATCTCGTCGTCCAATCTCTAGGACCTCGACGACCTCGACGGCGGCTCCACCGCATCTCTCTCTCCCCACCTCATCTCCTTCTTCCCCAACCCCCTCCCCACACCCGATCGGATCCCCAACCCCCCGCTCATCGTCCGCGAGACAGACGCTCATGTTCAGTGCTCGCCTCCGCCTGCTCCGCCGGATCTCTCTCCCCACCTCCTCTCCTTCTTCCCCAACCCTCTCCCCACACTGGCTCTCTCTCCACCTGCTCCGCCGGATCTCTCTCCCCACCTCCTCTCCTTCTTCCCCAACCCTCTCCCCTGCTCCGCCGGATCTCTCTCCCCATGTTCAGTGCTCGCCTCCGCCTGCTCCGCCGGATCTCTCTCCCCACCTCCTCTCCTTCTTCCCCAACCCTCTCCCCACACTGGATCTCTCTCCCCTGCTCCGCCGGATCTCTCTCCCCATGTTCAGTGCTCGCCTCCGCCTACTCCGCCGGATCTCTCTCCCCACCTCCTCTCCTTCTTCCCCAACCCTCTCCCCTGCTCCGTCGGATCTCTCTCCCCACCTCCTCTCCTTCTTCCCCAACACTCTCCCCTGCTCCGCGGGATCTCTCTACCCATGTTCAGTGCTCGCCTCCGCCTGCTCCGCCGGATCTCTCTCCCCACCTCCTCTCCTTCTTCCCCAACCCTCTCCCCACACTGGATCTCTCTCCCCTGCTCTGCCGGATCTCTCTCCCCACCTCCTCTCCTTCTTCCCCAACCCCCTGCTCACCGTCCGCGAGACAGACACACCTCCGCATCTCTCTCTCCCCTCCTCCTCTCCTTCTTCCCCAACGCCCTCCCCACACTCGACAGCGGGGTCATCGACCGCCCCCTCCCCCTCCTCTATTTCTAACCCCACCCCTGATCGGAGCCTCGACGGCGAGGTCAGTGACCTAGACAACCTCGACGGCAAATCGACGACGAGGGAGGCAGCTGACGTAACATATTTTATAAGTTAAAAAATTAAAAAAATGTTAAAATAAGTTAAACATTAAATTAAAAAATGTTAAAATAAATGAGAAACCTGACGTGGCCCGTTTTGCCGTTAAAAACTCGACGGCGAGTGGACGGAAGGACCACATAAGAGCGATTATTAAATTTGAGGGTCTGTATTGCAACTTTTTGAAATATAAGGATCACATAAAAATATCGGTCAAACTACAGGGTACTAAATGAAAATTTAGCCTTTGTTTGATCTCCTTTAATTCTTTTTTGTACATGTTATATTTTGTTGATTGAATACTTGTACTGATCAATATGTCTTGAAACTCCAAAGGAGACTAAATTTTTCTAGATTTTAGTACCTTTTGTGTTTTATTGCTGAATTTTTTGATAATTCATTTGATCTTTTAGAAAGGTACTTGTTTTGTTGGCAAGGATTAATAAAGTGGATCTTGGAGGCTATGTTTAATGGCTAACTTTTGGGGTATGCATAATATTTTTGTAGGAGGAATCGATTTGATGCGTTAATTATGGTTATCTCTACCCTCTATTCCTTGATTTATTCTTATTACTTAGTGTAATTGGGGATAATTACATTTAAATTAGGGGTAGAATTCTAAGAATTTAATTTTTCTTTTTAGATAACCAAATATTATACATCCCTTGAAATATGTCAAAAGAATGGAATTATGATATGATTTGACAAAAATACCTATTTTATAAATTTATCCTTTGAATTATTCTGATACTTGTATGTTTTATAAGAGATAGTAAATTTTTGCTATGCATGCTAACATTTCTATACTTTAACACTTTTACCATGATTTAATAATAACTTGACATATTCTAATACACATGTTCACTTTCACATGTTAAAGAGTTGAAATTAGATTCTGAGTATGATACTATGATAGATTTACAGTTCTATGTCATGTCACAGAAAATACATGAACACATGCAATTATCTGAATACAAAAAAAGGGAATTTTCAACTTAATAACCGAGCAATACGCCTAGCCAACGTGGCGTAAAACAGTTGAAATTCCTGAAAAATATTAGGACAAGTTATGATTTATAGCCTTCTTGGTTTAAGCATTAGAGTTTGAAGGGTGTTCTACACTTAGTGCTCTAAAGCCATCTGGTTTGGGAGTCACTAGCTTGAATCTCACCATATGAACAATGAAGAAAGCTGAAGTGGTCATAACATTGCACATGTCATATATATATTGAAAAAAAAAGAGAAAAAGAAAAGAAGATTGCTATATGATGAGTGGAAAATATGTGCTTGTATAGGAATATGATCTTGAATAGTTGAAATATTTAGATATAATTGATGCTATGAAGCATGTGTAACCCTATTCACAGACAGGAGTGTTAAAGTTTTTTTTAACCATGATTAGATATGTTAAAGTATTGGAAATATGTTATGACATGCTTTGATTTACTTTTTTTTTATGTGATTATGAGTTGAAGGATATATTTATGGATATTATTTCTATTTTATGAATTAGAATTGATGAATTTTATAATTGATTTCTGATGTTATATTCAACGGGATATATAGATGTTTGTGGCTGTCATCCCTAAAAACCCTCAGGAGACTATAACTCTTCCATTGAGATAACCCAGGGGTTAAAAGGCTTGTTGCACATCCTAAGTGCAATCATGAGACCTACGAAAGTGACTACTTAGATTTATTATTTTTCTATCTTTTTTTTGCTCGAGTACTAGCAAAGTGTAAGTTGGTAGGTGTGAAGAGTCATGAAATATTCATAATTTGACTTCTTAAGTTACCTTTGTGAGCCCGAGAGTGTTTGTATTTGAAAGTTTGTTAATTGATTAAAGGTTTAATGAAAATTCAAGATAGAAAATACAAAAAATAGTTAATATGTTGAAAATACACCGCTTCACTGTCAGTTTGAAAAGAATTCACCAAAATCTCCAAAAAAATCCTAAATTCTTGAAATTTGGAATACTACTAGAAGACATTGAGATGAACAACTTTCATCTTGGAAGCTTTGACAAATAGGTCACAGAAGTTCAAGAAATATCAAGATGAAATTTGGTGAAAAACAAGTTTGGTCGATCGATCGATATCCTAGACAATGGATCGGTGGGGTTGGACGATCGATCGGTCATATGGTTGATTGATCGGTCGTGCGGAAAACCAAATTTTAGATTGATTAGGGATAGAGTTCTAATTATGTTGCAATTACTTTGGTCGAGTTTATACCTATAAAAAGGGGTTTTTTGGCCGAAAATTGATGTTCTTCATAGAGAGAAAACAGAAGATTATGTTGGAGAAGACGGAACCGCGATGTTGATCCCTATCATTTTTCATCAAATATATGGCTTTCATCCCTAAAATGAATGTCTAATTCCTTTACTTAGGGATCTCATGAAGCTTAGTGTAGCTTTTCTGTATTTTTCTAGTTTGAACCTTGTATTCTTCTTACAGACATGATCCTATGGATTTGATTTTATTCATAATAGAGTTGAAGGAAGAGAGTTCCCTTGACATAATTTTAGTCCTACATGATTTCTGTGATTTATTATAGAGATATATAAGATAGCTTTTATGTGGTTGTGCTTAGGTTACCCCGAAGACAAGCTATGCTAATCGAAGATAAAATATGCATTTGGAAAAGACTTACTTTCTCTTAGGGATTAATGCAAGCTTAAGAAGCTATGAATTTATAATGTCTAGATAAGAAAACAAAAGAATAACTAGAGAGTACAGGAAGTGAAACTAAAATGGATTGAGTAATCCTTAGGTTTTTCTCTCATTAATCTATTTTAATTCTTTTCGATTGCTTTCTTAATTAGTTTTAATTAAATAATTTAAAACTCTCAAATCAATCTTTTTTCGCTTTAGGATAAGAGTTTTGAGATTTAATTCTGATGGCTTGGAAACACGTCGTTAAATCAGATGCAAACTCAATGAAAAGTAGAATTTATAAACCCTTATTCAAAATACCAAACTATGGGGTAGAATAGTGATGAAATACAGGATCGAACCACAGGGAAAACTTTGATTACGAAGGAGAAATCAGAATTAAATCTCAGAACTCTAAACCTGAAGCGAAAAGGGTTGATTTGGATTTTGGAAACTGATTAATTAAAACTAGTTAAGAAAGCAATGTAAAAAGATTGAAATATATTAATGAGAGAAAACCTAGGGATTACTCAATCCACTTTAGTTTCACTTCCTGTATTCTCTAGTTATCTTCTTGTTTTCTTATCTAGACATTATAGATTCATAGCTTTTTAAGCTTACATGTATCCCTAAAATAAGGTGAGTGTTTTTCAAATGCATATTTTATCTTCGATTAGCATAGATTGTCTTCAGGGTAACCTGAGCACAAGCTATCATCACTAAGCATAAAATATCTCATCGGTTATTCACAAACCACATCAAAACTATCCTATAGATCTCTACCATCAATCACCGAAATCAGGTAGGACTAAAAGTACGTCAAGGAACTCTGTTCCCTCAACTCTATTAGTAATAAATCCATATCTATAAGATCATGTCTAGTATAAAAATACAAGATTCAACTAGAAAAATACAAGGAAGATCTACTAAAGATTCATGAGATCCCTAAGTACAGAAATTTGCTACTCATCTTAGAGATGGAAGCCATAGATTCGATGAAGAACGATTAGGATCCACGCTGCAGCTCCATCTTCCAAACCCTAATTCTCTCTTTTCTCTCTATAGGGGCCTCTAATTTTCGGCCAGCAAACACCTTCTTATAGGTGTATTCCGGGAATTAGGATTATGGCTAAGTTGGACTCCTACTACAACTTGGGTTCCTTAGATTAATTCCTGGTTGTCTTATTCCGGTCGCAACCGGGTCCAATTAAGCTAGAATTTGAAAACGTTCTCAACATGAAAGATTTATATTAGGAAGTCTTCTGTTCTATTCCGAATATTTGACATTATTTTGACTTATTTGGATTATTTGGCAAATATTCTCCTGAATGTCTAGAAGTACTCCAAATTTCACGAATTTAGAATTTATCTGGAGAATTTGACGAATTTGTTTCAAACTGCCAGCGGAGCAGCGTAATTTCCGCATATTAGTCTTTTTCTGTATTTTCTAACTTGAATCTTCATTAAACATGAAATAAAATAACAAACTATCAAATAAAAACACTCTCGGGCTAACAAATGTAAATTAAGGGGTTTAAGTATGAATATTTAGTGACTCATCACACCCCCCAACTTACACTTTGCTAGTACTCGAGCAAAGAAAATATAAAAGAAAGCAATAAATCTAACTAGTCACTTTCGTAGGTCTCACGATTGCACTTAACATGTGCAAGAAGCCTTTAAACCCCTGGGTTACCCCAGTGGAGGAGTTATAGTCTCCTGAGGGTTTTCAGGGATAACACCCACAAACATCTATACATTCCCCTTGAATATATCATTAGAAATCAATTATAATATTCATTAACTCTAATGCATGAAATAGAAATAATATCCATAAATAAACCCTTCAACTCATAATCACATAAAAATATAATAAGTCAAAACATGTCATAACATATTTTCAACACTTTAACATATTTAATCATGATTAAAAATAACTTTAACGCTCCTGTCACACCCCGACCCAGAAAACCCATCCGGTCCAAGGAGTGAGGGTTCAAAACTCGAAAAAATCAAATGACGAGAGCCTCCCCTGTATTTCCTCAATTTGAAGCCTGTGCAGATTACTATTTCACCACAAATTAAAACAATAATTATAACAGTTCTAAATTCAGTACGAATACAATTCTACTATTATCATTTCACTGACTGGCATAGGTTCTGGTACAACATCTATTTATACAACAATTCCACCAACTCTCAATGCATAATTTAATACAGATGATCAAATCCTTGAGAAGGGAAATTATACATGTAATATAACTACAAATGTACAACTATTAACAAAAGGGAAAGCTCCAGGATCGTCAAGTACTCCTCGGAGCTCCAAGTCCTCGATCACCTCGAAATATCGCGACATCTTCTAGAAGAACACCTGAAAGAATGAACTGCATCGCCGATGTAGCCCAGGTAGGGTGAGCAACAATGCCCAGTAAGGTTCTACTCTACGTCACACTCAAGGAAGGGAAAACCACAACAGTATTGTCCTTTATCCCAAGTCTAAGGTGCCACTAAAGGCATCACACCTCGTCGATCCAGAATGGGCCCTTAAATAGGGTCACCCTCACCCAAGCAGTGAAACAAGGAGGACGACCAATACGAGCCCGGACCCAGGGTCGGTACATCGCCGCTGCACTCACGCAAGAGCTCTCACCATACACCACCCCTTGTTCGGGGACATACGTCATGGACATCGACATCCACACTTAGGCCCTTGGGACAAACAGACAATACGACCTCTATTCCTCAATATCATAATTCAAATGATTATATCTAAGTTGCAACCTCGATCAACACCAGATCATCACCACACAATCTCGTCCTAGTCCTCAACTAACCAAACCCCGAACCTAGGGCTAGATCCGGGCTACCCGAGAACCCCGGATCGGCGATCGAATCTATCGCCTATCACCTAGCCTGATGCTTCTAATACAATCAAATGCATGCAATGCTTACACGCACATCAAGAGGAATTCGGACATGTAATAATATGACATCACAACATACAAGGCTAGGCATAGCCTCAAGCTTGCCAGAGGGTAAGCATAGCAAGGGTTCAAAGCAATAAAGATCTATCTAGCAAAGCAATTATAACAAACATCCAATAGATCAAAATCCGGCATTACAACGGCGTCCACAACCGTAAACCGCAATTTCAACAACGGGATACAACCCCGGCCAAACAATACACAACAGTTACAAAACACATTAACCATGACACACCCTTTGCCCAATTAATTATCTAAACATCCCAAGGGGCATGACTCCCTTGGTTCAACCACGAGCCACACATAGGGCTTACATATCTATAATACATATAGATAACATAGTATGAAATGCTAACATAACATTGATAAGAGGAATCGAGGAAATTCATCTAAAATAGCATTTTTGTAAATAGAAACCCCAAGCGTATTCTCTTGAGAAATCCATGTTAAATTCACAGGAAATCCATCTGAAAGTCGCTTATTAGCATACTATTATTCATCACATAAGATATGCCAATTTGCATCAATGGAGAGAACCTCCATAAACATGACATAGAACTAAGCATGCACAAATCCATCAAAATCCCACTGGGATTAACATACATGTTATCCAGTATTCTTATTAATCCACCACGAAAAGATCAAAGCAAAGAAAACAAAATAAAAAGCCAGAATTCGGCCAAAAACCCAACTTTATCAAAGATTCAGTTTCATCATAGATCAGGGAACAATTCATAATAAATCATAGTAAAATCCAAAAATTATGAAATTAGCGGAAATTGAAAGTAGATTCGATGATTTACAACTTTCATCTTGAAAGTTACACAAGATCATACTCACACAGCTCAGAAATCGAGCTTTAACTCGACTATTCATCGAAGAACCGAGCATCGACGAAAATCCGGGAAAAACTTGCTAAAATCCGGATAAAACCCAAATCAAATCACATGAAGCTTCGATCAGTTACTAAGCATGCTCTGATGAACTAATTAGCACAAAGAAATCAACAAACAATCAAATCACATGAAGCTTCAATCAGTCACGCCCCAACCCAGAAAGCCCATCCGGACCGGGACGTGAGCCAACTAAACTTAACCGATTCACGTCTGGTGCCTTTAAATAACACAAATATCTCGATTGACTTGAAAAATTTAGGCTGAGGGTGAAATTGTAATTCCAAGATGTCATTAAATTTCGGCATGGTCTCCTTTAAATTAACCATACGTGGAACCTGTACAATTCATAGATTTGACATGATATGAAAGCTTACTGATGTAATTCGATCATCCACATAAACACCTTTACATTGTTATGAAACCCAAGATGGAAAAATATACATCTAATGTAAACCTCAAAAAGTAGCTATCCACCAAGCTATCTGCTGAGTCTGTGCCCTCAGGGTCCTCATGTGCCTCCAGAATTCGACGCGTCACCATAGGTCTGTCCGACTAAAGATACAACAGAAGAGCTAGCGCCTGCACCTACAAACGCAACCCGGGTAGGAGTGAGCAATAAGCTCAGTAGGGTTCTACTCTAGGTCACACTGAAAGGAAGGGAATACAACAGTATCGCTTCTCCGCCTAAGTCAAAGGTATGTCAAGGGTCCCATAACTCCATCGATGTCCTGTCATGAAACCTCTCTTGAACAAGTTACCAAGAGGCGCTCTTGAACATGTTACCAACAAGCAGTGGAACTGTGAGGGCCCGTCCCTCCGACCTGGCTCGACCGCGTGGGTTGAGAGCCGGTCTCCTGTTTGTTTGTTTTCGCGTCGGGTACGATCGGGCGATCGTATGGCAATTTGGGCCCTAGGGGCATTTTGGTAAATATGCCCTCTGGTGGTCGGTTTCACACCCGCGTTGCACCCACGGCCTTGGATTGATGTATGTGTTTGATTAGAACCTTAAGGGCGCGTCCGATCGAAAGATCGGATCTCGATCGGGAAAGATCGAATCGGACGGCTGAGATCGATCCGAATCTCTATATAAGCCCTGTCCCTTTCTCTCTCTTTCCTTCTTCTTCTCTGCTATCATTTTCTCTCTCTCTCCTACGCCTTCGAAGCCCGGATCTTGGCGGTTTGACGGGTTGGACGCGTGGAGGAGCTGCCCTACTTGCTCAAGTAGGTGTTTCTACCTCGATCTCGTGATCGGGTTCTCCTAGGATAGGTTTAATGCCTTTTTGCTGTAGGAATACTTGTTAGAATGTTATGTAGCTCATTGCACATGTGTTGTGGATAGTTTGAAGTATTCCTACCTTGCGATTTCCGTATTCTAACGACTGGTTTCCGTATTATCGCCGTTTTGTAGGTTTTCACCCGTTTTGACCTAGATAGGAGATTTAACCATCAAAAATGTGATTTCTTCATACCATTGGATTCCCCATCGTTATTTACGCATGCTTGCAAAATCTCATTATTTTCCAACAATATTTAATGTTTGAAATCCAAGAAATTGGATTTCCGGCACTGTACTGATGAACTGTACCTAAGGCTCGACGGTCGATCGGTGGATCGACCGTCACCGACCGTCAAGCGTTGATACGCTTTCTCTGGGCCTGACGGTCGACCGTCGGATCGACCGTCGCATCGATCGTCAGGCTCTGTGCGGTTTTTAGTCTCCCAGGGTCGATGCATGGATCGACCGCGGAACCTTCTCCTTTTTCCATTTTGCCTCACGGTCGACTGTCCCATCGACCGTCACGCTCTGGTTGGTTTCGGGATTCCCAGGGTCGATGCGTGGATCGACCGTCACCCTTATGGTTTTCCTCGTTTTGGTCTCACGGTCGACAGTTGCATCGACCGTGACATCGACCGTGGCCTCACGGTCGACCGTCGGATCGACCGTGGGCCCGTGAGCACTGTTTTCTGGCTTTTCTTGAATGGCTTTCATTCGTGATTGATGCCTACGCATGTTGGGAAGTTTACATGTTATTTTCATGGAGTTTTCATGGGATTTCTATTAGGATTGGGGATTGAATCGCGTGTATATCCCTTTTGAGTAAATTGATGGTTTGGCTTGCATTTAAATGCATGTTTGGTTGGTAATTAAATGCTTAATTGTTTGCTTAGCTATTAGCTAGCTATGAGTGCTAGCTAATGTGGAATTGTGGAACCTTAGCCTCTTGTCGGCGAGTGCCGAGAGCTATTATATATCTGTTGAACCTATAACTGATGATGTGGCATGTAGAGACATTTAGGGTAGATGTTTGTATAGGTTCATGCATTGTGTGCATTAGAGGCATCTGAGGTTAGGCGGGCGATGGTTTGGTCACCGATCCGAGGCTCTCGGGTAGCTCGGATCTAGCCTTAGAACCGTGGCTGAGTAGTCAGGATTAGGGTGTGATTGTATAATGGAATCTTATGTTATTGAGGACTTGCGATAGTTGACTCTGATCAATATTTGAGGCTTAGAGATCGTGTTGTTTTCCAAGGCCAAGTGCTAAGGATGGATGTGGATGTGTTCCCGACGTGGTTCCCCAATGCATGGTATTCTTGCTTGGGTAAGGGTGATCCTGCATGTTACTGTTTCTTGGCCTTATGGTAACATGTTCAGGAGAGAGGTTTCATGACAGAAGCCATTGGGACATCGACAGGGTTGTTGGACCCAGGACATCCATTAGACTTGAGCTGGGAGGCAACACTGTTGTTGTTTTCCTCCTTTCAGTGTGTCGTAGAGTAGAACCCTACTGAGCTTATCGCTCACTCCTACCCGGGCTGCGTGTGCAGGTGCAGGCGCCAGTTCTTCTTCTATGGAGCCGGCGGGATCGGCCTTTGGTGGCGCGAGTACGTCCAGAGGTGCTTGAGGTTGCTGGAGGATAAACTATTGTACTTTTTGATAGTTTGTATATTATAAACATCTTCGAGGATTTTTGAGATTACTGTATAAATCTTTTCTTTGGAGGAGTTTGACAAAGAATTTTGTACCAGTACAACTTGATGTATATATGAATTGAATTCCTGTTTCACCTCTGGAATATAAATTGTTTAAATTATCTGTCTTTTCCGCTTTGTATCGCGCCAATTGAAGATGAATAGTGAAAGGAACCCTCATGCCTTGTCCTGGATGGGTAATCTGGGTCGGGGCGTAACAGGAACAGTGACATGCAGGATCACCTTTACCCAACAGGAAACCACTGCATGGGGACCACATCGGGAACGCATCGACAACCATCCTTACTACTCGACCTTGGAGAATCGACACGACCTCTAAACCTCAATCAATATAATGGTTGCCAACTAGATAAAGACCTCGATAGAATATGATTTAACAATACAATCGCATCCTAAACCTTGCTACCTAGCCTCAGTCCTATGGCTAGATCCGAGCTATCCGATCCCTCGAATCGGCGATCAACCTATCGCCTACGTCTAACCTGAAATGCTTCTAACGCATACAATGCATCCACCTATGCAAGCATCTATCCTAGATGTCTCTATATGTCAACAACAACATCATAAGTTCAACAGTTAAAGTATGAAGGAATCCCGATGATTCACAAGCAATCTAGACAACACATGCCATTATACAATAGCCCTCGGTACATAACGGCAACGGACTCACGTTCCACAATTGATAATAAGCTAGCACTGACCTCTATCAACCAACTAGGTATTCAATTGCACAAAACTGATAAATTCGTAAACGTAAACCCACAATCAAAATCCCGTTCAAATTGATCGATAACTCCATCGAAAACCCACTGATATTAGCATGCATGCTCCCTAACATGATTGGATATATACCATAAAAGGAAACCAATCAAAAGAACCAAGAAAACACTATTCTATAGCTAACGGTGGATGCGACGGTCGACCGTGGGGCAAGGTAAGGGAATTGTCGGTCGATCGGGATATCGACCTTGAGAAGCCACTTTTGAATCCGAGGCTCACGGTCGATTCGACGGTCGACCGTGAAGCCTGGGTAGAAATGTGCCAAGAGTGGTGGTCGATTCGTAGATCGACCCAGAGGTGTAATTTATGGGTTAAAGCTCATGGTCGATGTGACGGTCGATCCGGCGATCGACCGCAGAGCCTGGTGAAAAGTTCCGAAGAACAGTGCCAGAAATTCAATTTTTTGGATTTCATCTTTCAAAGTTCATCAAAAATTGACGAAACTTTTCAGGCGGGTGTAATTGATGGTGGGGATTCTATTGGTACTAAGAAATCAAGGTTCTGACGGTTAAATCTAAAATATAGTTCAAAACGGTCAAAAACTGATAAAATCGGCGAAAATACGAGATTCGTCCGATAAAATACGAAACAGCTCGGTAGGAATACTCTAAACATACAGATACAACATTGCATTAAGATACAACACATTCCAAAGGAAACAAGAACATCAAAACCACAATAAACCTATCCTAGGTAAACCTAACTATAGGATCAAGGTAGAAACACCTACTTGCACTAGCCGGGCAGTGCCTCTACGTATTCCCCAACTCTGATCGCCGCAGTCAACTCCTCGAGATCCGGGGTCTGAAGCCGTAAGGGCAGCCGATAGGGGGGAGAGAACGAAAGAGAGATAAGGGGAAAAGAAAAAGGGAAGAGAGAGAAATGACAGGGTATTTATAGAGATCTGAATTGATCTCGGTTGTCCGATTCGATCTTTCCCGATCGAGCTCCGATCGAAGGCACTCTTAAGGTTCTAATCAATCGCATATATTAATCCAAGGCCGTGTGTGCGCTACACGGGTGTGAAAACAACCTTCAGGGTATAATTTACCAAACTGCTCCTGGGTTCACAAAAGCAAAGTGATCGCGCCCGACGCGAAACCAAACCAATAAGAAACGGCCCTCGACCCACCCGGTCGAGCTAGATTAGAGGAACGGGTCCTCACACGGCTCGACGAACTTGAGTTCACCGGCTTGGATCCTATCTTGGATTGTGTTGCGAAAGACAACACAATTATTGGTGGATTGAGTAAAAACTCCATGCCATTTACAAAATTCTTTAGCCTTTAATTTCTCTGGGACAGGAATTTGATGTCAAAGTTTGATGCGTTCATTAGCCAAAAACCAATCAAAAATTTTGTCGGCCTTGGATATATCAAAGAGAACTTGCGTGTCTCTCCTAGTATGGATTTCGGAGCTTCGACGTTGCATCGGGTTTATGGGTGATAAAACTTGAAAAGTACACAAATGAACCCCTTAACTTACCTTTGTTAGTCTACGAGTAAAATATTACTAATAATTATTATGATATTTCATGTCTAAGAGTTTAAAAAGGGAGTTGCATCGATTCCGGACCTAAAAGAAGTCATTTGGGCACTAAATGACTTCATCAACTTTCATCTATGGATCAAAAGAAATAGGAGTTAAAAAGAGAAAAGAAGCTGAAAAGATTACATGAGTCAACTTGAAAGATTAAACTGTACCGGCTCAGGAAGAACCAGATTATGTACCATATATGATTGGAAAGCCCTAGATGTCTAGTTTCTAGAGAATTTTACGATTCATGATTTTGAATTTCCTAGAGGAGATTATAGCACTTTTAGTACCAATGACGCAATTCTGAATGACAAAAGCAATAATACACAGAAAAGATGATCGATCTTCTTTACTATTAAAGAACGATCTATGTGCTGCAGACAGAGATGACAGAGAGCTATGTTTTAAAAGATCGATCTTCTTCGGGCACAGCCAGTTCTACAGGATGAAAATATCGATCTTTATATGGCGGCTAAGCAAAATAAAGGGCCAAGATCTAATCCGAGTTGAAGACTTTTGGAGGCTATAAATAGGGAACTTAGGGCTATTCAAAGGGATTCTTTTGGATAAGAAGAGGCTAAGGAAAGGGGCAACCCCCTTGGGCAAGAAAGGGAGCTCTCATCCAAGAGGGAGGAGATTGATGAAGAAGAGGAGGATCCATCTCTTCTCCATGGCTTCTCCATCGAAGATGAGTAGCTAATCTATTTACCTAGTGGAATACCATGATGTTTTAGGTTTTCTTTATAGTTTCCTTTGGATTTTTAGATGTTGTAAACCCTATTGAGACAAGATTGTATAGATTTATGCTTCATTCATCATCTTTGTAGTTGGATTCTATTGTTAAATGGTGGATCTCATTTTATTGCATAGGCTAGAACCTTATGCTTGGATGGTGTTTGTTGATATTTCCCAATGAGTAGGTTGTGTTAGAACCATGGTCACTTGTGTTGAAAGGAGTATTGGCTCTAGGTTAGGGCTTGTAGGTGCTAAAACCACCATAATCCACATCTAGTCTAGTCTCTATTCCATCTTTCTAATGTATTAGATGCGAGATGTTAGAACCACCTCGATCCACTACCCGATTCCATACAACTCCATTTCTTGCGCCAAGATTATCCTAACCCGACTTCTCGTTAGCGATGATCAAAGTTAATCCCTCGATCGTCGAATTTTTAATATAGACTCTTTCCGACAGATAGTCCTTAACCGGCTATTCGTTAGCGATGACCTTTGCTAGCCACAAGGAAGTAAGGAAGTGAACATTGTAGTGTCGCGATAAGATTGCACATCTTGATCCATTAGAAATCTATGATTGAGCCTAATTCAGATTGGGGTTCCCTAGGACCTCTCTCTATCCATTGAATCATTTACATGCTTTCTTTAGTTATCATATCCTAAAATCCAAAAATCATTTCTTTTGCTATCTTTGTAGGAATACATAGATTGAGTTTGGTAGTTTAATTGTTTCCATACGCATTCTCTGTAGATTTGACTCAGACTCACCGCTAGCTACCAACAAAGTAGTTAGTTAGTAGTTCGATTATAAATTTATAATTTTGATCGGGCACATTAAGCCCCGACACTTTATGTGTCTTATCAATGGGTCACATGTTAGTGGGTTGGCTTTTATGAACTCAGCTTGGTCGACCTCATGGTTGTCGTGTTCCTGATCGTATGTGCTATACAAGGGTTTCCTTCCAGTTGATTCTTCTCAAAGCATCTGCTTGTACCTCAAGGCCCTCTTTGACAGCTCAAAGAGATCATTAAAAATCATGCCCTCAAACTTCTTCCTAAGCTCGAAGTCAAGACTATCTTGAGCTAGTTTGACGAATTCGGACTTAGGAAGAGGAGTCTTGCACCTAATTTTGGCTCGGCGAAAACGGGATATGAACTGCTCAGCCGTTTCCCCAAATCTCTGTCCGATCCGAGCGAGATCTGCCATGGAGATCCTAGGGTCGGTCTCGGAGAAATAAGCTTGGAATTGGCTTTGTAGGTCATCCTAGATGAAAATTGAATTACGGGGAAGGTTAATATACCAGGTGAAAGCCGACCTGGTCAGTGATATATGAAAGATCCGGAGTTTGAGGAAATCATTATCCCCATACTCATGACATTGGAAAGTGAACCTAGCCAAATGTCCCAGGGCTAATATATCGTTATCCCCTGAGAAAAAGGTGAACTCCGGCATCCTGAAGTTGTGGGGATAAGGATGTTCCCTATTAATGTAATCTGGATATGGTTTTCGGAGGGTAGGTCGATCAACCCTAGGGATCCGAGGCCCATACAAATTGCTCTACTACCTGGGCAATGTATTCTGCCTTGAGTCGAGGTGACTCTAGTCCAAGCCTCTCCAAGTTAGGACGCTAGGGTCACAGAGGCGGGACCCTCCATTCCTGGTTACCCAAGTTATGGCGTTGAGGATACTAGGGTTGACCTTTAGGGTGATATGGACCTGGCTGTCCTCTGGGATGAGCTTGTTGCCCCCCCAGCGTGAGCAAATTGATCAGGTGTAAATCCTGGTTGCCCTCCTTACCCGGTGGGATAACCGACCTGATGAGGATGTCTTTTTAGGTAACTCATCTGGCTAACTTGCCCCCCAAGGTAAGCCATCGGGGGTTGTAGCCCTCCGAGATGACTTGGTGGGCCCTGCTGCCCACTCGGGATTCCTATCGGACCGGTTAGCCTTGCAGGGTAACCGGTTGAATTAGGGTTCGGGAATTCATCATATCCTCGGGTCACCACGTTATAGGTTGCCAGTGCCCAAAGCCTTGGTCCTCCGGCATTTTCCATGGGAATATTCGATCCACCTGGTTCTATGTTTCCCTGTGGGGAGACGTTTGGGGTCGGGTTCAGGTATCCCGGAGGAGGTGGTTGGGTACTCGAGCTTGGAATGTCGAGTCCTCGAGGGATGTTCCGTACATTATTTAGCAAGGTAACTCTAGATCTGGTCCTACGTGCTTCGTCATGAAGTCTTTGATTAAGTTTAGCATGTCTATCGAGGATAGGCTTTAACCCGACCACTACTTCCTTAGCTACCTATTACGCTAGGGGAGTGTCGGGGTTAGCTAGAAAAGGGGTAATTTCTTGAATCACCCTGTTGTCTTGGAGTTGGATTCTGTCTGTCATGAAGACCCCCATCGGGAAGATGGTTAGACGGATGTGCTCCGATGATTGTTTTTAGGACCCTATGGCTTTATATATTTCTCTCGTGACTTCTTATATGCCCTGAAACATCAATTCTCGAGCGTCTGAATGGGCTGCTCGAAATTTGGCTAAAATGGTTGCCGTGAGGGCGTTGGCTACTCGGTTTAGATTCTCCTTGTGCATGGCCCTATTTCATCTATAGTTTTTCGGAACTCAGTGGTGATTTCCTGGTGCCGATTTTGCCATAAATCATCACCATACTTATCAGTTGTTGAGGGTGAACCCCGTGGGTTTTGGTCGGGTTGCTGGTCTTTTGGATCATATCGATCATGTAGATTGGCGATAGTGGACCTAAGTGTCACTTTTGGCCTCCCACTATGATCATCAAAAAGAGTTTTACTCAAAAATTATATCTGAGATGGATACGTGATCGCCAAGCACATGAGGTGTGCCAACCATAACGTAGTGTGATCAAAAGGGTGTGTGGATTCTGTCGTGGCTCAATTAAGAGGACTTTTAGATAAAATACTTAGGTCTAATGAGGATAGATTTTTATACTTTTTAATGATTGACTTGCTGCTAGGATTACTGATGAGACACTAACGGCATGTTTGGTTCGCACAAGGAATGGGAATGGGAATGAGATTAGGAATGGGAATGGAATGGGATTGGGATTAAGAATGGTTTATTACCAAGGTGATTTTGTAATATCAGGATTGGGAATGAGAATGAAGCATTACCATGTTTGGTATACAAACAGAAGCCTGGGAATGGAATAAGAATGAAATACATATGACTAAAATACCCTCTTTTTTTAACATAGAGAGATCCAATTAAGGGTAGATTGGTAATTTAATTTTTTAACCACCATTAACCGTCATTCCGTCGGGAATGGAATGAGGCATTCCGGGGTATTAGATGGGATTGCCTCATTCCCAACTTGTCAGGAATGGAGCATTCCATTCCCAATTTTAATGTCTAATCAAACAATGGAATGGGATTTGATCAAGGATTTGACCATTCCATTCCCGGCGGTTATGTCCAACCAAACATGCCGTAAGGCCCTGTTTGGTTTAGATGTTTTCTGTTTTCATTTTCTTGAAAATGAAAACCTATCCTGAAAACATGTTTGGTGTGTTAGCTGTAGAAAACGTTTTCAGGAAATAAAAACAGTGTTTTCTGGAAATGATGAAAACGCTTTCTAATCGTTTTCGTCGAGACCAGAAAACGAAAATAAAACCTGATCTAAACCCCTCTCTCCCCCGATGGTCTCTGCCCCTCTCTCCCCGATGGTCTCTTTTGCGAGGTTCTCTCTCCGATGAGCTTCGGGTGATCTCGTTGCCGCCGTAGCTCCCATCCGCCGCCCATCTCTCCCGATCGAGATGGCGCCTCTCCCGATAGAAACCCCTCTCTCTCTCTCTCGATGGAGTCTCTAGCGAGTTCTCGGTAATCTCGTCGCCGCCAGAGCTCCCTTCCGCCGGATCGTGGTGACATCAAAGGGTAAGAAGGTGAGATCCTTCTCTCTCTTCCCCTCCTAGCCACCTCTCTCCCTCTTTCTCTCTATGCGTTTCCATTATTAGTGATCGATCGTATTCCTCCTCTGAGACTAAGACTGACTTCCTTGCTCTTCGCAGCAACCCACGCATAGAGTTCTTGGCAAAGGCCATCGGAGACTCGAATCGGACTCGGAAGAGTCAAGGTGTCAGGCACCCTACTGGTACCCCTCCCCCAAAACCCACAACCCACTCTCTCACTCACGGATCTCTTTTCTTCTAACAAGAAGGAAGGGATTATTCTTTTCCAAATATGGTTCTCTCTTTACTCAAATATGGTTATTTTGCTTTTTTTTGTGCTCTAAATTTTGGATCTCTCTCTATTTCTCAAAAATTTGGATTTTCTCTGTTCATTTTGATGGCGCATACGTTTTGTGATTGGAATTAAGAAGACAATATGTTGTCTTCTATGATTTTTGTGGCATTATATGATGGTGTTATTCACTGCTTTTGCTCTGATTAGAAATTGTTTTATTCATCATTCATCAAGTGGTTTGGTTGAGAGCCTGATATGGACTTATTTTGTTTTTACTTGAGCTGAAGTTATGTAAGTGTGGGCTTATTTGCATTGATCATACTAATTTCGCCTGTATAAAGATTTAAGAGCCCATATAATATTTCTCACTGGCTAAGTATGAGTCAGAAGAAAGCAACTATTTTAAGGTAGTTCTTACCATTCATTACATGAATGTGCTTGTTCCTTAATTCTTTAGATTTTAGACATGGTTGTGGACCGCAGAAGTTTTAAGCACTTGCTGTTTCCATGGTCAAGTGAGATTTATGCTTCAGCTCCATTTAATTCATATAAATGTGGCAGCTGACAACCTTCCTAGTAGTTTTACGCTATCAAAGCATTGAGTTCAATATATTAGTTATTCGAATTTTTGATTGTCTTTCATATATACTTCCAATTTCCAAAGTATAGTCTTTCTGGGTGACCCATTTTTGAATCTAGATATATAAATGTCTGTGACACAAACCCATATTGAGAGTTCACCACTTACCGCCGGAGCCGACTGAACGAACATTGAGCCATGAAATCAGTGCAGAAAGAGATGGAAACACGCATCGAGAGGTGAATGAATCTGATTAGAGGGAGAGAGAGAGAAGGGAAGAAGATGAGAGGAGTGTTCAAGAGACAGTAGCATTGTTGCTAGTGATTAAGAAGAGGAGTACTGATTTGGTGCTAGTGATTAAGAAGAGATTGCTGAGAAAAGACATGTCGGGACAGAGCCACATGTGTCATGTGTGGCCAGTATTAAGAGGCTGTTGAGTAGAGGAAGATATTCATGTCCACCTTTGCAGAAAAACCTAAACTTTCAGAAATTTTTGATTGTCTTTCATAGACACTTTTTCATCTGCATTTAGGAAGAACTCCAAGCTCGATCCAACTTGCTAACACTCTATGAATTTTATTCTGTTCTTGGCTGGATTCTTGAACAAAAACCACCTGTTGATACTCTCATTTTTTGTGACTGTCTTCATTATTATTTTACTTTACCAACTATTGTTTTTGCGTGGGTTTAGTGCCTATAATTAGTATTGGATGCGACTAAATGGCATTGGATTCTATCTATGTTTAGGTGGATGTATCATTAGACAACATATTATCTTCTTAGCCATGTAGGTTTCATATCCCCCACAAAAAACAAAAAACTCTTTGGACATTAATTAACTAAAGGAGATACATATGTTGGCATTTCTAGATGATACCACCTGGGCATGTATGTGTTGCCCTGTTATTTTTTTACCAGCCAAAATTTCTTTTTAGCTTTTTTTTTATGCTGAAGAAGTTTGTCTTTTACTATTGCTATTACTTCAAGTATTCTTCTTTAGTGTCAATTAAAGTAAAGAACATATAATTGGTGTATTTCAAGCTCTACATTTATGAGGGACATCGTTAGGTAAAATAAACATTGGTTTTGTATTCTGCAATATGAGAAACATACAACACTGTTTTACCTTCCTATTTCTGATGTTATTTAAGCTTCTCTCTAGCTGGTTCTCCATTTCACGTAGTTCATTGATTGAACATGAGTCGCATTCACCCAAGAGTTTCCTGCAACATTTTGACTTATATGAATTCAAAAATGCAAGACTTCAACCCAAAATTATAAGATTTATTGTTTTACTGAGCAAAAGGGGGCCAAATTTCTCAAGCATCCTATCTAGTAATTAAGAATATGGTTTAAGCAAACAAAAAAGAATCAAATCACACCATCTCTGATAATAGGTATATAAATGACTTTCTTCTCAACTGAAGTTGTCGGGATTGTGCTTAATTAGATAAAGTACAGGCCTAAAGAAAGTCTGTAAATTAAATCTGAAGCAAAAGAATAGTTTGATAGAAATCAGCACCTTTTATGAGCTTCAAGAAGTTCGATTTTCTTTTCCATTCTTGCAGCTTCATGCTTCAGTTGTTGCAGTTTAGGCAGTTAATATAAGCACATGAAAAACATCTAACGAAGAACTCAAGGGTCTAAAAATATATCTTTTAAGATTGTATAACCTCCTAATTTCTAAATGCCAAGTTCCAAAAGGTTGCATATTTTCTACGTCTATCCTTGAATGGTACTTTCATAATTTTCAGCAGATGCAGTGGTAATTTTCTACTTCTTTTGTCACATTGCTTAATTTCTTAAGCTATGTTTCTTGTTTTGTGAATATTTACTTTGTTTTCAAAGTCTAATGATGATCATATCTTGATAGACATCATGGGAGGCCATAGTGGCAATGCTCAGGAAGCAATGGATTGGTCTAAAGATAATACTGCAACGTTTATTATGATAGTTTATGAGAAAGTTAAAGAAAACAAATTACAAACATCTACATTCAAGTCTAAAGTTTGGGATGAGATTAATAGAGAGTTGATTGCAGTCACTGGAGTGGATTTTGGAAAGGACCGGTTGAAAGGAAAGTTCAATCGTTTGCGTTTGAAGCACCGCTTGTTCTCTACACTCTTAGATCATACAGGAGTTATGTGGGACCCAGATACCAACAAAGTGAATGCTCCAGAATCAGTTTGGGAAGCATTTTATGCCGTATGTAAAAATCATTACACTTATATGATCTTATATGATGTTAGATTCTTGAGTATTGTATTGTATATTCATAAACATTTTTGAATGATTGCAGAAAAACAAAAGAGAGTACAAGGCACTTAGGAAAGAAGGATGCGAGCATTATAATGTACTTGGTGAGATTTTTAGTGGAATTACAGCAACTGGAGTGTTACATTATGCTTCTACTCAAGAGCCTCCTACATCAGAAGAAGAAAGACAACTCGAGGTTGAATTTTATACCAAGAAAGTGCATGTTGACATGGAGAATGCTGATGAGGCCATAGGTGAGGGTTCAAGTTCAAATAGTACTCGTCGGCGCAAGAGTGATAAATCTGCTAATGAGCACCGATATAAGGAACCCAAAGTCTCTAGAGTTGACGGACTTGAAGAATGTATGCAACAGTGGTCTGTTTCAGTTAGGCAGAGGAGTGATGAATCCAAGTCAAAGAAGAAGTATTTTGAATTAAAGGCTGCTCATTTCGAAGCAATTTCACAAAAGAACCAAGTAGATGGTAGTGAAGCTACTAGTCAGGAGTCTGATCCTTCACAAAAGAACCAAGTAGATGGTAGTGAAGCTACTAGTCAGGAGTCTGATCCTTACTCACTGGATATATGTTTGGACATCATAAACTTAATGAACAGGTTATCTGATGATGTTTATAGTAAAGTAACAAAAGCATTCCAAGAAGAAGGTTATAGAAGAACATTTGTTAAGATGCCTGATAGTAGAAGACTGCCTTGGTTGGAGTGACTTTGATTAGTTGTGGTTGTTGGGCTAGGCTATTTAGTTTATTGGACTAAGCTATTTAGTTTGTTCAAAAACAATGTTATGATCATGCACGGATCTTGTGTTTTATGTTTTCTAGCATTTAAATAATTTGCTTCATACTATTGGATTCTTCTATTTGGTAGTAGTTGAACTGAATGCAAGTTTGGATTAGATTTCATGTGATTAATATGCCTTTAGTGATTATCAACTATTATTTTATTTTGATTGTTTTAATATTTTGTACTAGTTATTTATATATTGTCAAAATGCTTATGTAGAAATATGTCTGCAGAGCCTAGTGTAGTTCAATATATCCATGATGATGATGATTCAGATAGTGATGATTATTCAGATGCAAATGATAATCTAGAACAAGAACTGGGAGATTTGATTGCACTACAGTTGTTTAGTGAATACGAAAGAACCTATATTGATAGGACACCTTACAGAACATCAATGCTTACTGGAAGAATGTATACACTTGAATTCCTTGTCGGTCATGAAGCTAGATGTTATGAAAATTTTCGGATGGAGAAAGATGTATTTATTGCCTTTTGTGTCACTTTGAAAGATAAGGGATTGTTGAAAGATGGGAAAAAGGTAAGCCATGAGGAAGTTGTTGCAATGTTCTTGAGCATCATAGGACATACTACACAGCATAGAGTTGTTGCTGAACATTTTCAACATTCCACTTACACAGTAAGCAAATGATTCAAAAGAGTTTTAAGAGCAGTTTGTTCATTGGTAAAGAATTGATTCGTCCAATGAATCAAGATGATATACATGAGCGTATTCGACACAACTGCAAATATTATCCCTATTTTAAGGTTCGTCATCTACTTTTGGTTATTTAATTTGTGTATAATAATATTTCTTATTAGAAAACTAAATCATGAGAATTTTATTTATAGGGTTGTATTGGTGCAATTGATGGCACACATATTTCTGCTTGGGCACCTGCATCAAGACAAACGGCTTTTCGTGGAAGAAAAACTCTAGTAACACAAAATGTGATGCTTGCATGTAATTTTGACATGAAGTTCACATTTGTTTATACTGGATGGGAAGGAACAACCAACGATTCTCGAATATTCATTGATGCATTGACAAGGAGTTCAAATGATTTTCCATTGCCACGTGGAGATACATTTTAAAGATTACAAGTTTTATAAGTATGAGATATAATTACAATTATACTCATACTTTACTCTTACTTTTTTTTCACAGATCAATTTTATCTTGTGGACTCTGGCTACCCAAATATACCTGGATTTCTCGCTCCATATCGAGGTCGAAGATATCATTTGCGTGATTATCGTGGACAAGGAAGACCGCGAGGTAAGGAAGAGTTATTCAATTATAGACACTCTTCATGTCGTAATGTGATCGAACGATGCATTGGAGTGCTCAAGGCAAGATTTCCCATTTTGAAGATGATGCCTAATTATCCAGTTAGCAGGCAAAGGAAAATTCCTACTGCATGTTGCACAATACACAACTACATTCGTCAAAAGCATGCTTTGGATGGACGTTTGGATGGACTTTTTACGAAATATTCAACCGAGCAAATGATAATAGAAGATGAACAAGGACTGAATGTGAATCAAGAAGTCATACGTGTTGATGTTAGTCAAACGACTAAAATGGCACAATTTAGATATCAAATTGCTACACAAATGTGGAATGACTTTTTGGCGACTCGATGATGATCCTTTGCTATCAATATAATATGAACATTTTGTATTGTTTGTAGTGTTACTTTAGACAACAAACTTGATGTTATCATATTTTATTTGGAGAATGTTGTAGTTCAATACTGCTTTAATGTTGCATGTATTTAAATTTCTAATTTTTATTATTTTTCTTAATTTAAAAGTCAAACGTATGTATTGCTTATGAAAAAAATTATGTCTTGAATATATACATTATATACTTGTATTAAAAAAAATGAGATTTAATAACTCCAAAATAGTAAATTACAAATAAGATATAAAACTCATATATTAATGATCTCTTCCGTGCATATAAACAAAATAATGATAATTAATTTATAAAATTAAACTCATTGAAAACAAAAACTATTGTTACAAACCAAACACATTTTCATGTTTTCATTTTTAGAAAACAGTTTTTTAATATTTCAAACCAAATGTGTTTTCATATTTTCATTTTCAGAAAATAAAAACAGAAAATAGAAAATGAAAACAGAAAATGAAAACAGGAAATATTTTCCAAAACCAAACATCACCTAAATTTCTTGGAAATATTTGACAATCAATGTCATACTGGTCAGCTTCTTGTATGAGATAGAACTTTTAGAATCAATAAAAAAAAGGGAAATTAGCTTTTAGTACCCTCTAATTTTAAGGTTTTACAATCTGCTACTCTACTTAGAAAATGTAACTTTAGTACCTCTACAATGTAGATCGATTTAGTACCCTATCGTCAGACGGTGTTAGTCGCCATTCACAGAAAACCACTCATGTGTACGATGTTTACACGTGGTGGCATCTGATGAGGAGAGAGAGAGAGAGAGAGAGAGAGAGAGAGAGGTGGCAGCGCGCCGGCGACGGCGGCAGCAGCGCCCAAGGGCAGCGCGTCGTTGCAGGCAGCCGCTCCCAAAGGCTGCACGCGTGACTGCGGCTGCACCCGAGGTCGGCATCGGTGCTGGTGGCCGCACCTAAGGAGATGACGCGCTGGATTGGTGGCGGGCTTTACCGGAGGTCGCGCCATTGATGGTGGAGACGCGCTCTCCAAAGTCGACCTCGGCTCGATCTCACGATGTCATCGAGAGAGAATGCGACGGCGGGGTGCGCCGGCGACGACGGCAGCACCCCCTCCTAGCGCCTAGGAAGGCGACGGCGACGGCCCATGGATGGTGTTGGATCAGCCTCGCTCCGGCGGTGAGATCTCTGGGGTATCTTGCTACGGCGGCGACGAAGCCTCCACTGGCGATGGCGACGAAGGCTCCACTGGCGACGGCGCTCCTCATCACATCCCCCCTCCACCAAGCTCACCGACGGCTACCGCATCCTGTCCTACCTCGACACCACCGAGCCCAACCACGCCCCTCTCAAAAAGCTCCTCTTTTACCTCCTATCCTCGCGTCGCCAGGCTGTCATCCCGGAGTCCGGCAAACTTTTGGGACACTCTTCGACACCATGAAGTCGGAGATCGTTAGAGAGGGGAAGGGCGGCTTTTGCAAGGCCAATGACCGGGCTTCCTTGATTTCCTCGCTCAGCCGCGCCAGACCGAAGCTGAACGGGAGGCTGGCGGAGGAGATCCGGGAGGCGGTGAGGAGAGGCGGCGGAAGGAGGAGGACTGGAGAGGGGAGGAGAGGCGGCAGTGGAAGGAGTTGCGCCGGCCACCTCTCTCTCTCTCTCTCGAGTTCTCTCTCTCTTTCTCTCTCTCTCTCCTCATCAGATGCCGTCACGTGTAAACATCGTACACATGAGCGGTTTTCTGTGAACGGCGACTAACGCCGTCTGACGATAGGGTACTAAATCGATCTACATTGTAATTAGAGGGTACTACAATGACATTTTCTAAGTAGAGGGTAGCAGATTGTAAAAACTTGAAATTAGAGTGTATAAAAGATAATTGCCCCTAAAAAAAAAAGGGGAAAGCTTTTGGTTGAAAAGTTCTCGTACTCGGTTTTCATAGATTCATATTCAATTTTTCATACAAATCCAACACCTCCGGAATCGTCGACGCCACCGCCGGAATTTCCCAGGCGGCTTTGTCCTGCACCGACGCCGATCTCTACGGTGGCGGAGGTTTCCATCCTCAGCAGCTCGCTGGTACGTATGATATATCATCGATGATGCTTAATTTTGCTACTTGATCGATGCTAAGAACGTTTTTGATTCATATATATATATTCTTGGTTTTCTTGAATCGTTCTTGAGTTGCTGCATGTTCTTGGATGTCTTGTTTATGGTTCAGAGAAGTATAGTTTGAATGTCATCAACGGCGCCTGGTAGTTGTACACCAAGTTGATTCCGGCTTCTTCGTCTAGCGATAACGGCGGCAGCAAGAAGAGGAAGCGGCCGGAGGGCGGCAATGGGAGGTGGAAACGCGAGGCAGGCAACAGGCTGTGGGAGAATAGCCAGACGAACCAAGATCCTATCAGGGACTCCGGCAGCAACGCCGAGATAGATGTCAAGAGGCATCTCGTCTACCACGACAAGACGGCTAATGGCGAGATGAAAAAGAAGACGGATTGGCTCATGTACGAGTACAGGCACATCGGAGCTGATGCAACTGAGGATGATGAAGGCTTGGCTCTCTGCAAGGTGTACCATAAGCCATCGATGTCCAAGAGCAATGGCGCTGCCGCTGCATCATCATCATCCTCGTCTGTGTCCCAGAAGACTTCAGTTCTTAAAAGGCTCTTTCTTGGCCTAATTTTTCATTTTAGGATATTATTTTGTTGTAGGGATGCAATTAAATCCTTGTTGATACTATTCTTGATGTTTTATGGGAGGAGGCTGGAAGGATTGTATATTATGTATTCAGTTCGGTTCTCATTTTTATGTCTAAATATATATACTCTGTGATCGACCACTATTTGGCCTCGTTTGGTACGGGAATAAGCTATTTTGGGTTAAGGGATTTTAAGGTTAGGAAAAAATGAGAATAAAATAATAATGATTACTTGAAATAAGAAAAGATAAAATAATAGTAATAGATGGAATGAGGATAAATGAGTAATGATTATGGGAATAAGGGAAAAGGTTTCTGAGGATAAGTATAGGAATTAGGGATTACAAAACAAAGCCAGATGAAGAATAATGCACTTTTCACTGTTTATTTAGCATCATGTATCGTTTGTTTTTTTCTTCTTTTTTTTGGTATGCATTCTTGAGCTAATTAAGTTTCTGGTTGTATTTTATATGGGGTTTAATTTCCAACAATGATTGAGAATTGGGGAATTCCATGTTGTACATATATGATGTGAGATCGTTTGTATTAGGCTAGAACATCAGAATTTTTTTATAGCAAGAGTCATAAGAAAGATTGCATTAATTGTTCTCCAACCATATAGGAAGACACAAAATTGTTTATGTACCATTTTAATTGCAATCAATCTGTGACAGAAATCCTAATTTGGTGGCTGATAGATAAAAGACAATTTGGTACTCGCACTTGACATGGCCACTATTATAGACACCTACTAGAAAAACTCAGCTCACAGATCTCTAGCTACTTACATTGGCACCTTCCATGACCACAAGAAGATCAAAATTGAATCCTTATTTTTGATTCAAATGGTAAGCCAATTGGCTGGGTGAGATATACAGAATGCTAGTTACATCAACCACCTGGGTAAACAAAACACTTGCTCAAGGTTTAATTGTTGCAGTCCACCACATCAAAACATCTTTATCTTTCCTTCATTTATCCTCCTCATTTCTTGTTCCCATTAAAATGCCTCCAGAAAATGGATTTTCTTTTTATGATCATGTTGAACAATCAAGAGTTCCACGCAAATAGTATCATTAAAGGGTCCATCACCCCAATGCCAAGCAGCAACAGGATGACAATTTAGCACCTCAATGAGATCGCAGCTCCTGAAGTAAAGGTCCAAATTGTCGTGCCCCAAAAAACAAGGCATCAGCAAGAATAATGAGTCCAATCTGCAGGATGCAAGCAACAAACTATGACAACAGAATGGCTTTTTGGCTTTATGAAGCAATGAGTACTGAACTTCAGTGAAGAATGCTTACCAAACGACCAGTGAATACTAGTCGGTAACCCCATCCTTCTTTGGCAGCTATGGCACGTTGCTGGTCGGTCCAACTGCAGAGAGGAACAGAACAACAATAGTGCACATAATTGACGGCAATGCGCAACAATTTTAAGGCGTGTGAATTAAGCATCTCACAGGAAAAGTGCTTTCCACTCAAAAATCAAGATAGGCAAGCAAATTGAAAAACAATAAGCAATATGATTGTGAAACTTGAGAATGTCTATGGTTTATTAAGTTCGAGATGCTACCCAAGGAACTCAGACACTCCTCCAATACCAGCAAGTTTGAAAGGTTGAGTACCTTCCCTCTGAAAATCCTGGTTCAGAAATATATCAGGTTATACTCTCCAAATAAACTCTGGATTATACGTTTTGCTGTTTTGGCTTTGAATGAAAGAGAAGAAAGGTGATGTCCACCGAAACACAGAAATTGTTTTCAGAAATTATAACCTCTTCTTCAGCAGCTTCTAGACCCCCCTGTACCCAGAACAGGTTTTTGAAACCTGCATTGTATAGTAGCTCACAAGCTGCGATAGATCTGGAAAAAAACAAAGCGAATTTCTAAATAGATATCCAATTCAAGAAACTAGGTAAATACTGATAAAATATCATAAGATTGATGTAAAAACTCTGCTATTCTTAATGAATAAAAACTATTTGCTCCCACATGGTCGACCTGCTCCAAATTTACCCATTTGAGAATGTATGATTTGGATCATGGTTGGATCCAAACCGGGCACCTATTGGTGGCTCGACCGGTTAAGTGACCTAATTAGTAGGGTTACTAATTCTACTTGGATTAGATAAGTAGAGTTCTAATTGGATTAGGACTTTGGGACCAGTCCTCTATAAATACCAGAAGGCCTTAGGGTTTCTGGAAAAAAAATCAGTGTGAGACATCTATGACGGCTCCTTTCTATCCTCTTCTTAATCTCTCCATGTGACCGTTATGAGTGCTGGAGGTGATGTGAACAGTCATCCTACCGTAAGCTTCGGCAAGGAGAAGACTGTGGAAGATGAACGCGAGATAGAAGCCTTATTGGATCCGGGATCGAGATCTAGAATAAGGTACGCTCGAAATCGCATCCACTTATGCGCGTACTCTAACAGAGAAATATTTCAACATTTTTGGGCAGTACACTTTATCTAAATGAGAACAAGCTGGAGTAGCTAACATTTCATAACTCATAAGTGCACAGTGCATTAAGTCATCTTAAAAGGTCTCCATCGGTCTTACAAACGTTATGAGAGGAAGCATACAGAGCTTTTGACAATCCAAACACTGCAGTCATGCAGGAAGAAATATGCATGCAAGAACAAAATCCGAAATGGACATACCAGAGAGCAGCAAAATTAGAGTGAAACAAAAGAATAAGTGATGTTATAAAAGAGCCTACATTTATCTTTTAGTTTAGATGTCAGTCCTTGAAAGGTGAGTTAATAGATGGCTGGTATCCGATAAGTTCTTGATTTGGAAATACATCTAGATGATGGTGTGCCTCCAAAAGCTTGTTACAGTATACGGAACAAAGCTAGTTGTAAGGAATCATGTTAACATTCCATATAAGTTGACAAATTTTATTGATTTAATATTTAAATTAGCTAGATTGGGTATCTGATTCATACAATACTAATTCAAGCGAATTGGATCAAGTGGGATCAAATGGCTCAAGTCACATCAAGTTTGATCAAGTTAATACCAAGAATTAATCATTGTCGTTGGATTGAAGGGAAGCGGAATCAGACGGCTTGAATAGATAACCTAGCTGCTACTTACATATATATAAAGACACATTGCATAGGGAGGAGGCTCTCGGGGCCGCTACAAGAAAAAGAGGGGTCACGTCGGATCTGCGTTACTTCATGGGGGCTGGAAGGATCGCCGGGGCTGCATGACTTCAGAGGAGAGAGGCAGTGTCAGAGAAGAAAGAGGATTAGAGAAAAAGGTGGACTCTTGGCGGCTGATGCAAAAGTGAGAGAGGCTTTAATGAGTGAGGCATTAATCGTTGGAAGGGGCTCTCGACTGCAATAAGGAATTGAGAGAGAAGGGAGAGCAATAGAAAAAGAAGAAGAGAAGTTTAGTGGAAAGATGGGGACAATTGGCTGCGGGTTGGAGCAGTGAGGGAAAGATAGTAATTGAGTGCATTAATGTGAGAAAAGGGGTGGCGTGCGTGGTTGCTCAGGTGAATAGAAAAATACAGCGGTTAAAGAGAGATTGAGGAGAGAGAGCGACAGAGGCTACGGCTTGGTTGCTTCGTAGAACACAGACATAGGAGAGAGAGCGACTGAGAGGAAAAAGGGAGAAGAAAAGCAGTTAAGGAGTGCTCAGCGAGCCGACGTAGTAATACGAGTGCGTGCGGAGGCGAATAATCAAGAAAACAAGAGTTGCGGACCGTGTCTCGAGGAGTCGAGCAAGTGCGAAGACGACAGCGTGTACGTGAGGAGTCGGTACAGTAAGTTCGTCTTAACTTGTGTAAACGGTAGTCTTGATTTTTAGTAGATTGGTTTCACCTGGTTCTGCAGTGGACCCGTGGTTTTTTCCCGTGAGGGTTTTTCCACATTAAAAATCGCGTGCCTTACTTCTTGTGCATGATTTATTTATTTCATATGTTTACTTTCACGTATTTTGAATAATCTGTGGGGTCTATTTAATTTCAATTTGTATCAGAGCAGTACTTTCTATAATTACTAGACTTTAAGGATAGAAGACAGAAAGTGATACTAGCAACATATAGCACCCATGGATTTACTCCGAGGAGGTTCTTCTACTATACCACCTTTATTTGATGACTCTAATTATGCCTACTGGAAAGCCCGTATGAGCATATTTCTAAAATCCCTTGATGATAAAGTTTGGTTGTCTGTTGTGACAGACTGGACTCACCCTACTTTTAATATAGATGATGTGACTGGACTCAAACCTTTTACTTCATGGGATAAGGAATTGGAAGAGAGTGGATGGAACAATAAAGCAATGGATGCTATTCATAGTGCTTTGACAGTTGAAGAGTTTAGGAGAGTGTCAACCTGTACTGTTGCTAGCGATGCCTGGTGCATACTTGAATTATGAAACTACTTTTGAGCGTCCAAGGAAACAGAAAAATCTTGCTTTAAAAGTTAATCGAGATTTTGACAGTGACTCTAGTGGTTCTGAGGAGATGGCTTTGCTGACCAAGCGTCTTAAGGAGATTATGAGAAAGAAAAATCTAAAAACCTTAGTGCTAGATCAAGGCAAGAACAAGAGAGAATTTTCTAAAAGCTTTATTAATAGGAAATCTCGTGCTAAGACAGTGAGGTGTTATGAGTGTCATGGAATGGGGCACATTGCTAAGGATTGTCCCAGTAAAAATGATACTAGAAACAAAGACAAAAAAGGTAAAGCTTTGAAAGTGACTTGGGATGACACTGATTCTTCTGATTCTACTGAGGATGAGCATGAGCATGATGATTCGAATAATTTTACTATTTTTCCTGCTATTATTGATAATGCTTACTGTTCTGTTGATAACATTGATTCTGAGTCTGATGATGAATTAGATGATAAAGATGTTGAGACTATTCATGCCCTATATAGAAAAGTCAATAATGCTTACAATGACTTAGCTGACAAGTATGATGAGCTGAAAAAATATAGATCTGAATTGAGAAACATGCTTACAGTTTCTGAAAAAGAACGAGTAGTTATTGAACGTGAGTTTGCTAAAGCAAAATCTAATAATGACACTCTTCGTGTTGAACTTGAAAAATGTCAAAAAGATCATATGGGTTAGATTGTATGGATATCCTGCAAGTAATAGGCCTCAATTTACCAAATATTACACCATTGTTGCACTATAGAGACAATATGCCCCTGCTAAACTTAATACTAAGACCATATGGGTTAGAAAATCGGATCCTAGAGCCCTTATTGTTCATAAGGCCTTGAAGACCCATGATACTAATATATGGTATCTTGACAATGGTTGTTCAAGACATATGAGTGAAAATAAAGCTCTTTTCACATCCATTGAAAAACATGGAAGTGGCATTGTTACATTTGGTGATGGCAAGTGTTCCAAAATTCTTGGTAAAGGGACTGTTCATGTACCTGGCATGCATGATCTTTTAGATGTGCTTTATGTTGATGGTTTAAAAGCTAATCTTATAAGCATTAGTCAGATATATGATTCTGGTTTGAAAGTTCTATTTACTAAAGATGAGTGTAGTATCTATAAGAATTTTGGAACTACTTTGATGAGTGGAATGAGAACATCTGATAATTGTTATGGCATCTTTGCATCCTCTGGTCCAGTTTGCAATTCAGCTACTTTAAATAATTTTGATCTTTGACATCATCGTCCAGGACAAATTAACTTTTAGGATTTGTCAAAATTGTCTAATAGTGAAATTGTTAGAGGAATACCTAAGTTAGGTTCTCCCCCCACATACTATATGTGGACCTTATCAGAAAGGTAAACAAATCAGAACTGCACATAAAAAGGTGAATTCTTCTACTACCACACAGCCTTTAGAGCTCATACACATGGATTTGATGGGTCCTACACGTACTGAAAGCTTGGCAGGTAAGAAATATATTTTTGTTGCAATTGATGATTTCTCTAGATTTACATGGTATATTTTATTAGAGAAAAATCTGACGCATTCTTTGTGTTTAAAAACTTATGTTAGAGGCTAAAGACAGAGAAAGGACCTGCTGCAGCTAAAATCAAGAGGATTCGATCAGACCATGGTAAAGAGTTTGAAAATTCTGACTTCGCTGACTTTTATGCTACTCAGGGCATCAAACAAGAGTTTTCAGCGCCTCATACACCACAACAGAATGGAGTTATGGAACGCAAAAATAGAGTCTTGCAAGAAATGGTGCGGGTGATGATACATGGAAAGTCTCTCCCTTTGAGACTATGGGCCGAAGCAGTCAATACAGCATGCTATATCTCAAATAGGGCATACATCAAACATGACACAAATAAGACTTCATATGAGTTGTGGTATGGTAACAAACCCAATGTTAAATATTTCCGAGTTTTTGGGAGTAAATGTTACATCTTAAGGGATAGAGAGCAACTTGGTAAGTTTGACTCCCGAAACGATGAAGGAATTGTGGGTTACTCCTTGAATAGTAGAGCCTATAGAGTCTTCAATTCTCGCACCTCTACTGTTATGGAGTCTATTAATGTAGTCATAGATGATCTAACTTCTCATGGATTTATATCAAATGATATTGCAATAAAATCTCCTGCATATATAGATGTCATAGACTCCGAGCAAGACATTACTGTCGGGGATACTATTGGTACCGAACACAATGAGGAGCACCCAGTTGACTCATATGGACCTCTCCAGCCTTCTGCCAGAGTTAAGCTCCATCATCCAGCTTCACAGGTTATTGGTGAGATTACTGACTCCATGCATACTAGAAGTAAGACTACAAGTGAGGTAAACTATGTGTGTTATACGTCTTTACTTGAGCCCAAAAATGTTAAGGAAGTCTTATCTGATGATTGTTGGGAGAATGCTATGCATGAAGAACTTGAGCAATTTGTGCGTAATGATGTTTGGATGCTTGTGCCTAGACCTTCTGAAGTTAATATCATTGGCACTAAGTGGATTTTTAAAAATAAAACTGATGAACATGGTGGCATAGTTAGAAACAAGGCTAGGCTTGTAGCTCAAGGATATACTCAGGTTGAGGGTATTGATTTCGATGAGACTTTCGCACATGTTACTAGACTTGAGTCTATTCGTATTTTGTTTGTTGTTGCATGCTATCTCAAGTTTAAATTGTTTCAGATAGATGTTAAAAGTGTTTTTTTGAATGGTTTTATGAAAGAACGGGTTTATGTTGAACAACCTAAAGGCTTTACTGATCCTAAATTCCCCGATCATGTTTATAAACTAAAAAAAGCCTTCTATGGATTGAAACAAGCTCATAGAGCTTGGTATGAAAGGCTTACTAAGTTTCTGCTTGAATCCGGATTTTCTCGAGGGGGAGTTGACAGGACTCTTTTTGTTAAAACTACTGCCAAAGATTTTATTGTTGCTCAAATCTATGTCAATGACATTGTGTTTGGTTCTTCTTCTGATACTTTGACCCATGACTTTGCTGATCATATAAAAGCTCAATTTGAAATGAGTATGATGGGTGAATTAAATTACTTTTTGGGTCTTCAAGTCAAACAGTTTGATGGTGGGATTTTTATTTCACAATCAAAGTATGCTAAAGATCTAGTTAAGAAATTTGGTTTAGAATCTGCCAAGCATGTTAGAACTCCCATGAGTACTACTTCTAAAGTGTCTAAGGATAGCACTGGAACTGATATTGATCCAACCCTATACAGAAGCATGATTAGTAGCCTATTATTAAAACTGCAAGTTGACCTGACATCGCTTTTAGTGTTGGTGTGTGTGCACGGTTTCAATCTTGTCCCAAAGAGTCACATTTGCATGCCGTCAAGCGTATTATCAAGTTGTGCATGGAACTGTGAATTTTGGAGTCTTGTTTTCTACTGACACTATTGCAGAGATTACTGGCTATTGTGATGCTGGCCGGGCTGGATGTGCTGAAGACAGAAAAAGCACTACTGGGGGCTGCTTTTATGTCAGTAACAATTTAGTTTTATGACATAGTAAAAAGCAAAACTCTATTTCTCTATCTACTGCTGAATCAGAATATATTGCTGCTGGTAGTGCTTGTACTCAATTGCTATAGATAAAACAGATGCTTGCTGACTATGTTTTAAAACAGGATATTATGACTTTGTTTTGTGACAACATGAGTGCCATTAGTATCTCTAAGAATCCTGTTCAACATTCCCGGACCAAACACATTGACATATGGCATCATTTAATTAGAGATTTGGTTGAATCTAATGTCATAATTCTTAATCATATCTTTACCGAGAAACAACTTGCTGATCTATTTACCCTCTAGACGTTCGCCGGTTTGAAGACCTTAGGACGGCATTAGGGGTTTGCACTTATGAGTAATTTAATTTATTACTCTCATGTAGACTAGGAGGTTTTCTTAAATACTTTTTCCTACTCTCTGCCGTTTTTAATGTTCCTGTGTGTAGTTTCTTTTGTGTGTTTTGTGTGCACCTAGTTTCTCTCTTCGTGATTGCATAAATGATAATCATACCTTGTATCTGGATATTTTTTGTCATCTTTAGGATAGATGAGCGTAGAATTGATGGTCTTGTGGTGGTACTCTAATTTTGATACTTATTTTCTGGACATTCAGTTCATGATATTTAATCCAGTGCACAACTTTTGTATGTGGTGCCTTACTCACAACCTTAAGGATAGACAATCGGGTTACCCTCATTGTATCATTTTAAATCATCCGCTCTATTATGTTCACATTTTATGACGACAGAAATTCTTAGGGGTGATAATCTTCAGACAAGCCACTAATGCTATGTGCTAAGGCTAACCTATATGTATGTGAAAAAGGCTGCAAATGAGAGCGAAGCTTCCCATTGTGTGAATGTGCAATGATCACTTCCCTTGTTATTCAAAAAAAAAAAAAGAAGGCTGCCTCCCAATGAGTGAAGCCGTCACAATGCTATTAGAGCCTCTTACACCGATCATGAAGGGTTCTGGCTTGGATTTAGAGTCCTTATTTGTCGAGATCACTATAATCTACTTACAATCCCCTGGTCGATAACCCGAGTTTTTATCTTTCAAGTAGTTGTGGACAGTGCATTGTATATTTGAAAGTCACACACTCACTCATGCCTGGTTGTCCATTATATGTATCAATTTTTTAAGTATTTTGTCCTATGACGATTTATTCTTATGCATACTATGTCTATGTGATGATTGAAAAGTGGTTCAGTTTTTGGTTAAAGAAATGTTTATTTTTCCAGCATACAAGGCTTGTGCTTGAGAGAATTCTGTTATCCTATGTCCCGTTAGCAACACTCATAGTTTGGACTGTTATGCTAAGTATATGTCTTCTTTGCTGAATTTGATCACTAGTTTAATTGAATTTATCTTCACAATGCATTTCACGGGTATTCTTGTGTGATGCATATGCATGTGACAGGTTCATATTAGTTCTTGTATTGAACCATATTAGGATTGTTCTTAGTTTGCGATTTGTATCTAGCTTTATGGTTTTGTCACAAAATTGCCAAAGGGCAAGATTGTAAAGAATCACGTTAAGATTCCATATAAGTTGGCAAATTTTGCTGATTTGATATTTAAATTAGCTAGATTAGGTATATGATTAATACGAGACTAATTCAAGCGAATTGGATCAAGTGGGATCAAATTGGCTCAAGTCACATCAAGTTTGATCAAGTTAATACCAAGAATTAATCACTGTCGTTGGATTGGAGGGAAGCGGAATCGGACGGCTTAGATAGATAACTTAGCTGCTACAAGAAAAAGAGTCACGTCGGATCTGCGTTACTTCATGGGGGCTGGAAGGATCGCCGAGGCTGCATGACTTCAGAGGAGAGAGGCAGTGTCAGACAAGAAAGAGGATTAGAGAAAAAGGTGGACTCTTGGCGGCTGATGCAAAAGTGAGAGAGGCTTTAATGATGCATTAATGGTTGGAAGGGGCTCTCGGCTGCAATAAGGAATTGAGAGAGAAGGGAGAGCAATAGAAAAAGAAGAGAAGTTTAGTGGAAAGAAGGGGGCACTTGGTTGTGGGTTGGAGCAGTGAGGGAAAGATATTAATGAGTACATTAATGTGAGAAAAGGGGTGGCGTGCGTGGTTGCTCGGGTGAATAGAAAAATACAGCGGTTAAAGAGAGATTGAGGAGAGAGAGCGACAGAGGCTGCGGCTTGGTTGCTTCGCAGAACACAGACACAGGAGAGAGCGACTGAGAGAAAAGATGGAGAAGAAAAGCAGTTAAGGAGTGCTCAGCGAGCCAACGTAGTGATACGAGTGCGTGCGGAGGCGAATAATCAAGAAAACAAGAGTTACGGACCGTGCTTCGAGTCAAGAAAGTGCGAGGACGACAACGTGTACGTGAGGAGTCGGTACAGTGAATTCGTCTTAACTTGTGTAAACGGTACTCTTGATTTTTAGTGGATTGGTTTCGCCTGGTCCTGCAGTGGACCCGTGGTTTTTTCCCGTGCGGGTTTTTCCACGTTAAAAATCGCGTGCCTTACTTCTTGTGCATGATTGATTTATTTCATATATTTGCTTTCACGTATTTCGAATAATCTGGGGTCTATTTAATTTCACTAGCAAATATGCTCTGATTAAGTTCCTTCTGAATACTAATGAATGATATTTTTAAAGTGGTAGCAGCATGGTCATGGATACTCTAGCCACCTCGTCAAAGTTACTTAGACGGCAGAAATAAGTATTTTAGTATTTGACTCTAAATTTGCAGTATTAAAAATACATTTAAAACCGGTAGATCAAATAGAAAATTTAGCCTCCTGATGAATCAGAACATCTACAAGATTCTGAATTATTAAATGAAGCAACTATACGTTCATAGCTGAAGCTTTTGTCGATTGTGCCTCCTGATGCTCTATCATGCCAGGACATCATGGAACTTTCACTATTCTAGAGTAGAAGACAACAGTTCTTAGTTGAGCACCCAAAAACTAATCACTATATTGAAAATTACCAAAAGAAAAACAACTACAATCACGGAGACAGATACATGTATCATAAAGGGTTATTTTCTAGTACTTTAGAGTATATGCTAAACCTAGTATAGGGAAAAACCAAAGAGATATGTATAAGTTTAAATCTTAGACCCACTTGCTTATGAAACATTTGGTGAGATAACCAGAAATAGTAACAGCATTACCTTAGTCCTTTCTGGCAAACTAAAATCAGATCTGTATCTTTTGGAAATTGCTCCTCAACCTTTGGTATGAAATTTCTGCAACGATGTAAGTTGGATATGTTGAGCAGGAAAAACAATCAAAATATTTGAAAATATGAAAGTAACTTACTTATCATATGCCAAAATAGGATTGCCAGTCCACCAACCTCCTGCAGAGATATATAAAAAGGCAAAGTTTCAATAGAAAATGCAGGGTTTTAAACTGTTTGTAAATATTAAGCAAAAGAAGTCAAGGAGTCCAAGTAATGACCAACTAAAGCATTCAACATGAAAGAACTTGTGAACCTTAACAGCACAATGCACTTGTAACTCCCAATATATCAAAGAAAACACTCATTCACCAGTTCTATTCTACAAATAAGATTAGTCTTCCTAATAAGTGGAGAGGCCATTAGATCGAACTAGAGACTTAAAAAGAATATAATGAGGATTTCTTCTTGTCCACTTGAAAGAAACTTCAAGTTTAAGGAGTTCATTGTACGTCAGACTAATAGTCTTTCTTATTTGAGTCTCTAGGCGACTAATAGTCTTATACCTGAAAAATCTCACTTAGTGCATCTTCAGTCCATTATAAATTAGAATAAGAGCATCTGCCTTCCATTGTTCACTTTTGCGATCCTGGTACTGTCAAAGAGTGCTTTATCTACATTTCGCCGAAAGGTTATCTATCATATTAGTGAAACTTTAACAAGCAATACCTATACTCTCCTTTCAGTCCTTTGATTGCAGGTGATACATCGACATATTTCCTAATGAAACACAGAAATGATCCAGGTGTATTTCTTGTCTCAAAATAAAATATCTTTCGATCTCTCTAGGTAAAAAACTATTTACTACATCCAAGTCTCCAGCGAGAAAATGTTGGTGATAAATCATACCTGTTTCTTGGCTAAGGGAGCCTTAATTGTGCATATCTGCTAACTTGCTTCAAATGGAACAGAGCTATACAATTTTACCTGGTATTGATTTCATATTTGACAAGTAAGCGAGATCATATAGGATAAAATTTGTAATTTTAAATGTAGCTAAAGCTGGATTTAATGATCTGGTAAAGGATTTTTCAGTCAGATGGATTACATAGACACTAAAAGGAAAAGAGTGAAGGCAAATGCCACAACAGAAAAGAAAAATGCGTGGAAATTAACATTAAATCTCCTAGACCAAGGAAGAAAAAGAACAATTTTGTTTACATTCATATCATGACAAACATAGAAGCTTAAGAGTGATAAGGAATACAGGACATTTACAACCAACATGAATATCAAATTCACTCCTTTTCATACAGAAAAAAAATTATGCTTCAAGAAAATATGGTGTTTATGGACCAGTACCCATTACAAAATTTGTGATCTTCTTGGACAAAGATGAAGCTCCAACTGTATCATCCAAATCAAAGATTGGTATCCAAGCAGATCCTTTGACCCATGCCTAACTTAGCAAAGAACAGATCAAACAAATATAGCTCTAACATTACGGAAAGTATAGCGACGAACATCTGCGTGCCGTATGAAGAGAATTGCAAAAAAAATAGCATTGAGTGCTTAAGTGACCTGACCTTCTCATGCTCCGTCGAAGGGCGGACATCAAGGAGAGTTTTGTTTGAAAGTTGGAGTGCATAACCAGCCTCTCTTGGTGTGAGCACCTTAACCTTCTCATCTCTTATCTGTAACCACATGCAAGATTCAACGTAATTTATTCCTGACCTAACATCTTAGTCAAACCAAACGAAAAAACAAAAGCTAGCACTATGGTTTGTAAATTTAACATGGCATACAAACTTCACTCAGAAGTAGCCATAGCCATACGCTATCCTAAACTCTTCAAATCAGCTTCAAGAAGCCAAATGGATGACTAATTAAGTTGATGATTTCATTGTTGTATGCTTCAAACACCTGTCTAGTAAATGCATAAACTAACAACAACAAGGCTAATTAACAGATTGCACGAACAAAATCCCTTCTTGAAATGGGGCAGCCAACAATGCTCAATAGCGAAATTAGTCTGGAGCTTCATCTTGGTAGGAAACTCATAACTCTGTTTCTCAAACTCTGAAAACAAGTACCCATTCAGCCTACTCTCACTGGAAACAAAACCAATATTCTTAAAACAATTACCAGAGCATCCCATCTCCTCCGCGCCGCGGCCATCTCTTTGGCCTGCTTGACCTCCACCTCTTCTCCACCAGCCACAGCTCCCACCGGAACACTAACTCTCAACCCCTGCATCAAACCAATCATATGAAATTCCAAAAGAGAGATGCATCCGAGACAAACCAACATAAGCGCTGGAAAAAAAAAGAGGCAGAAGAGCAATCACATGGGAATGGGTGGGTGGGCGTCGTCTTGGAGGGTTGAGAGAGAGCGACCTTGAGACGAAGAGAGAAGTGCATCCTCCCGTGCAACAGTATTCCCCGCCACGGCGACGAGGATTGCTCGGGGAAATGGTGAAGAAGTTGGTGAGAGGCATCCCGAGAGCTTCCATTCTTCACACCTCAAAGAGGTACAGGCACGCGAGTGCTGGTGAGAATTCCCAAGTGAGCTTTGCCGCTTCGCGATGTTTTATCTTCTGAAAGATGCTTTCCATACTCCTAAAAAGGTTTTTTAATTAGTTTTTTTTTCCTTTGTTTTTAAAAAACACCGCCCGTGTCTTACTCGTATTTATATTTCGACCCCTCTTTTATTGGTTTTCTTCCACAAATAAAATGTATACCGTTAAATTCCTATCATTTGTCAATCTATTTTACATTGGTAGAATTGGGATTCAATTTTAATTTTTTATAGTTATTCTAACTCAATCAAGAAATAATGACAACATTAATCCTTGATTGATCAAGCTATCCTCAGTTGGTCGGTTATTAATCTAATTTGTGTTGAATTCAAACTCGATCGGAGGAAGATTGTAATAGGAATGTTTATGTATTTTACCGTTAAATTCCTATCATTTGTCAATTTCTCAATCTATTTTACATACAGACGAGAGACTTTTTTAATTCTTTTGATCCATTGAAAGGGTTCACTTGGAATATACAACCGTATCTATCCCTATTATAAAAGGGAGAATAGCAGAGGTGTTTTCGTCAGATACACCCCTGCCTACATGCCAATCTATTCGTATCAATCACCTTACCATAATTAATCTTACCCTAAATAGCTATAATAATTACCCAAGTTACGTTACGATTTATTTCCATCGTCTTCAATTTCCCTGCGCTTCAACTCCTCTTAAGATGAAGAAACGGATGCCCTTTCCACTGCCCTTCTCCTACTTCATATCGCTGGCATTTCCACTACTCTTCTCCTATTTCCGTTGCCTATAAAACTAATAACCGTTGTGTATAAAAATTGAAACATGTTGCGTAAAATTGTTATAAACCGTTGTCAAAGTCATCTTGAAACTGTTATGTTATGATTGATAATAATCATTGCATATTGTGAATATCATACAACGCGTTGTTTGTTGTTGCCTATTATTTATGAAAAATTGTTGCCTATCTGAATAGGCAACAAAGGAGAATACAACGGGTCAAATAACCGTTGCCTCGCATTGTAGCAACGGTTTTATCTATTGTAGCAACGGTTTTTGATCGATGTTGCATACACAAAATGTTATAGTGTGTGGCCTCCTTTGAAAATAAACAACTATATATTACCATGTACAAATCTACAATTAGTTCACTTCATTTGAATAAAAATCTTCTTATAAATTTGCTAATGTAATCAACAGTGGTGTGCACGTGCGAACGTGCTAAACCACTATAAACCACTAGTTGGGACAAGAAGAATGAAGATATATGAAGGAGGTTCTTTTTCCTCGCAGATAGCAGGATTCACGTGAAATATACTTACTTTATTAATATTAAATATATAGTTAATTGGTGATAACACCATTTTAGTCAAGATTTTTGTTAAAAACCCAATTTGATGTATTTTTAAGGTTAGAACCCCATTTAACAGGTTTATTTGACTGGTGTAATTAAAAAAAGACTAACATACCCCTATAGCTAAATGTAATTAAAATAAGATTAAAATGGCATGGTGGTGGTGGTGGTGGTGATGACGGCTGCGGCAGCGGACGCCGATAGATGATCGCCGGAGTTGGGATCCGGTGATCCAGCTTGTCTCTCGCGGCCACCCAACCTCTGTCCGTCGTCACGGAAGTCACCATCGCCACTCCAACCACCTGAGAGCAGCTCTCACAGACTCCAACCGTCTCCCCCCCCCCCACCCGACCTCGTCACGGCGTTGTCCACCCCCTCCGCCACCCTCCATCTCTGACGAAACCCCCAACCTGAGCTCCTCCTCTCACATATCCGGCGCCGCCACCACTCCATATCACCGCCTTCGGCCACCCCGTCCCCATCCGGTCCCAGATCCGGATCCCTCCTCTGACCAAATCCGGCAGCTTGGAGGTGTGGGGTGGCCGGATCCGAACATGACGGCTGGGTGCGAGGGGAGTGGAGTGGCGATCTGAGATAGCATGCTCTCGAGCCAGGTGGATAGCTCGGAGTGGTTTTATTGGACGAAGTCGGTGGCGAGGGACAAGATTAGAGGGGATCACCGGAGATGGTGGTTGTCCGGAGGTGGTGCTCGTTGATGGTGGCTGGTAGGATCCGATCAATGATGTGAGAGGGGAGCTCGGGGCGGTGTTGGGATCCGATCGGTAGGAGGTCGACACCGGCTTCCGACGAGGATGGAAGCTAGGGATGGGGTTGGCGAGGCTCGGGGTCCCTACGGACGTTGGAGGTGACTGAAGAGATGAAGTCTAGCTTGCTGTCGGCTTGGGAGGCAGGACGAGGACCTCCCTCGGCACCGGCGACCTCGAACTGAGCTCGGACGCCACCCGAGCTTCTCCGTCTTCTCAAGATCTAACAGCGCCGACGCCACCTCCACGCCGGCCTCCAGCTCCGCCCAGCCCCCGATACGAGGCCCCCTCGCCTCTACAACCCTTCCACCGACCATCTCCGGCCCCGATCCAGCCGCTTGAGCCAACCCCGGATCTGATTGAGCCGCTTCAGCCAATGGCTTTGGAGACGATGGCTTGGGAGGTGATATGACTTGAAAAGTGTCGTTCCTTAACAAGTTTACTCAAAATTACAAATTTATAATCAAATTACTAACTAACTACTTTAGGGGTAGTGGGCAGTGAGTCCGAGTCGAATCCACAGGGAATGCGTAGGAAAATAATTAAACTACTAAACTCAATCTAAGTATTACTACCGATAAGTTGGGAAAATATCCAGAATTGAAACTAAACTAATACTAGAGGATTTATAAATGCGATAAAAGATACCATGGAGTTCTTAATCAGTAACTAAGGTTCTACCAAGTCTTCCTAAGATCAGGGCATGCAAACACGATGAGTGGTTTCCTAATAATTGATAAGTGAATGGCTAGTTCTCCTTATCACTCAACAAGTTCTGTTTAGGATTCCTTGTTGGCAAGAACAATTATCTAATTATCAGTGACCGAATGATTAGTTACGTTCACTACTAATGAATCCTCTTATTAGGATGAATTCATCGCAAATAGTAACATGGATATGGATTTAGGTGTACGATCGAGATGACTTCGCATCTCGATGGCTGAAACTACAAAGGTAAGATGCATGAAGGATTAGGGATAGAAAGTAGTGGGACTAGCACTACTATAGTGGGACTAGCACTATATAATCCCTAACCACGAAGAAGATTTCATCCGAGATACCATGGGACTAGTATGATCCTCTTACTTGGATGAATCCAATCCAAGCCCTAGCATACACAAGCTCCGGAATCAAGTGCAAACAAGAACAATCCATACATCCAGCAAGAAATCGACACCAAGGTATAAAAGAAATAGGAATCAATCCATATAACCCAATCAATAATGTATACAAGCCCTAGATTTAAGAAATCCCTAATACAAACCCTAATTACATCATAAGAATCCCATGGTTAGGGTTTTAGCTACTCATCTTTAGAAAGGAGATCCGTCGATGAAGGTTGTCGCCACGCTCCACCCATGGATCTTCCCCCAAAGATCTAACCTAACTTATGTAAAAGAAGGAAGAAAAAGAACCAAAAAGGCTCAGCCAAAAGGCCAAGGAAGAGCCCCCAAAAAACCCTAAAAGATGCCTATTTATAGCCTTAAATGTCTCCATCCTCGGATTAGATCTGAATCGTTGATTTTCTTCACTGGGAAGGTAGGATCGATCCCTCCAGGGGTGTAGGATCAATCCTACTCATCAAAATATTCAATTTCTGGCTTCGCCCGAGTCCGATCGATCCTACTATAGGTGTCGGATCGATCGGACTCAGTAGGATGGATGGAGGGATCGATCTGACTGTGTACAGCTGAAAAGTATGCGTTCTGTCAGGTTTCTGCATAGACGGATCGATCCTACTCTAGGTATCGGATCGATCAGACTTTCCAGCGTATTTACTGTTTTGCCATCCAGACTGCGCCATCGGTACTAAAATTGCCGTAACTTCCTCTGGAAACTCGGAATCACGAACCGTAAAATTCTACAAAAACTAGACTTCAAGAGATTTCCAACCATATATGGAATATCATCTGATTCTTCCTGAGCAGGTACAGGTTAATCTTCAAAGCTAATCCATATTCATTCCTTTGCTCATAGCATGTCATTATTTGTTCGTTTTAGCACCAAACATGATCTAATCTTCATTGAAGGCTCTTATACCTGAAATATATCATAGACTATCAAAATAGCATTGCTCGGAGACTAACGAGACCTAGTTAAAAGGGTGATTTGTGCACTTTTCAAGTCTTATCAGGAGGCGAGCCGAGGGTGGAGATAAGAGGAAGAGAATTGAGAAAAGCTGGGTAAAAATAGGAAAATAGGGAAACAAATGGTAGAAAAATAGGAAAAAAGTGGTAGAAAAACAGGGGAAAATATGTAAAAAGATAAAGAAATTTATAGAAGAAAAGTGGATGTGACCAAACAGACTATTGATGGAGAATTTCATCCAACTAAGTTGTAATTTGAAGAGTTAAAAAAGATGAAAATGCATTTAAAAAGATAAAAATAAAGTTAAGAAGATGAAAATAGATTTAAAATGATAAAATACAGTTAAAAAGATGAAAATGTATGAAAGACGAAAATAAATTCACAAAGATGAAAATGAATTTAGGAAGATAAAAATGAATTCAGAAAGATGAAAATGATTTTTGAAACATGAAAATGCATTTAAAAAGATGAAAATGAATTCACAAAGATGAAAATGAATTCACAAAGATGAAAATGAATTCACAAAGATATAAATGAATTCACAAAGATGAAAATGAATTTAGGAAGATGAAAATGAATTCAAAAAGATGAAAATGATTTTTGAAACATGAAAATGCATTTGAAAAGATGAAAATGAATTCAGAAAGATGAAAATGAATTCACAAAGATGAAAATGAATTCGCAAAGATGAAAATGAATTCACAAAAATAAAAAAGAATTTTGAGATATGAAAATGAATTCAGGAAGATGAAAATGAATTTTGAAAGATGAAAATGATTTCAAAAAGATGAAAATTAATTTTGAAAGATGAAAATGAATTTTGAAAGATGAAAATGAATTTAGAAAGATGAAAATGAATTCAGAAGTTGAAAATGAATTTTAAAATGATAAAAATAGATTTAAAGTGATGAAAATAGAGTTAAGAATATGAAAATGTATGAAAGATGAAAATGAATTCAGAAAAATGAAAATGAATTCAAAAAGATGAAAATGAATTCAGAAAAATGAAAATGATTTCATAAATATGAAAATGAATTTTAAAATGATAAAAAATAGAGTTAAAATGATGAAAATAGAGATAAGAAGATGAAAATGTATGAAAGATGAAAATGATTTCAGAAAGATGAAAATGATTTCAGAAAGATGGAAATGATTTCAGAATAATGAAAATGTATTTTGAAAGATGAAAATGATTTCTGAAAGATAAAAATGATTATGAGAAAGATGAAAATGATTTCAGAAAGATGAAAATGATTTCAGAAAGAAGAAAATGATTTTGAGAAAGATGAAAATGATTTTTGTGGGATGAAAATGATTTTGAGAAAGATGAAAATGATTTTTGTGGGATGAAAATGATTTTTGAAATATGAAATGATTTTTTAGAGATGAAAATGATTTTTGAAATATGAAAATGATTTCTGAAATCATTTTCATCTTTGTCTGCTCATTTTCATCTTTCTCGGCTCATGTTTATCTTTATCATTTTCATCTTTGTCATATCATCGATGTGGTCACAACGCCACCTATGCCCGAAGATCCTTTTCACTCTTGGATTCTCCGTTATCGACATCATCGTCGTTATACCAGTGCTTGCCACTATGGGGTTGTGGTGGCGTCGGCGTGCCTAGGAAGAAGATGGTGGTGCTGCTCGACCTGGCCGTCACTGGCGGGGAGCGACTGGAATTTTATATAGTTTTCTTTTATTTTTTCGGATTTTAAAATCATTATTTAATATATAATATACATTAAATAATGTGAGAAAAGGGGTATTGAGGTTTGGGTTCACCGCCGGCCAACCCATCGGATCAGTGGTCTCCGACGGGTGATCCACGCCCACCACGATCGGGAGCTTCTTCTCCGGCCGATCCGACGGCGGAGAACTGCATGTGGCGAGAAGCGGCGGCGCCCTCTCTATCTCCCGTCGTTTCAAGTCAGCTGCTCGCCGAGGACGACGATCGCGAGCAAGGGCGGGCAACGTGACAGTGGATCGTCTCAGAGAATGGTGAAGGACGGGAGCAATGGGAACACCGGATCCGGGGTTGGTCGGCGTTGGAAGGCCGTTGGGTGGTGGGTTTAGGTGGAGGCGGTGCCGGATCTGATAGAGGGGATGAACTCGGGGCGTGGCTTCCGGCGAGGAGGGCGATCAAACGGCGTCGGGCGCCATCGAGGAAGGCGAAGACGACGAAAGGTTGTCGTCGACGCCGGAGGAAATGGAGGGACGAGCGACGGCGACCGAGATTGCAGTTGATGCCGCGCGGGGACTGGGAGCTCGTGTTGGGTTTGGACGGAGGAGTTGGCCGGAGGTGGGAAAGGTCGCCGGAGTGGGTGGCCGGCGAAGGGGGTATTAGGCCTGGGGGAAGGAGGAAGCTCGGGGAGCTGCCGGCGAAGGGAGTGGTTGTCTCGCCGAAGGAGAGAAGAGAGAGAGAGAGAGAGGAGGGAGAAAAGGATGGTATAAAAAAAGAAAAATAAAATAAGGGTATTATTGTCATTTTGATGTGTTGTTGAGTTATTCATGTGAAAGCTGTGAAGGTGGGGTTTTCAGCAAGATGTATAGGGCTATGGACAAGAAGGGGGCTGGATTATGGGTTATCGCCTAATACCCCTTAAATATATAGAAATACCAATTATTTTACTCCAATTGAATTTGAGAAAGACCATACCAAAAGAAGAAACTAATAGCACTGCTGAAGATTCCAAATTTAAAGGACTATACCAAAATAATATAAATTTGCATTATAACTGATCACGATGAAGATTTCATACACATCCAAAGTCTAATATATATCACTGTTGCTTGTCTTACTTTATTCTAGCTTCACCTTTTCCACCATCTGACTCAAACTTTCTCAACATTAGGTTTGGGTTGTTTAGCCACGAGGCAAAGAGGATTCCTCTTATGTGTTGTAAGACCAATGGCCTCTTCTACATCCAAATCTTCCACTCTCATACCAACTGGAAGTTCCCAATCAAAGTGGTATAGAAGACTAGCCAACACAAGCTCAACCACTACAATTGCAAAGTTTATTCCAGGACAACTCCTTCGTCCAACTCCAAACGGTATCAGATCAAAATCCAATCCTCTAAAATCAACATCTTTAGTTAAGAATCTCTCCGGCCAAAACTCTTCTGGGCTCTCCCAAGCCTTTGGGTCCATGCTAATCGCTTTCGCATTCACGAAAACTCTTGTTTTCTTAGGAATTACGTAGCCTTGGAGCCTACACATCTCCGTGGTTTCGCGAGGAACAAGAAGGGGAGCCGGAGGGTGCAATCTCATGCCCTCTTTGATCACAAGCTTCAAGTAGTGGAGTTGTTGAAGCTTGCCTTCTTCGACCTTTCCTTCGTTGTCGAAGACTTCTCTCGCTTCTTGCTGTGCCTTTCTCATTACTCTTGGATTTCTCATCAGCTCTGTCATTGTCCATACTACTGCTGCTGAAGATGTGTCCGAGCCAGCAATGAAGAAGTCCTTCAAATGAAACAATGCATATATGGTAAGAAACTATGTTACAAGTATTACCATCACACATACGTATTTTCAAAATCAAAGACTTGGATTACTGAAACTCTAATCAGTCAACTCAAAAGCTTAAGCTGATATGAAGAGATGAGTTTCCATCGATATAGTCTTTGCTGGTATGTATCCTTGAATTGCATAGAGCGGAACAAAGAGGGAAATTAAGAGAGCAATCATCTTTGTGGAGAGCGAAAGGAGATCGAGAACTTAACATCAAGAATCCTGATCACTCAACCCAAAAACGAAGGAAGAGGTGAGACTCTGTTAATATAGTCTGACATGTGCTCGCAGACATCCTTGAATTGTACAGACTACAGAGCATAACAAAGAGGGAAATTAAGACCAATCATCTTTGTGGAGAGCAAAAGGAGATCGACAACTTACCATCAAAAGTCCTTTGATATGATTCCTGCTGCTGAAGATCATACTATAAGATGGATCCTTCTGAAGCCGAAGCAAAACATGGACCAAATCCTCATGCTCAGGTTCAGGCCATTCAGAGCTCAGGTGTTCATCAATTACCTCATCAAAGAAGCTATCCAACTCATGAAAGTTCTTCTCCAATCTCCCCTTCAACCCTGTGAACCTATGAATCCATGTCATCCACGGAAAGAAATCCGATATGCAGAATCCTCCCAACAAATTCTGGGTCTCCTTAAGAATGCCGTGGAACTTGTTTCCTCCTGCGTCGTCGCTGCGGCTGGATCCAGAATTGTTACCAAATACTATTCTACGGATGATAGAGCTGGAGAGCAAAAGAGTCATCTCGCTCAGATCAATGGAAGATGATGACGCCGCTCTCGAGATGGAGGCGACGAGCAAGGCGACCTCCTCCTCTCTCACCGTGCGAAAAGACTGCACTCGCCTTGCGCTGAGCAGCTCTAAGACGCTGACCTTGCGCAGCTGCCTCCAATACTCTCCATAAGGCGCCAAGGACATACTAAGAAAACCGTAGGAGAGCCTCTTCATGACGTACAACGATGGCCGGCCGGAGAAGGCGAGGTCGTGCGCCTTGAAGATATCACGGGCGGCCTCGCCGGAGGAGATGACTAGAGTTCGGAAGGAGCCAAGCTGTAGAAGCATAAGTGGCCCGTGCTTGGCCGAGAGCTTTTGGAGGGATTGATGAGGCAAGGGGCCGATCTGTTGAAGGCTTCCGATGATGGGGAGCTTCGGCGGGCCTGGTGGCAGCTCTGCGGCCTTGACGTACTCACTCTTCCGGCGTCGTGTGATGAGAAGAAGCAAGAGAAGAGGGATGAAAATAAGAAAAGACCAGCATGCAAGCTGAGAAGATAATGCCATGGAGCTTGAAGAATGGGAGGAGATAATTAGAGAAGTGAATAACCTCGTTGATATATATATATATATATATATATATATATATATATATATATATATATATATGGGGGGGGGATCGGCTCACACATGGTTTAACACAATGTTTGACACATGATCTCAGCCCTTAATCTCAGCCTTGATCAAGGGCTGAGATTAAAACTTATACCCAGCTCCTCTCTCACCTTATTCCCAGCCTCCTCTCCTCCCCGATCCTGATCTAGGGCTCGCCTCCTCTCCTCTCCTCCTATCACGACCTCCCACGGCGCCCCCTCTCCTCCTATTCCGACCTCCCGCGGTGCCTCCTCTCCCGATCCGGTCCAACGGCTGCGTCGGCATCGGGAGCGACCGCTGGACAACCCAGCCACTATCGGGAGGTTTTCTTTCGCTTGCCTCCCTTGTCTTTGCCGTCGCCTCTCTCCCACCTGCCCTCATCGCCGACCTCCCTCTTGCCCTCTGTCGCTCGCCTCCCTCGTCTTCGCCATCGCCATCGCCGACCTCCCTCTTGTTTTGACAAGGGCCGTGGTGCATTTGAGACTTTTCCACAAGTTGCTGAGGAGCAAAGTTTACTGGATGCCCTCCTGCTTGCTAAGGTATAGAACCATTATGCATGGCTGCATTGTTTTTGCTGAATACAACTTCATTTTGATCTTTTTTCTGATATATTTTGCTCAGAAAACATTAATTTTGTAGTGGGATGGAATGGTCTGCTTAAGTTATTAAAACCATGCCCGATCATCAATGATCTGCTTGTACATGGAAAGCTTGTATCTTTTTGTCTTTTCTACGGCCCATTCTCTGACAATGGCAGCTTATCTTCCTCCTACCAGTGACATTCCCAACTACCATTTTTAGCACCAACTCTTCTCCCTTATCTCTACACCCCTGCCTCTCCGATTTCTTCTTCTCTTGTACTATTACTTGTTATCCCATCCAGCATCTTCTTCTCCTATCTTGCAATCCTATGCCGATAGCTTAGTCATGTCTTCACCCTTTTGATTTGTTCTTAGTGAAATTCGTATCCTTTCCCTTGGTCAATTTTTCTCCCGTGCGCAGTCCAAATTTGTTACATCATTTTCCTAATATAATTTATCATTGCTGGTACTTGAACAAGAGACTTCTTCTCTTTCTGACTTCATATCTTGCACTTTTCACGAGTTCTCCTACTAGTCACTGTTTTACTATGATCAAACCTACATCATGTCTTAACTCGTTATTTATATCCTTACTCCCTCTTTCAAATTCAATCTGAGTTTCAATCAGCCTTCTTTGCTTAAGGAATTTTGGTATGTACTTCAGGTGCTAATCTCCATCCCCAGAAGACTACTGGGGATCTTGCATACAATGTGGTGACCAATCTTGGGCGATTTGGACACCGATCTTAATATCAAATTCCAAGAAGAGGTAAATTCTGCATTTCTGTAACTATATCAATCAAGCAATATATTTGATTTGATGTTAAGTGCTAAATTCTGCATTTGTTGTTAAAATTGGTCATATTATTGTATCTTGTTTGCTCCTTTTATAGGATAAGCAATGGAAGAACATGTTGATTTAGATAATTTTGAAGTAGATGATTTTCAAATTCCAAATAACGATGTGGAAGAGATAGAAGCACCATCATGTGAGATGTCTTTTGCGACAATTGATGAAGCACGAAAGTATTATGAAGATTATGGTCGACAAAATGATTTTTGGATTCGTACTAGAACTTCATCCAAAGGACAAAGCCGGTCAAATGAAGTGACTAGTGTGCTATTTGTTTGCGCAAAAGAAGGAAAGTATGTTGCCAAGACTAAGAATGATGGTGTCGTGGAGGAGAATGATCACATAGAGGAAGATGAGGAAGTGGAAACAAAGAAAAGATTAAAAAATTGTTCAACTGTGAGATGTGAATGCAAGGCTCATTTGCGGATTAAATATGACAAATGGAGTAGCAAATGGAAAATAACAGTTTTCGATGACACCCATAATCACCAATTAGTGACTACATCTAAGAGGATGAAAATGAGGTCAAATCGACACATGCCCAAAGCAATTAAGGATTTGACCGAAGCATTTCATAAAGAAAATTTGGATGTTTGTAAAGTTACTTCAATTTTCGGTGGCGAGCACATGGGCTTTGATAATAGAGACTGCTATAATCACTTGAGGAATGTGAGGCATAGAGAGCTAGATGGTGGCGATGCACAATCAGTCCTTGTTTACTTTAAGAACAAACAAGCACAAAATCCACAATTTTTCTATGCAGTTCAATGTGATGAAATTGGCAGGGCAGTGAATTTTTTTTGGGTGGACTCTCGATCTCGCATGGCATACCATTATTTTGGGGATGTAGTCACATTTGACACAACATATCGAACAAATAAGTATGATATGCCTTTCGCTCCATTTACTGGAGTAAACCATCACTTGCAGTCAATACAGTTTGGATGTGCACTTTTACAAGACGAGACGGAGGTGACATTTATATGGTTGTTTCAGACATGGCTTGAGGCTATGGGAGGACGTCCTCCAACTGCTATCATCACAGACCAAGATTTGGCAATGAAAGGAGCAATTGCTAAAGTCCTTCCTCACACTCGTCATCGTCTATGTCTTTGGCACATTAAGAAGAAGTTTGTGGAAAAGTTGTCACAAGTGTACTATAAAAAATCAAAATTCAAGAAGGAGGTGAAAAAATGTATTTGGTTCACATATAAGAAAGAGGATTTTGAAAAGAGCTGGGTGGCATTGATGAAGAAAAATGGGCTAGAAAGCAATGAATGGCTTCAACAATTGTATGATATTCGTGATTCATGGGTACCTGTTTATAATCGCGGCACCTTCTTTGCCGGTATGAATACAACCGGACGTAGTGAGGGCATCAATTCATTTTTTGATGCTTTTGTTACTCCGAAGACAAATCTTAAAGAATTTATTGTCAAATACGAGCAAGCCTTGAAGAGGATTGTCAAAAGGGAAAGTGATGAGGATTATGAGTCCGAGCATAAGTTTCGAATTGTGAAGGATAATGAATTTTTGTTGAAGCATGCAGCAAAAGTTTACACTAGAAATGTCTACAACAAGTTCAAGGATGAAATGAGTGAAGCCTTTAATTACAAGGTTGAAGAAATGAG
>OY986969.1:9899586-9935804 GCA_963920575.1 Narthecium ossifragum | reverse complement strand
CCCGTTAATCTGTTAATTTATCAACAAGTTAACAGGTTAACGGGTCAACAGGTAAAGGTAACCCATTAACCCGTTATTAGTACCACATGAATAAATATAAAGTTTTAAATTACAATCTATAATAATTAAATATATAATATAATAATATATATATATATACTTGTAATTTGTAAATAGTAAGGGTGAGCAAAACCGAACCGAACCGAACTGAACAATTCGGTTCGGTTTTTCGGTATATTAGGTTTGGTTTGTTTTTTTTTCTTTTAAAAATTCGGTATTCGGTCCGATTTCTTTTTTATTTTTAAATTTTGGTAAATACCGAAATACTGAAATTTTTAAAATTATATATCTTATTTCAGTTTCGGTTTTATATTGTAAGTAAAAAACTATGAATTATTTCGATTTTTTCGATTCGATTCGGTTTTTACATGAATTCGGTTCGGTTTGATTTTTAAATTAGTGTACCAAATTAATTCGGTTCAGTTTTATGCACTAATTCGATTCGGTTTGATTTTTTAACTTATGGTATTTCGGTTTGTACTGAATACTCATCCCAAGTAAATAGGCTTTATTCTAAACAGGTTACCCATTAAACAAAAACTTGAACACCCATTACCCGACTCGATATTATTGTACCCGACTCGATATTATTGTAACGAACAGACCCGACCCTTTTACGACTACCTTATGACCCGACCCGTTTACGACTAGCTTATGACCCGCCCGTTAAGATTCGAGTCGAGTTAATTTTTCGGATTAAAACGGGTTACCCAACCCGTTGTACACCCCTAGTAAAACCTCAGAAAGCCATTAATCCATTAAGTTTTTCATATATGCGAAACAATTAGCTGAAACTTGTTTTAGAAAATGACTGTTTGCCGATCAACAACTATAAGAAATTTGGAAATTAAAAGTTTATTTGAATGTCATCAGTTAAAAAAACGTGAGGTTATATATCATCAAGTCAAAAAAATACATATCTGATAAATTTTCCACTATACAGATTTAACAACGGGAAATCACACCCCGCAGGTTGCATTACTGCAACAAACCCTGGTGATTGTCAGCCCGGTAATTTCCATAAACATCACCCGCTTGCTTCGATGGAAGACGAATTTCATCATAATATATCACAAATTATTGCAGAAAAGGTCCGCCGCCATCTCTTCAGATGACAGTATCTCCAACAATGGCCGTTCTCGTATAGATGCCATGGTTACAACCTCCTGTTATGGTTCCTTGTAAAGAAGGGGTGGCTCAAAGCTTCATGTGCTGTCCTGCGGTCAGCAGGGTCATATTTAAGGAGGCCTTGCAAAAGATCAATCAGTTCGCCTGCTGAGTGATCCACATGTTGCATCACAAGGTTCTGGAAAGAGGAGGATGATTAGGTCCAGATACAAAGCATATAAATCTCGAGTATAAAACCAAGAAATATCCAGACTACACGTGATTTGTGTACGTAGAACATTAGCAAGTACAAACAGATGGGTCGAATAACACAGAAAGGTAATAGAAACCATATTAGGTATCACATAAGCACCTGTTTTACTGGAATCACTGACTGCTCACACAAGATTTCTAAAATCATAATCAAAATAGACTTATGCAAACTTGCTGTACCTGAAGGCGCGGCAATTTCAGAACTGCTTTGATGCTCTCTCTTGAGGTTGCACCTGCCGGCCAGTTCAGGCGGTTTCTTCTAACATACTTCTCCGCATGTCGGCTAAGTAGTTAACCAAAATGAATGAATCAACTGCTCATATAAATAAGCAATGCAGGAGAGAGCTTCCCAGTATTCACACTTACTCTGCCCTCTTCAGTATATGTTGAGGCAAGGGACCCAACACCCTCTCCATCATAGCCAAGTGTTCCAAGTTTTCATGGGTCTGAAATAATGCCTCACCCTGTGACGAACAAAATGTTATTTCTATGTAATAAAGTACTAGGGCAAATGGAACGCAAATGTGTAGGACAATGAATACCGAGCAAAGTTCCACTAGGATGCAACCAACACTCCATATATCACAGGCATAACTCCATCCAAGTCCTGCAGGCAATCAATCAATGATGGTTTCAATTCCTGGTACTATCAGCCAATTTCAGAAAGATGAAAGCAGCAAGCAAGCCACATACCCAGTATAACCTCAGGGGCCCGATAATGCCTCGTGGACACAATATAGGTATGATCTTGGTGATCATATGTTGTGCTACCAAAATCAATTACCTTTATGGCACTTGATTTGGGTAACCTTTTGTAGTAAGAACCATCTTTTGGAGATCGAGATGAGACCTATAAGATACAAAACTATTACTGGAATTTCACATCCTGCAACAGTTAGCAGGAAAAATACAAATGATGAAACCAGAAATTAACTACAGAGTCAAGACTTCACAATCTATAATCACAAGGAGAGCCATAAATTTTAATTGCAAGAATACTTGATAACTCCAGGACAGAACAAAAAAACCAATTACCTTATAATCAGGTACTTTTATGTAATCTGGAGAAACCAGAAGTATATTCTCAGGCTTTAAATCTGTGTGAATAAGTCGCATATCATGCATAACTGCAAAAGTAAATTTAAGAGCAAATGTCAATGTCAAAATAAGTTACCAAAATACATTGACCATTAACTAGAATAAGGTGAATACCTAAAACATCCTACCTCCAACCCCCCCCCCCCCCCCCCCCCCCCCCCGCGCGCCAAAACACCTACCCAAAATAACTATAGAAGCCTAGATACTACCCAGTTCTAGTGTGGCTAAAAAAGAACCCTAATAGAATGACAATAAAGAAACTAGCTACCAAAAAGGGTAATACTAATGAAAATAATGAAAAAACTTGTGGGAGCATTGTCTACACACATGCAACACATTCCAAGAGTTGTCTGCCAAGCTCGCGAACTAGGTCAATTGGAAACGAGCGGTAACTGTTTTTGCGTAGAAAATCGTATAAGCTTGGTCCAAGCTTCTCAAATACCTGTTGAAATCATTTGAATGCACCGATACATTTTTAAGCCACAAAGGCTACTATGAAATTCGGGAAACATCACAAATCAATCATATACTTACAATACAGATATGGTTACGATAGTCAAACCAGTTCCGTATTTGTACACAACTGCAAAAATAAACCGGCTTATACATGGAGCCTTAAACCTAACAAAAGGCAGAATAAACAAGGCGGATAACATAATGTGGATATGATTAAGATTGTTAGAAACTCACCGGCTGCCACCTTTATCATGCTTCCCAAGCTGTTGGAGCACATCGATCTCAATCATAGCAGCTTCCCGATACTTTTTGATTCCTCTAATGATCTTGATTGCCACCATTTCTTTCCTTTCCCTGTCCCAACATTCCAATACCTGTCCAAACGTACCTGATAGTAGACAGACCAAGGACCTTTCAATTCTAGGGAAAGGAACATAGCAAAGATACAAGGAAAAAAAACCCAAGAATTCATGTATTGAAGTCCAGAAAAACAAGAGAAAAGGAACAAGGACATGTTAATTTGAGCTGGAACAAGACAATGAAAAGGTTAAACTCAAGCTTCGAATACATGTGACCATACTAAAAGAAGAATAAAGATATGGAAACTAACCTTCCCCCATCTTGCTATGAATTTTATCTGCAAAAGAAAAAGGGAAAAAAAATGAGAAAAAAGTGAGATATAGGAATCAGATAACAAGCGTATGCATTTTGATCACCGAATAAAAGTAGACAATGTTCAACCCTAGACCAAAATAAAAACCTTAAAAAATAGCAGAGATTCGAATCATTGTCTCAATCCTACTAAACTTTACAAAACAAAACATGTGGACAAGTTGCAAAAAGAAGAAACACGGATGGAAAAATATGTGATACTATTATATGGTGAAGAAATCTGTTTAACTGAAGAAACTCATGTTTGCCAACACATTAACCTAAGACGCTAAATTCACACGAAACCCAAATAAGAAGCATCTGAGATCTAAATTATGCTGGGGAATTATCAATGAACCCAAAATACGTTTGTGCATATCGAAAAGGATAAGAAGGCCAAACTAGAAACCTTCAAAATCTGGATCAAACCACAAAAAAACCTATATTGTTGTCGACAGTTTGAACAACAAAATACTAATTGCAACTAATATCACAAACTTCCTTCTAGAAATAAGATGCAGAGAAAATAACAACAAAAAGAAAATCCAGCCATCAAAGAATTAATATACTGGCAATGGTGAATCAGTGTATTTACAGCGAGAAGTTAAATTTTCCCCAAGCGCAAACATGTAATGGCCATCTTTATCATCTTCTCTCCAAGGAGGGGAAGCATTTCGGGCCACTTCCTTAGCATACAGAGAAGAACAAGTATGGTCTGAAGGTGCCACCGAGGATAACAAGCTCGACACATCTTCAACTTCGTGCCCACATAATATTCCTATCTGAGCCTACAAACAGCCACCATTCATTTTTCTTTCCACTCAACAAAGATATTGAATATTTAATCCCTCGATTTCTAATATGTTTCCTAATATTCTCACCTTGGCAATAATCAAACACATTAACAAACAAGAGCTTCCATAGAACAAAAGAGCATGGATGATAAAGCAAAATTCATCTCCATAAAATCGAGTTAAAACATAAATCACATGCATAAATCTTGATGGCTCGCTAAATCGAATAACACAGATGTCGATATATCATTGATCAGGAAACACCTATAAGAGCATCATGAATTATTCAGCATGACAACCATTCGTCAAATTAAAACCACCGGCAAAAAGAAGACTCGCTAGCTCCCTATTACCTAATACAGGATAAAAAAAAGCCTTTTCTATACAACAATAACCATAAGATAATGAGATGGATAGCAACAGTAACAGGTTCAACTCCAATCACAGATCGTAGTAACGTTTTTCCAACAAAGTTAGTCTTTTACATGCAAAAAAGAATTTTAAATCACGCAAAATTAGGCCAATAATAGGAAAATAAGGCAAAGTTATGATCGCCACTGATAAAGAGCCAATGACGCAAAATCTACAAGGAAAATCATATATCTTTCGACCAAAAAGAAAAAAATATGTTGATAAAACAGAAATCTTGTGGAGGAAAAGAAATAGAACACCAAGTCCAGATTTCATCGAGATTATCCCATAACGAGGAAAAATACCAATAATAGAAAAGGCCATGACAAAAATTAGAAGACCGGGATAAATTACCCGTAAACAACATGATAGCCAGATCTAAATAAAACGCCACGAAATCCCAAGCGGACCTCACATATAACAATCAGATCTAGCCTTATTACCACCAAAAGCAAACCAAGAAAGACCATACCTGATCTAAAGAACAGATCTAAAGAAACTGCACCAGATTCATCAGATCATAACCAATTAGCAGCAAAATATCCATAAAAAATAAGCAAAAATCCCGGAAGAACCGAAGGGAAAAGGGAATATACCTTCGCTGGCGGTGCAGCATCCCATCCTAACCTCGCTCGCTTCCTCGGCCGGCGATCCATGTGCGTGTGCGGGTATTCCATCACGCACTCCATCTCCATGATCCCCAAATCCAAGCGATCGACGAAACCCTAGACGCGGATGAGTTGAGAGAGAGAGAGAGAGAGAGAGAGAGAGAGGAGGCGGTGGTTGTCGTTGTCGTGGGAGGACCGCTCCTTTAAAACTCGGAACTAAAGAAAAACTTTAGACCACTTATGGTTGACTCGGGTTAAATTCTAACCCAGGGTGGGCTTCGGTTCCTATACTCGCTGTCGGCTTTGCTTTAATTGTGCCGGCTGATCTTTGACCGTCCGTGTGTCATCCAACGGACAGAGAGAGAGAAAGAGGACGTTAACAAAAGGCCACGGGGACCGGGCGGTGACGTTACCTCCATATCTCCAATTGGGATAGGAATATTCCAAATTCTGGTGGAAATTGGGGACGGGAATATGCCACCACATTATCCTGTTCCCGGACCAGCTTTGGCACGGTTAGGGTCCGTAATTGGTCATGACCTGTGAACCCGATCTGATCTGAAATAAATGAATTTGGGTTTGGTGTTATCGGATTCATATCATAAACGGATCGATCGTTTACGACCCGTGAATAAATGGGTCGGGTCGGGTTGAACTCATTTAATTTGAATGTCACCTAGGTTTTTAGGTCTAATTTGGATGTGATCTCGTTTCATTAAGGAGAATTGAAACAAGTTGTAATTTTATTGTTTAGGTTGGATGTAATTGAAACAAGTTGTAATTTTATTGCTTACTAATTTTATTGATTAGTTGATAATTTGGTGCTTGATTATTATTAAACGGGTCAACCCGACCCGTTTAATAAATGGCTTAGACATGCCAGGTCGGGTTGACCCATTTATAAACCTGACCCATTTATTAAACGGGTTGACCCGTTTATAAATGGGTTGGGTTCGGGTTGATAAACATGACCCGTTTATTAAACGAGTCAGGTTCGGGTTTGCCCTTTGGGTCGAGATATCGGTGCTCGACCCAACTCAAACCCCCGTGAACCCAAATTGTCACCCCTATGCACGGGTAACCACCCACCCACAATGCTCTCTCTTTCTCCGCCTTCTTTATGACTCAGTCGTTATATGTCCTCTCTCTCCTCCTCTCTCTCTCTATGAGGGCGTGTCCCCCCTCTCTCCTCCTCTCAAGCTCTATGAGATGTACCCCCCTCACTCCTCCTCTATCTATGACTCAGCTATCACATGTGAGGAAATATATGAGTCAGATCGTGAGTCATGGAAGCTAACCTTATATAATAGATAGCGTGGAGGATACTTGATCAGATGTGTTATTGGGCTAAATATGTGTAATTTTACGGTATGGATCGAGTTGCATTGGATAGGATTGGACGGAACTGGACTAGGTCAAACGTTTGATCCAGTAGTTTGGCTGATTAATCAGACCAGACCACATGGGCAGACCGCTCAATTATATGACTCTTTTCATGTTCGGGTTGCGAGTTTTACTCGGGCGTGTTTAGTTGAGTTAAGTGAAGAGATGAAGTGATTGAAACAGAGCGGTAATTAAGCTGAATAATTGAGCTGAATAAGGCCATTCTAGTGAAGAGTTTTATTTGGGAGGTTACTCTGCTCAATCAAACACAGCCTTTTTTTTCTTAAAAAAAACCAAACACACCTTAATTAGAGTTTTGTTTTCATCATACCATCGTACAAACGGTTTATATATGTTTAAATCTCATTCAACGATACAAATCTTTAACATCTGAATCCAAGTTTATAATTATTAATAATTTAAATCGTTGAATGGGATTCAAACAAATCTAAGTGATTGATATGGTAGGACGAGAAACGTGATGGTATGAATGGAAGCAAAACCTCCTTAATTAACATCATCGGTAGCCCATGTTAATAAATTGTTCTTTTTCATGTTATAAAAATTTATCAACAAAGACACGGGCATTTCTTAATGGTTGAATTGCTCTGGAAAAGTTTAGTTATTGTCTCTTTTGTTTAAACTATTTGTTTGTTCACGCTAATTACGAGTCATGAGTCATGACTAGATGTGGTAATGGTTCATCTCAGGGGACCCAACTGGGCCAGCTAATCTATACTGTTAAAAAATTGCGAAGGATTGGGTTAGTGTTTTTTGATAAATGGTTTACATGTTTGATATAATGAACCTCTTTAATTAGGCAGCCTACTTATGTTGACTGGTTAAGTTAGACCGAGTCAGGGTTGAATCCTAGATGGATCCGATTAAACGGAATAAAACGGTTTAATGAAATCAACCATATTGCCAAGAAGACCACAAATATAGAAAATATTGTTAACCGTATTGTAAAAGTAACGCCTAAATCCCCCCCCCAAACAATTTATTTTGTAGATAATTGGTGTTTACATAAAATATGGGAAACTTGTTGACCGGTACACCACCATCATTAAATTTAAGGTCTAAACACCATTTTATATTAGTTATGATTGGTTATGTTTTTATGATGACCTTTTTACCCATACCCAAACCCAGATGCCAAGTCTTATCGTCATCTCGGCGTCCCTTTTCCCATCCGAGAGATCAGGTGTCGCGCCCTGACCCGAGAAAGTCCAACCGGGTCGGGCGATGCGAACCGGAACCTACAAAACGCGGAAAACAAAGCTGGCGAGGGTTCCCTCTAACCTATTGGTCCTCCTAGCAATTCACCAAAAGCACCCTCAATTAAAACAACATTAATTAGCAAAACCTCGAACCACAGATTATAAACTCAAAGTGTTTAATATACAAATCCTCGGAGATGGGAGGATCCAAAATACAACATCACTCCCGTAGGAGACTAACTAACATAAGGTAAAAGCAGTAAATATCGCCACCTCTCAAAGTCCACCAGGCGCCGCCGCACCGCCGACCAATTGCCCGGTAGGGGCCACGGAAGAAGAATTGACGCCTGCACCTGCAAAACGCAGCCCGGGTAGGTGTAAGCACTAAACTCAGTAGGGATCTACACTACGACACACAGAAGGAAGAGGGAAACGCAACAGTGTCGCCCTCAAGCAAGACCTGGGTGTATACAGGGGTCCCATAACCCCACCGCGTGTCCCTGAGGCCCAGGGGCAGCACTCCAACACTGTCGACACACAAGCTAAGTAGGCAACTTCACTACTCCCGGGTCAGCACAGTGGGACACCGGCTACACCTCAGCATCCGACTCGAGGCCAACACAACCTCTACAATCATCAAGCAATAAGTGCACCAGTCATCTAGGCCTATCATCAAGTTTGACTGGACACTACAATTCAAACCGGGTCCAAACTACCCAACCCCAGTCCTAGGGCTAAGTCCGAACTTCCAGCCTCGGGACGGCGACCCACAAATCACCCACGCCCTAACCAATGCAACTAATGCACAAATCAACAATGCATGCTATGACATACACAGATAAGAAGTAAAGCATGCAACAGTATGACAAACATCATATAAGTCAACCGGATCGCTTCAGCGATACTACCGACCGCTACTAACCGATCCGCAGCGGGTCCCGGCATTACGACGGTACCACGACCGTCGACCGCGGACTCCTGCAACGGGAAGCAACCCCGAAAACCGCTGATGAACAGTAAACAATATAATATTATATTCCAAAATATAATATTATATTCAAACACCCAAAACCTCTAATTAGGGGGCTAATTGATCCCGTCGATCCGACGTCCAAACGACGTCGGATTCAAGATCCAACTTAACCGCAAGTAGGTGTATATACCAGAATCAACATATCCAAAATTCATAATCATCCAACGGTTGGATTAACGGGAAAACACTAATCAAAACCGTTAATCAAACTAACTTACCAATTAATTGCTGCAACGCAACCCTCCAGTAAACAATTCATAACAAATCGTAGGAAAATCAGAAAATTATGAAATCAGCGGGGTTAGAGAGTAGACTCAAAGATCTACAACTCTTATGCTCATCACAACCCAAGATCAAGTACGTGCCGGCCGAAAAACACGCCCCAAGCCGGCTGTTCTTCAAGAACAGCAGAAAACAGAGAATCCGAACTTAATCTTGCATAAAACCTACTAAGATCTAAACCAAAGATCATAAAACTCATATCAGAAATTCTACTATGCATAAGGAATCCAACAAGACAGATCAACAAGATCCAACGGCTAAATCTAAAGAAACCCAAAGAAGAACACAGTAGGTAGAAGAACCTACCGAAGAACGCTAATCCCGGCTGATCCCTCGCAACCAGTCACCAACAAGCCTCCAAACCACACCAGGAGCCTTCCTCTCGTTGCCACGGATCCAACGAGCCTTAGAACATCCAATTTGATGGTCGGAGGAGGGAGAACGGAAGAGGGGAAGGTGGCTGTCGGAAAAACAGGGGAAGAGCAACGTCAGGAGAGAAGAAAAGAGGAAGGAAGAAGAAGAAGGAAGAAGGGGAAGAAAAAAAGAAGGAAAGGGGGAGGGGACAGCCGGAAAAGAGGGGGAAAAGGCAAAGGAGGGGAGGGAAAGTCCTCCCCTTCTGACAAGAGAGGGCGACGGGCAACGGCGATGTCACACCCCGACCCAGAAAACCCATCCGGGCCGAGGCGTGAGGGTTCATATCACTATTCATCTTCAATTGGAGCGATACAAAAGCGAAAAGACGAATAAATTTAAACAATTTATAATCCAGAGGCAAACAGATTCAATTGTAATACATCATCAAGTTGTACAGTTTATATTCGATACAAAACTCCCATGAGACAGATATAATATATGATTCCAAAATCCTCAAGGGTTTACAACATGCATATATATATATATATCAAAAAGCTACAACAGTCATATCCTCCAACAAAACCTCAGACGCCCCTGGATGTGCTCGCGCCGCCAAAGGCAGATCCCGCCGGCTCCATGGACGAAGAACTGCCGCCTGCACCTGCAAACGCAGCCGGGTAGGAATGAGCGATAAGCTCAATAGGGTTCTACTCTACGGCACACTGAAAGGAGGTAAACAACTACAGTGTCGTTTCTCCGTCTAAGCCTAAAGGATGCCACGGGGTCCCATAACCCCTATCGATTTCCCAAGGGATCCTACTCTTCTCAACCGACCACGCTGGGAATATCAACCAAACACGCTGGGAGGAAACAAAGAACCAGAACCAGTAGGAACACCCTTTACCCAGCAGGAAACCACTACCTGGGGACACACGTCAGGGACATCGACAACCATCCTTAGCACTTGGCCTTGGAGAACCGACACGACCTCTAAACCTCAAGCAGTATAATATTCCAGTCCGACTAACGCAATCCTCAATCACCAGAGATTCAGATCAACAATCACACCCTAACCCTGACTACCCAGCCACGGCCCTAAGGCTAGATCCGAGCTACCCGAAGCCTCGGATCGGTGACCTAAACCATCGCCCGCCTAACCTCAAATGCTTCTAATGCATACAATGCATGAGCTTAAGCAAACATCTACCCTAGATGTCTCTATATGTCACATCATCAGTTACAAGTCCACAGATATACAATAGCCCTCGGCACTCGCCGGCAAGGGCTAAGGTTCTATAATTTCCCATTAGCTAGCATTCAAGTAAGCATGGAACTACCATACCACATGTATTAAAGATTGATCATACTCGAAAACCATCCATAAATCCATCGGAAGGCAAACGCCCGATTCAATTCCTTATCTCAATAGAAAACCCTTGGAAATCCCGTGAAAACTATCATGTATACTTCCCAACATGATTGGGCATCTATCATGAATGAAAGCCAATTAAAGAAAGCCAGAAAACACTGTTCAGGCGCTCACGGTCGATACGACGGTCGATCCGTGCATCGGCCGTGAGGCCACGGTCGATGTCACGGTCGACCGTGGAGCCAAAGCAAAGAAAACCACACGGACGACGGTCGAGAGCCCAAAACGAGGCAGAGCCTCACGGACGATGCGACGGTCGATCCGACGGTCGACCGGGAGGCGGGACGAAAACGAGGTAAGTCCCATGGTCGATCGATCCATCGACCGTGGGAGGCCAAAACCCCGACAGAGCCTGACGGACGATGCGACGGTCGACCGTCAGGCCCAGAGTAAGCATATTAAAGCCTGGCGGTCGATACATCGATCGACCGTCGAGCCTGACGGTCGATGCACCGATCGACCGTCGAGCTCGCGACGCAACATGCCAGAAATCCTATTTCTAGGTTTTCAAGGATCAAAACATGTTTGAAAACAATGAAACTTTGTAGGTAAGTGTATTTAACTATGGGGAATCCAATGATGTAAAGAAATCCTGTTTTCGTCGGTTAAATCTCGAAATCTCCTATCTAGGTGGAAAATGGACAAAAACCGACCAAGCTTCGACAATACGGGAAACGAACGACAAAAACCCAGATCCACAGTGTAAGAATACAAGGGAAAGAAGCACACCACATATGCAAGATCTACAAGCATTCTACGAGGTATTCCATAGCAAAAAATCACATACAACCTAACCTAGTAGAACCCGATCCAAGGATCGAGGTAGAAACACCTACCTGGGCAAGCAGTGAGGTTCCTCCACGCGTCCAGCCAGTCGTGCCGTGAAGGTCCGTTCCGCAATGCTCAGCCCTCCAAGCTCTAGCCCAGCCGGAGGAGAAGGGGAGAAGGGAGAAGAAGGGGCGTTGGCAGGAGGAGAAGAGAAGGGAGCCGGGGGAAAGAAAGAGAAGAAGAGGGGGAAAAGGGGGAGAAGGGGTGAGGTGGAGCCAACTGCTGCAACTGCCCCCAACTAACCAGGCCACTAACGGGTCGGACCTATCTAACGGGTCGAAAGCCCACCGACCCGCTCACGAGCCCGATCGGTCGCTCAAGGGCCGTAAGCTGCCCAAAGGCAAGCTTCAGCGAGCCCGAGCTGGGATCTTCCGATCCCGGGTCCACCTAACCATTCTAAACAACCACATACATCAATCCAAGGCCGTGGGTGCAACGCGAGTGTGAAACCGACCACCAGGGGGCATATTTACCAAAATGCCCATGGGGTCCAAACCGCCACACGATCGCCCGATCGTGCCCGACGCGGAACCAAACCAACAGGAAACCGGCTCTCGACCCACTCGGTCGAGCCAGGTCAGAGGGACGGGCCCTCACAGGCGGCCGTCCTCGCGAAGCAGAAACGCCACCGACGCGATTCCGACCGATCGCTTCAAGGAGCGATCGATCGCTCACGCCCCGGATCGATCCCAACAAGTCGGATCGATCCGAGCGGGTCAAAACCCGCCGACTCGCTCACGAGTCCGATCGATCGTTCCAAGGAGCGATCAATCGCTCAAGGGTCGTCAGCTGCCCAAAGGCAAGCTTCCGCGCGCCCGAGCTGGGATCTTCCGATCCCGGGTCCACCTAGCCACTCTAATCAAGCACTAACACAAACAACGTCAGTGTGTGCACACGCGGGTGTGAAACAAACCAACAAGGTGTAATTTACCAAATTGCCCTTGTGGTCCAAGAAACAATACGATCCACCGGATCGCGCGCTCGACGGGAAGCAAACCAACGAGCCACGGGCCCGACCTAGCCGGTCGACCCAGGAGTAGAGGGATGGGTCCTCACATCCTAATACCCTTAAAGGAAATCTCGTCCCGAGATTCGATAAGGGTAGGGCTCGGAAAAGAAAACAACGCCTTTCATGATACTACAAAGCGATAAAGGGTACCTGCTGATGTGACGCTGATGCTGAAGCCAACCTGGCCGTCTCTACTGGCCTCCACTGCCGCTACCACGGCCTCTGCGTCGCAGCGTCGTGCACTCTCGGCGAAGGTGACCCAGCTGGCCACACTGATAGCACGAACCCGGCACTGGGCCTGCTTGCATCCTATCCCGCCTGGTCCACGCTCTCCGCAAGGGGCAGTCTCTCCGATAATGCCCCAGCTGCCCGCACTCAAAGCACGTCACAGATCTCTGCTCTGCCTACTGGATATGACCAAACCCTGCGAACGCCTCCTGCTGAGGCTCCTACTCCGGAAACCGCTCATCCAGATCATCCTCCGCAAACTCCTCCTCTGCCTCCGAGAGGGGCTGGTCCTCGTCGTACTCACCGACTGACTGCTCCAGCTGCTCATCCTCTGAGAACTGCTGATCTGGATCATCCTCGTCATTCGCCCCCTCCTCTGCCTCTGGACTGTCTCCACCGACGTCCTCTGGCTGGTGCTGATAGGGCTGATAGCGTCGTGAACGGGCCTCCCCCCGCCACGATCCTACTCCACCTTGAGCCTGATGCGGCTGGCCGGCGCGCCCTAACCTCGAGGGGAACACTGGCTGAACTGCCCTAGGCCCTGCCTCCAGCAGTACGGCCTCCACTGACAAGGCACAGTTCACCACCTCCCTGAGAGCGCTAGCAAACCGCGCCGCCATCAGAAGCCTGATCTCGGGCCGTAGCCCCCACTTAAACTGCCGCGCTCTGGCAAGAGGATCGCTCGCCACTGGACCGGCGAACCTGACGTGTGAGGACCCGTACCTCCAACCTGGTCCGACCGTGTTAGGTCGAGGGTCTGGGTTTGTGGTTTGGCTCGGTTGGCCTTGGGATGCGATCGGTTGATCGCATCGCTGTTTTTGACCCCAGTGGTATTTTGGTAAATATGCTCCCTGGTGGTCAGTTTCACACTCGCGTTGCACACATGGCCTTTGATTGATGTATGTGTTTGATTAGAACCTTTAGGGCGCGTCCGATCGGAAGATTGGAGCTCGATCTGGAGAGATCGAATCGGACGGCTGTGATGGATTCCAGCTTTCTATTTAAGCTCCTTCTTTCTCTTTCTTTCCTTCTTTCCTTCTCTTGTCGTTCTCTTTCTTCTCTCTCTCCTGCGGCTGGGTGCTAGGGCATTGGAGTGTGGATTTCGAGGAGCGGCTTCCGACGATCGGAGTTGAGGAATGCGTGGAGGAGCTGCCCTATCTCTTCATGTAGGTGTTTCTACCTCGATCTTAGGATCGGGTTCTCCTAGGATAGGTTTAATGTATTTTCGCTGTAGAAATACTTGTTAGAATGTTGTGTAATTCATTGTGCATGTGTTATAGATGGTTTGAAGTATTCCTAACTTGCGATTTCCGTATTCTAACGGTTGATTTTCATATTATCGCCGTTTCGTTGATTTTCGTCCATTTGAACCTACATAGGAGATTTAACCGTCAAAAATGTGATTTTTGTATACCATTGGATTCCCCATCGAGAATTACACTTGCTTGCAAAATCTCATTGTTTTCCAACTTGATTTGATCCTTGAAATCCAAGAAATTGGATTTCCGGCACTGTTCTGATGAACTGTGCCTAAGGCTCGACGGTCGATCGGTGCATCGATCGTCAAGCGTTGATGCCCACTTTCGGGGCTCGACGGTCGATCGGTGCATCGACCGTCGAGTATTGATTTGCTCTTTCTGGGCCTGACGGTCGATCGTCGCATCGACCGTCGAGCTCTGTCGGGATTTTAGCCTCCCAGGGTCGATGCATGGATCGACCGCGGGATCTTCGCTTTTCCAATTTTACCTGACGGTCGACCGTCGGATCGACCGTCGCATCGACCGTCAGGCACTGTTTGGTTTTGGGCTTCCCAGGGTTGATGAGTGGATCGACCATTGCCCTTTGGTTTTCTTCGTGTTGGCCTCACGGTCGACCGTGGCATCGACCGTGACATCGACCGTGGCCTCACGGTCGACCGTCGGATCGACCGTGGCCTCACGGTCGACCGTCGGATCGACCGTGGGCCTTTGAACAGTGTTTTTTGGTTTTTCTCAAATGGCTTTCAATTGTGATTGATTTTTAAACGTGTTGGGAAGTTTACAGGTGGATTTTGGAGAGTCTTCAAAGGATTTCTATCGAGTTTGAGGATCGATTCGAGTAATTTCCGTTTTGGGCAAACCTATGGTTTCGATTGCATTTAATACATGTTTGGTTGTAGTTAATTGCTTAATTGGGTTGCCTAACCATTAGCTAGCTATGAGTGCTAGCTAATGAGGAATTGTGGAACCTTAGCCTGATGCCAGCGTGTGCCGAGGGCTATTGTATAAATGTGGCCAGTTACCTGCGGGGTAACTGTGGAACCTTAGTCTGTCTGGTGCGAGTGAGCACTGAAGAGTATTGTATATATGTGTTTAATGCTTTGCTCAGAAGTTTGGTTGGTTAGCGTAGATTATCTGTATTTGAGGCATTTGCTATGCTTACCCTTTTGACTAGCTATAAGCTATGCCCAGCCCTGTATGATTAATGACATCTTGTTGCATGTTTATATCTTGTTATCTGTGCCTGAGCATTGCATGCATCTTGATTGCATTAGAGACATATGAGGTTAGGCGAGCGATGGGTTGATCGCCGATCCGAGGCTCTCGGGTAGCTCGGATCTAGCCTTAGGACCGCGACTAGGTAGTCAGGATTAGGGTGTGATTGTTTGATCAGAATCTCATGTCATTGAGGATGCACGCTAGTTGACTCTGATCAATGTTTGAGGTTTAGAGGTCGTGTTGGTCTCCCAAGGCCAAGTGCTAAGGATGGTTGTCGGTGCCCCTGACATGGTCCCCAGGCAGTGGCTTCCTGCTGAGTAAGGGTGCTCCTACTGGTTCTGGTTCTCTGTTTCCTCCCAGCGTGTTTGGAGAATGTGTCCCAGCGTGGTCGGTTGAGAAGAGTAGGATCCTTGGGGTAGTCGGCAGGGGTTGTGGAACCCCGTGGCATTCCTTAGACTTGTGCGGGGAGACAACACTGTTGTTGTTTTCCTCCCTTCAGTGTGCCGTAGAGTAGAACCCTACTGAGCTTATCGCTCACTCCTACCCGGGCTGCGTTTGCAGGTGCAGGCGCCAGTTCTTCTTCAGTAGAGCCGGCAGATCAGCTTTGGTGGCGCGACTACATCCAGAGGTGTTTTTAGGTTGCTGGAGGAAGACTGTTGTACTTTTGGCAGATTTTGTAAATTATGTACATTTCGAGGGCTTTTGAGATTAATGTATAATATTCTTTCATTGGAAGATTTGTATCAAATGTTGAATAGTACAACTGATGTTATGTAAATTGAATATCTGTTTACCTCTGGATTGTAAATTGTTTAAGTTTTTCTATAATTCCGCTTTGTATCGCGCCACTTGGAGATGAATAGTGTAGGTTTCCCCTCACGCCTCGGCTCGGATGGGTTTTCTGGGCCGGGGCGTGACATGACGAGCATGGTGAACCTAGTTGCATACTGTGCCACAGACTACGTATCCTGGGAGATGCTGAGGTCTTCCCGAACCAAGGCCTGGCGCGCACTCTGAGGGAAGTACGCGTCGAGAAAAGACGAACGAAACATGTCCCACGAGGGGTCACTCCCGCTCCTAACGGTCAAAACAGCACTCCACCAGTCCAAAGCGTCCCCGTCGAGCTGGAACGCCGCCAGTCTGACCCGAACCCGGTCATCCTGGATGAACAAAGCGTCGAGGACACGACTGACTCCTCTCAGCCAGTCGTCCGCTACTGCTGGATCACCCTCAGCGCCACTGAACCTGGGCGGGTCCAGCTCCTGGAAGGTGATCACCGCTGCCGTCACAGCGCGTTCGCTAAGTGGCGGAAGAACCCTCTCGGCGAAAAGAGAGGCGTTTTCCCCCACCGCGAACTCAATACTCGTCTCTGGGGCTGGTGCAGAGTCTCGGGTCAAAGCTGTCGCGGCTACTGGAGCCTGTCGGGCGGTGCGCTGCACATGCGACCGGCCACGACTCACAACGGAACGACGTACCCGCCTCCTTGGCATCTGCACACTCACCAGAAACAACAAGTATTCACTTGTTAGAAACCACAAAACAACCAGTACAAACAGGAAACGAAAAGCACAACACATCACAGAAGAGCATGCACGGATGTTGTAGACATAGAACTAACCCATTCCACGCTCAATCTCAACTGAATCCTGATCCTAAACCCTGGGATCTACAACCTATGCTCTGATACCAAGCTGTCGCGCCCCGACCCGCGAAAGCCCAACCGGGCCGGGCGACGCGAACCGGAACCTACAAAACGCGGAAACCAAAGCTGGCGAGGGTTCCCTCTAACCTATTGGTCTTCCTAGCAATTCACCAAAAGCACCCTCAATTAAAACAACATTAATTAGCAAAACCTCGAACCACAAATTATAAACTCAAAGTGTTTAATATACAAATCCTCGGAGAGGGGAAGATCTAAAATACAACATCACTCCCGTAGGAGACTAACTAACATAAGGTAAAAGCAGTAAATATCGCCACCTCTCAAAGTCCACCAGGCGCCGCCGCACCGCCGACCAACTGCCCGGTAAGGGCCACGGAAGAAGAACTGACGCCTGCACCTGCAAAACGCAGCCCGGGTAGGTGTAAGCACTAAGCTCAGTAGGGATCTACACTACGACACACAGAAGGAAGAGGGAAACGCAACAGTGTCGCCCTCAAGCAAGACCTGGGTGTATACAGGGGTCCCATAACCCCACCGCATGTCCCTGAGGCCCAGGGGAAGCACTCCAACACTGTCGACACACAAGCTAAGTAGGCAACTTCACTATTCCCGGGTCAGCACAGTGGGACACCGGCTACACCTCAGCATCCGACTCGAGGCCAACACGACCTCTACAATCATCAAGCAATAAGTGCACCAGTCATCTAGGCCAATCATCAAGTTTGACTGGACACTACAATTCAAACCGGGTCCAAACTACTCAACCCCGGTCCTAAGGTTAAGTCCGAACTTCCAGCCTCGGGACGGCGACCCACAAATCACTCACGCCCTAACCAATGCAACTAATGCACAAATCAACAATGCATGCTATGATATACACATATAAGAAGTAAAGCATGCAACAGTATGACAAACATCATATAAGTCAACCGGATCGCTTCAGCGGTACTACCGACCGCTGCCAGCCGATCCGCAGCGGGTCCCGGCATTACGACGGTACCACGACCGTCGACCACGGACTCCTGCAACGGGAAGCAACCCCGAAAACCGCTGATGAACAGTAAACAATATAATATTATATTCTGAAATATAATATTATATTCAAACACCCAAAACCTCTAATTAGGGGACTAATTGATCCCGTCGATCCGACGTCCAAATGAAGTCGGATTCAAGATCCAACTTAGCCGCAAGTAGGTATATATACCAGGATCAACATATCCAAAATCCATAATCATCCAACGGTTGGATTAACGGGAAAACACTAATCAAACCGTTAATCAAACTAACTTACCAATTAATTGCTGCAACGCAGCCCTCCAGCAAACAATTCATAAAAAATCGTAGGAAAATGGAAACATTATGAAATCAGCGGGGTTAGAGAGTAGACTCAAAGATCTACAACTCTTATGCTCATCACACCCCAAGATCAAGTACGTGCCGGCCGGAAAACACGCCGCAAGCTGGCTGTTCTTCAAGAACAGCAGAAAACAGAGAATCCTAACTTAATCTTGCATAAAACCTACTAAGATCTAAACCAAAGATCATAAAATTCATATCAGAAATTCTACTAGGCATAAGGAATCCAACAAGACAAAGATCAACAAGATCCAACGGCTAAATCTAAAGAAACCCAAAGAAGAACACAGTAGGTAGAAGAACCTACCGAAGAACGCTAATCCAGGCTGATCCCTCGCAACCAGTCACCAACAAGCCTCCAAACCACACCAGGAGCCTTCCTCTCGTTGCCACGGATCCAACGAGCCTTAGAACACCCAATTTGATGGTCGGAGGAGAGAGAACGGAAGAGGGGAAGGTGGCTGCCAGAAAAACAGGGGAAGAGCAACGTCGGGAGAGAAGAAAAGAGGAGGGAAGAAGAAGGAAGAAGGGGAAGAAGAAAAGATGGAAAGGGGGAGGGGATAGCCGGAAAAGAGGGGGAAAAGACGGAGGAGGGGAGGGAAAGTCCTCCCCTTCTGACAAGAGAGAGTGACGGCCAACGGCGGCCGTCCTCGCGAAGCAAAAAAGCCACCGTCGCGATTCCGACCGATCGCTCGCGCCACGGATCGATCCCAACAAGTCGGATCGATCCGAGCGGGTCAAAACCCGTCGACTCGCTCACGAGCCCGATCGATCGTTCCAAGGAGCGATCGATCGCTCATGGGTCGTCAGCTGCCCAAAGGCAAGCTTCCGCGCGCCCGAGCTGGGATCTTCCGATCTCGGGTCCACCTAGCCACTCTAATCAAGCACTAACACAAACAAGGTCAGTGTGTGCACACGCGGGTGTGAAACAAACCAACAAGGTCCAATTTACCAAATTGCCCTTGTGGTCCAAGAAACAATACAATCCACCGGATCGCGCGCTCGACGCGAAGCAAACCAACGAGCCACGGGCCCGACCCAGCCGGTCGACCCAGGAGTAGAGGGACGGGTCCTCACATCAGGGACTCTCCTCTTCCCATCTGAGAGACCGTCTCTCCTCTCCGGTGGTTCTGTCCTCCGGCAACAAGCCACCCAAGGCGATGCCGGGCCAGCCCTCCATGGCCCAACTGTTCCCACTCTCGGCGCCCTAGAACCGGCCATCTGTCATCATCTACACATCTCACCATTTTATACTTTGCCTCATGTAGATGACTGATCATCAAAGTTTTATGCTCAATTAATACAAAGGATCTTCTGCCAAATGTTTTATTTATACCTTTTTCCTATTATTTCTATATTTTCCATTCTATTATATTTGATCTTTTGGAAAGGTATTTTTATGGCAGGTGTTCCTTTGGAAATCATTAAGGGGCGAATTATGCCAATATGAGACCCGGGGTACCTAGGTGTCGGTGTTCGCCTGGAGGGCTTGTGGCTGAACCAGGTAACCGATTAAACAACCCCACGTCAATAATAAGTATATTAGTAACCCTTATAAGACACAACGTGTTTTAAAGCCGTGATGGCAGTGATCCGTCAGAAAACTCAGATGGTATCAGAGCAGCCTGTAGGTCTATTAGCCGGATTGTGCCAGCGAGGACGCTGAGCCTCTAAGGGGGTTGGGTTGTGAGACCCGGGGTACCTAGGTGTCGGTATTCGCCTGGAGGGCTTGTGGGCGAATCAGGTAACTGGGTAAGCAACCCCACGTAAATAATAAGTATATTAATAACCCTTATAAGACAGAACGCGTTTTAAAACCATAATGGCAGTGATCCGTCAGAAAACTCCAAGTTTAAGTGTGCTTGCCTTGGAGCGGTCCCAGGATGGGTGACCCATTCGGAAGTTTTCCTAGATTTCTGCGGTGAGCCAAAAATGGATAATATTATGTCGGGTGGGGCCCTCAGGTGGATTCTGGACGGAGTGAGTCCGCAGGCCCTGGGTGGCCCCGGACGGCGGGGGCCGTTATAGCCAATCTTATATAGATCGATCAGGGGGTTATTCTTAAGTCTTTATATGTGTCTCTAATGTTATATGGTGATTCATATGGCTTTATTCTTTTAATCTCTTCTAAAGACATGAATTTATTCAATGACGACGTATTCTTCTTATTAGCGGTGTGGTGATTACAATGCTTGAGACAACTACACATTGCGCGATATTATGGTGATATCTATCCTTTATTCTTTGTTTTATTTTTATGACTCATTGTAATTTGGGACAATTACATTTCGGTTGGGGGTAGATTCAAGAATTTAATGCGTATTATTTTTAGAAAACCAAATATTATACATCTCTTGAATTATGTCAAAATAATGAAATTATAATATGATTTGACAAATATGCTTGTTTTAGAAATTTATCTTATGGATTATTCTGAAACTTGTATGTCATACAAGGGATAGTAAATTTTTGTTATACATGACTTCATTTTATACTTTAATACTTTTACTATGATTTAAGGATGACTTGGTATATCTTAATGCACATATTCACATTCACATGTTTAAAAGTTAAAATTGGATTCTAAATATGATACTATGATAGATTTACAGTTTTATATCATATCACAGAAAATACATTAATACACGTAATTATCTGAATAGAAAACAAATGGATTTTCAACTTAGTAACCGGGCAGTGTGCATAACCAGCATGGTGTTCACGTAAAACAGTTGAAATTCCTAAAAATCAATAAGGGTTTCATACTTAGTAACCGGGCAAAGTGTCTAACAAGGTGTGTTGTTCGCATAAAACAGTTGAAATTTCTAAAAAATAATAAATGTTTCATACTTAGTAACCGGGCAAGGTGCCTAACAAGGTGTGTTGTTCGCGTAAAACAGTTGAAATTCCTAAGAAAAAAAAGAAGAAAGGAAAAGAAAAATGAATAAAAGCAGAGATTGCTATGTGATAACTGGAAAATATGTGTTGAATAAGATTGTGATCTTGAATAGTTGAAATGTTTAGATATAATTGATACTCTGAATCATGTGGAACCCCATTCACACACATGAGTGTTAAAGTTACTTTTAATCATGATTAAATATGTTGAAGTGTTGGAAATATGTTATGACATGTTTTGACTTACTATATTTTTATGCGATTATGAGTTGAAGGGTTTATTATGAATATTATTTCTATTTCATGCATTGGAGTTGATGAATAGTACAATTGATTTCTAATGGCATATGCAAGGGATTGTATAGATGTTTGTGGGTGTCCTCCTTGAAAACCCTCAGGAGACTATAATTCCTCCACTGAGGTAACCCATGGGTTTAAAGGTTTGTTGCACATGCTAAGTGCAATCGTGAGACCTACGAAAGTGGCTAGTTAGATTTATTACTTTTTTATATATATATTTTCTTCTCTCCAGGACTAGCAAAGTCTAAGTTGGGAGGTGTGATAAGTCACTAAATATTCATACTTAAACCCCTTAATTTACCTTTATTAGTCCGAGAGTGTTTGTATTTGATAGTTTGTTTGTTGATTTCAGGTTTAATGAAGATTGAAGTTAGAAAATACATAAAATGCTAATATGTTGAAATTACGTCGCTTTGCTGTCAGTTTGAAAAGAATTCACCAAACTCACCAGATAAATTCTAAATTCTTGAAATTTGGAGGACTTCTATAAGATATCAAGACGAACAACTTTTATGTTGGACACTTTGCGAGATTCCTGACAAATTAATACCAGTTTTGAAGACTATGAAGATAAACAGATGTTGGGAAATTGATCCATCAACCCTCAGGAGAATATTTGCCAAATATTCCTGATAAGTCCGAATATTATCAAAACTTCGGGATTGGACAGAAAACTTCCTAATCTACATCTTTCGTATTGGACTTTGTTTTCAAATTCCAGCTTGATTGGACCCAGTTGCGACTGAAATAGACTGCCAGGAATTAATCCAGGGAATCAGAGTTGTAATAGGAGTCTAACTTAGCAATAACCCTAATTCCGGGAGTGCACCTATAAGAGGGTGTTTGCTGGCCGAAAATTGGAGGCCCCCATAGAGAGAAAAGAGAAGACAGAGATGCGGCGTGGATCTCAAGCATTGTTCATCGAATCTATGGCTTCCATCACAAAAATGAGTGGCTAACTTCTGTACTTAGGGCCTCATGAAGCTTTAGTGTAGCTTCTTTGTATTTTTTAGTTTGATACTTGTAATCTTTTGTAAGACATAATCTTATATATACGATTTTATTGTTAATACAGTTGAGGGAACAGAGTTCATTGACGTATATTTTGGCCTACCTGATTTCGATGATTGATGGTAGAGATCTATAGGATAGTTTTCATGTGGTGGGTGAATAACCGATGAGATATTTTATGCTTAGTGACGATAGGTTGTGCTAAGGTTACCTCGAAGACAATCTATGTTAATCGAAGATAAAATATGCTTTTGGAAAACACTCATATTTTTTTAGGGATTCATATAAACTTAAGAAGCTGTGAATCTATAATGTCTAGATAAGAAAACAAAAGGATAATTAGAGAATACAGGAAGTGAAACTAAAGTGGATTGAGTAATTCCTAGGTTTAAAATTCCGAAAATCCAAATCAATCATTTTCGCTTTAGGTTTAGAGTTCCGAGATTTAATTCTAGTTTCTCCTTCGTAATCAAAGTTTTCCCTATAGTTCGATCCCGTATTTCATTACTATTCTACCCCATAGTTTAGTATTTTGAATAAGGGTTTATAAATTCTATTTTTGATTGAGTTTGCATCTGATTTAACGACGCGTCTGCAAGCGATCAGACATCGACAGTGATGGGCGGCGACGACAGTGAACTTGTCAGGGGATACCTCGTCGACAGGGGAGAAGGGATGTAGTTGAGAGGAGGCGGCGCTGGAGCTCATGGAGGAGACGAACTACAAGGTAGGAGAGGATGGTGGTGCTTGGTCTCCGGATTTGGCCTAAGAATGGACGGAGGAGGGTCGCAGCGGTGAGGGGTCCTTGGATCTGATAGTGGATGGTGCTGGAGACGTTGGGTGTGGTGGTGCTGAGTAGCGGTCGAGGGGTGGATGCAAGGTTAAAGGGGATCTTGTGATAGTAATGGAGAGAAGAGAATGAGAGAAGGGTATATGTGTATTTTGTAGTGTAAAATTATGGTAATGACTCAAATCTTATGTTTAGTGTTTTTTTAACGAGATAAGTTCATTTATGGTACCGGAGCCCGTTCCACTTTTATTTTGTTAGTGGATTATGTTGAAGGTTCAAACTCAAGCATGGATTTGGTGGGTAGAATGTTTATGCTGTAAAGCTGAAAAAATATTAAGTGCAACAACAAGCTGGTTATTTTTTCTTAAACCGGAACAAACATGGTCCACATCTTTTATTTTCTTTACATGGCTGCAGCAGTTTGTTTAATGGTTCATTTTCAACAAAATTGATAGATGAGCATCATATAATTCTAGAAAACTAGGGAAAATCATAGTGGAAATTGATGTGAAAAATGAGAAGCGTTTTTTTTTTATTTCTTTTTTTGATAAATTAAGCCAAAGGACTGGGACCTAAGCACAAAATGAGAAGCATTTAGCGTAGAAAATACTTCTATGTTTCCATGTAAACCAAATTATGGTAGGTTCGGATGCGCCATATGCGATGCAATCATGCATACAGCTACATCATAGGAAATACAAAGTCGTGCAGACCTACTCTTTGTCAGGGATCCTCAAATCCACACGATGGGAAGCTATTCCTAAGATGTTGAATGAGGTGACCAATAGCTTAGGATGTGTTTAGTTGCGTGAATCGTTGATGCACCTGATTGTGGGATGCATGCATTGTGGTTACGATGCATGCATGTGGCCACGATGCATGCATCGACCATCCATCTAATGCTGGTGTTTGGTTACCTTTGGGATCATATGATGCAACCTGATCACATTTAAGCTGAAAGGGAGGATCCGACGGCTAAGAACCCGCCATAGTAGGATTGGCGAAAAAGGGTCATCGTCGAAGCTCGGGACTAAGGGAGGAGGGGTCGTGGGACGCCAGGGAGTCGATCCACCGGGCCGGATCAAGCCGCTGGGTTACATATGCGATGGATCCGAAAGGGGGCAACGACAGTTCTTTGGTGGGGACGAAGACGCGAGCAATGGAGGGAGGTTGTCGACGGATCTCGCCTGGTCATGGCTGGAGAAGGGTCACCAATCGACGAGACGATCAGATCTAGAACTGGACAGGGTTGGGAAGTGCGGAGGTGGAGTCCTCACTGTAGTGGGTTCGCCAGTGAAGAGCTCGGGAGATGCCGGGGAACTAGGAGAGATGGCGTCCTTGATGAAGGGTAAGTGCCGGGTTCGCCAGTGAAGAGCTCGCATGAGGGTGCATCATATGAAACGGCCACATTTTGACCGTTTCATATGATACACGAAATCAGCTGAAAATGCATCATGGGATGCATATGTCGCGCGATACACCCTGCGAACCAAACGAGGGATCAGGGTATCATGGTGCATCACATCACCCTGATACACTCCAACCAAACAGCCCCTAAGGGTCATAAGGTTTAGCGTCGTGCGTTTGCCATGATGAAACACATTTGTTTTAGACCTGACGCAAGCCACCATCCTATTAAAGCTATTTGGGGAGTAGCTTCAGCCGATGGAGACTAACATACACCCAAACAACAAATTGCACCGCCACAATTTTCTGCCACGGTTATCAATATAACATGCTAAACACGTTTTCAATTGTCATACTCATATTGACTGGAATCACCACAGTTCACAAACACACCAAAACTCACCACAACCAAAAAAACACAACCAACACCAAAAGGACTCTTACCCTTGTGGCATATTTAATCACAAAAAAAAGAAAGAAAAAAAACCTCCCTTGAACAATACTGTTGTGTCGAGGGAGTAGCAAGTTGTCTTTTTACTGAACCTTTCGGCTTAACTAACCAAAAAAAAAAAAAAAAACTTTGGCAGAAAGATATGCTACCTACTTTGGATGCTTGCCAATGCCTTAAACTGTCTTGATGCTATTTCGCCACATACAATCAGAATACATGACAATGCAGCTTCCTAAGATTCATTGGTATACATGGCCAAATAGTCCAAACTGTGCTAATAATGATCATAATCATGACCAAAATCCAACTCAAGCTTCCCTACAAGTCAGATCGTAATGCTAAAACGCGTAATATAACTTGCACAAGAAAACACCATACCATCTTTTCACACGCTCATCATCGAAAAGAGGCCATTTGGTCCGCTGCATCAAAGGGGACCTCGATACGAGATTCACCAACCTGACATGTAGCAAAAGACCAGTATAAGCTTCTTGAAAAGAAGTTTGAGTGCTATAAATTGTGATTGTGACATACCTAGTTGATGCCTTGCTGCCATTCCCTCTTACATGCATAGGGTACCGGTATACTGCCTTCCAAGCCACAAGATATCCCACAATCACTCGACATGTTTGCGTTAGTTCTACACTAGGTAAATACTTGCTACGCCAGAGAATTCTGAAACCTTCTCCATTAAAGTCCGAAGAATATAAATTCACGTAGCAATTTTATTTCTGAGGCATAAACTCACACCAGTGCTACACAGATGGTGAAACTTATAATTTATTCATCCTATGATCTGTTTCCTGATCTCAATTAATCAAAAAAAAAAAAAATCTGTTTTCTGACTCTTGATGTACTATGCTTTCCATCCCAGACAGCACAAAGCATTTACTTGCATACAGAAACTGTGGTCAGAAACCTTGAAGTTACAGAGGATATAAGTAACCATCAGCAGGAAACAGTATGGTGAATTTAGGATTCTCAGGCTTCCAGATACCCCACCAGACACCAGCACCTTCGGGGCGGGTGATATGCCATCGAAATACATTTATAATACTCCACAACTCAAGACCAAAATCCAAAAGGATAGGAAATTATCTTCTACCTCCATCTTTAAATCTGTAGCTGCCGGGCTGCATCTGGGTCGTCCAACATTCATGCTTTATAAGGGCTTGTTGGACCCCTAAGTACTGCCACATGTTTCTCAGACATTGTTGTGGACTTAAGATAATGTGGTTTACCCGTCAATAATCTCGTTGCTATTATCAGCTAAAGCTGCTTTCTTTAGCTTGGTGAAATGAGAAAAGATGGTTAAGAAATTGCTCTGGCTCCTCTCCCTCTTTGACTATCTGTAGTTCAGTAAGACAATGTAGCTATAAAATGGTATTTAGGCAAATTTGTTGCATCAATGATCAAACACCCTATCAGGTAAGTTGATCCATGGAAAGCAGAGGATTGCAGCGTAAAGTAACAAAAAGTTGAGAAGCAAATTAGATCAAGCAATAAGTAACCAGACAAATTCACTAAAACTGACAAGGTAAGGATCTATCTTATGGATACTTTTTTGAATGTGCCGAAAGGGCGAAGCGACATGTAGATTGCACTCATAAAGTTTAACAACAACGAATGAAAGTCATCATAAGCAGGGGCTGCCATACCCCGAGTGCAATTATCAATTTATCATATCAAAGTTCTTCGAAGAGAATTTGCAATCAGCTGCCAACTTGCTTTAATCTTTAACTCCATAACAGATAGTGAGGCCACCTCTTAAATGGTGGAGTATAAATGTCAGTCCATGAAGTCATATCTTTTTTTTGGCAACCGATAGACCCAGATCCTCTTAATGAGAACAAAGAAATAGCAGATTAAGCCATCAAACACTAGGTTGAACCTCTTGAACTCATTAAGGCGAACCCTCTTCAAGATTCAAGTAAGCTACATGATTGTTAGTTGGTATTGAGCTTGTTGACCCAGTACCACTGTGAATGAGCACATAACCTGCCAACGATTGCCCACTGCAGAATGTTCGAGGTGCAGACTGCATGAACAGTCTTTGGTACCTTTCTGCCATCGTATGAAAGTAACTTTCTTTCATCTCCTCATTGTAGCTCAATATGTCAAGAAAAGTAAGTTGAGGGTTCATCAGTCCACTTCACACAGCTATACAAGACTGGTTTTGCAGCTTTTGAGACTTGGAATAGCAAATGATAATTATCTTCCAGTCAACTAGAAATATTACATATGAAATAAAGGACTAGCACTAATTTGGGTTTGTGGTGCTTCAGCATATTTGTTGACTTCCATGTCGTATTCTCTAGCTCTATACCTCTATAGTTTTTTGAGAATGTTCTCTCCATGTTGCTAAAAGTCATTCTCATAAAGGAAAAAAATACAAAAAGATTATTCACTCAAGATACCAATTCGGGTGTTTCTAGGGCAGGACGTGACAAGATCCCCAACAAAAAAGAATTTAGATTTACTTAAAGAAGAACCAAACTTCTTTTCTACATTCACTCAAAATATGAAACTACTTAACCCTGATAGCCATACAATTCTCTACCAAATCAAACACTAAAATTAGAAATAAATCTAAGATAACAAATCTTGTTAGCTTCAAATTCTCAACATCAGCTAGCTTGAGTCTCAAATTTGAACCCCTCAGATGTTCAAATCAGGAGATCTTCCAAATTATGGGGATTAAGTCTAATTCCAACACCACCTCAATTACCTTGATCTGAAATCAGTATCAACAAACAATTGCTGCAATAACAGAACTGTATCGAACTTTCTACCAAGTGAGTACTTGATATGCTATGCCACCCTCTTGCTCCCAAATCCTCCTCAAATTGTTTCTGGATTAATGAGACCACAAATACATATTGCAATCAAAATTGTCCTTCCTCCTATGCCAACTGGTGTTAACAAACATATGCAATTGCATATATAGCTAAATCTTAATTTGTGATAAGCACAAAAAAAAAGCATAATATGAAATTTGCTTTGGCTTCAACATCATCTTTGGATACCGAGTAAAGGTTAGTCAAGAGTATCCGTGTTACAACAATTCTTTTATATAACATTTACACAAGATAGCATTTTCATGCCTTGTTAAGAATGACAAAACCAAATGCAAAAAGTAATTTTAAGAAGCTGTAGTTTAGCATTTGCATGTGATTTGGGATACAAATCTTGAACGAGACATTTGCACTCAAATTGTTTTAGTAGAAAAGCTATCTATGCCAAGCTCTTATAAATTTTGGTACTTGTATTGATTTTTGAAGAAACTGATTCTTCTATGTAAAAAATTGGAATCCACGGAGTAGCAAATGGTAGGTAGTTGACTGCCGGCAATGTAAGCATGACCAATAGGTAACAAAATACAGGTGGTCATTGCCATGGGTGGTTATGGCTAGTGCTATACTCGAAGGAGTTGTGGGAAAAAGGACTATCTGTTCCGATAGTTGAATTTGGTTGATGTCATAATGAGAAATGTCAAAACTTCACAAAAATAGGTTCCCTGATTATTTTTCCCAAAAACTCTCAAATCTGAGACCAAATTATGGAAATTCCTTTGGCCTTGTATTTCGCCAAAAATTGAGGAAAATTGAATTTCCCAAATTCTTAGGTTAAAAAGTGGAATGATTACGAGAATATAATTAAGTGAAGTTGTTTGCATTATTTTTTGTTTTAACTCTCCTCTTTCTTTGTTGTGAAAATGTAGTTTAAGATAGCACAGAAGCTACGTGTCAAGGATGTAAAGTGAAGCATGGAAGATAATTGGGGGAACAGATTCCACTGAAAGTGCAAGTACTGCAACATGATTGGCAAAGGAGGATGAGCAAACTTCAGATGCACATAACTGGTCGTTAATTTAACATCACTTAATGCCCCAAGATGTCTCAAACTCTCAAGAGATCTATAAAATTATGAGAGCAGATCTAAAACAAGTGAGATTAGCTCGTCAGGCGGCTTGGAGGCAAAGGATCATTTTAGATAAACGGGTTTCAAGCATCCTTCATACAAGTATGACGGTCGAGGGGACGAGGCAGATACCGAGTTACATGCCAGTGAAATGTCTTGCTTGTAGTGCAATAAAAGAGGGAGGAGATTTTTATAGGCACAAAACATGATTTGATTTGTCATAGGCACAGGATTTGTTGGCAAGGAAGATAATCTCATCATCGACTGGGATAGGGTTTGCGCTTTAGAATGGTTTTTAATGTCTTTTTGTATCACAAGATATTTTGTGATATATTGATTATTTATGCACACATTACTCTCATATACATCACGAGATGTTTGGGTTTTGTCATAGATGCTGAATTTTTGCAGGTTGAAATGATCTTTTGTATCTATTTTCATGCGCAAATTACATATGTAAGTTGAGTTGATATGATGTAGAACAATGGACAAGCAAAAAAAAAAAGTACCAAAGCCACTATAGCCCCCAGAAACTATGACAGAAGGTTGAGATTTCATCCCATCAAGATGAACCAGGCCTGCTAAAGTCCGACATGACATGTGCCACTAGAGGGAGTTTTATTCCGAAGGCCCCGGAGATCAACCAGAGTGAGGTAAGTAGATATGATATGAAGTATACTACTACTACCTACCAAACGAAGGTTAATTGGAGTAGGTATTATATGAATGTATATATGTATGTACATACGTATATACATAAATTGTTTCAATATGCTATGTAGAAGACATTAAATGTATTTCACCGTTGAGGATTATTAAAATTTCATGCAACCTAACAAGTTAGGATTGTTAACTGATCAATCCATGAGTTAAAATTCCAATAGAATGCAGGGATACATACAAGTAATCAGAAGCTTGTATAAAGGGCTTATTTCAAGAATAAATTATATTAACATGAATGGCTGTCAAATTTAAGAAACAAAATAGAACCTTATAAGAATAAGCAACCCTTTTATGTTTCATGCAATAATGAGATATTCCAAACAACATGTGTTTGACAATCTGACATATTTATTAGTATGTCTATTTTTGACATACATATGCATTTTGATAGGCCATTAACACAGAAATATGTCCAATCCAACAGAATCATTGTTTACTGATGTTGCTAAATCAAAAATCGCATAGGCATGACAGAAACAAGTACACATACAAGTACAAGAATAAAACAGCAGTATAAACCTGTTAATTGATCCCCGCCTTCTTTGGTTCTTGGTTTCCTACTGGTAATTCTTTGATTCATGCAAATTACCAAATACCTTATATTGATCTCGAAAAGTGACTAAGGTTATTGTAGTCCCTATGAATAATCTTAGGTTCCAACCAATAGTTTATTAAAGGCTGATTCCAATCTCCAAAAATGAATTCGTCTATGGCTAATACTATATTTCACCATCAAAATTTTCACATTTCACCCTGAAATCTTTTAAGTACCAATTTTCCTCTTAGAATCTTAGAATTGTTTCCAATATTCCCTAACATCCACCATCCCCCAAATACCGACCAAAGATAGGGAAAACCTAAAATTCCCTCGCACATTAACTCTAAAATTTTTGACTGGCACCAACCGTCATTACTCAGTAGGGGTATTTTAGTAAAATACCTTATAATTGTCTGCTCCAAACAACACCGTCAGTAATATACGGGGTATATTCTGCTTAAGTTAACCCAAGGGGCATAAAGATTGTAGAGGAAAATATTATACCTCATAGATTGACTGGGTGAAATGTGAAATTCAAGACGCTTTGAGGGTGAAATATGATATTAACTCATTCTTCTAGTGTACTATAACAGAGGAAATCTATTCTGTGGGAACAAAAGAAGAGAAGGTTTTCCTCTTGCTCTTTTTACTCTTGTTTTCTTAGTTTCCTTTTCCTCTCCACTCCTCTCCCTTCTTATTAGCTCAAATATCAAGTATGTTTGCCAACTAAATACTATATACTATGTTCCTCACCACGAGGTTAGTGAGAAAGTTGCGTAGTTACATGCCAGCCATGTTCATCTATTCGAATATCCTCTAAGCCCAAAAAGCTGAACTACTTCATCCACAATACTTTTGAGCTTTTATTCATGGCATCCTCTAGAAACAACTCAACAACTCACACAAAGGCTCTTGATTCTTGCTATGCACCAACCTGGAGTCATCTATGAGAACAGATCAAATCAACAAGTCCCTCAGGCCCAACAGCTCTACTGCTTTTTATCACTATCATCTTTATGAAGTCCATATCACCAAATCTTAACTGATCCAACCATTGAAAATCTAGATATAACCCCTAAAATATTTTCATGAGGGATGTATTTTTCCACATCCATCAGATATGAAACAAACAATAAACATATTCTCCTCTTCGAAACCGATGTTAATAGGTAAAATAAGTATAAGCTTCTACTAAGGACTTAAACATCAGATTTAATGAACTTCACGCCGTTAATTGAATGGGTATCCTCTTCAGAAGCAAAAAACCACCGTTACTATGAAGAAGGGCAGTTAGGACAATGCTAAGTAAAACCCACGACAGACACTATCCGCCAATGTATATTCTATCATAACTCAGGTGAGTAGAGTAGCTTCTGTGCATCATAGTAGTAAGGTGACAGTTTTATCTTGCATGCAAAACAGCAATTCAGGTAGGTAGGCTATTAAATGCAAGATTACATCACATACCTTTATGGGAGTATCCATTGGAAGCCCCATTCTATCAAGAAACTCCACACCTATCTTGTCCAAGTCGACTTTCCCATCTATGTCATCTTCTTTACTCATTCCACTACTGTCTCTGCCACCTTGGAGGCAGCTCTGCCTTCCTATCCACAAATATAAAGTGTTACCCTTATGCCTTTTTGTGCCCGGTTTAGAATCCGGCGCCACTAACAGAAACACGGATGCAGAATCGAGGGCACTTGGGTCGAGCACTTCGACTTGATCCCTACTAGGCCAATGGAAAAGAAGTGGGTGCACTAATAGAGCGTGATCATCCACAGAGCTAAGATCATCTTCATCCAGCACATCATCTGATTGCTGCTCAAAATCCAAGGTCCCTAGTTCCTCCACCAATTCCGAAATAAAAGGTGGAGACAAGCACCAATCCATCACTAAATCGCATGTGGAGAGCTCATCCTTCTCGTCAATGCTTACCGTTGATAACATAAGAGAAGGTGTGGTGCTTCCTCTCCGCTCAGCAAGCGGTGGCAGAGCATTCTTTCTCTTCTCCTTACTCGACATGCACAATGGTGTTAATCGGAAGCTGGGATGCGGTGGGCTCATGTATAGTTCAGAAGCTGGAGATGAGAGATTGAACCAATCCAAGGAAGAGGAAGATGCTGGAGAGAAGCTAGACCGTGCTGATGCAGAGTCGGCCGATGTGGATGTGGGTGTAGTGCTCATCTCTCCCATGAAAGAGCTTGGCGGGGATACGGGCTCCTCATCTATCAATGACGAGTCTAAAGTGGAAGGTTTGATTTCTTTAGCGCCTCCGGTGTGAAATTTTCGTCTAAGTACACTCCATCCGCTCTCCCTCTGCCTTGCAGGGAGGCAAGTCTCTATGGCAGAGCCGGGCATAGCAGCCGGTGGCACGACGCTGCCTTTTAGCGCTCGCCTAAAGATCTCAAAATCCAGGTCGTAGAGTTCCACTCTTCTACTCCGAGGGAAACCGGGTTGTTCACGGGGACGGGGGGACTCGTTAGTGCTATCGGCATCGGCAAGGGCGGCCCAGAACTCCTGCGGCTCCTCGCCATCGCGAACAGTGACGACCAGTCCCCTCGCGCACTCGTACTTCACGAACTGGCGCGCCGCGGTAACAGCTCTCGCCGCCATGGCGTGCTCGCAAGCCGCCCCGACCCACACGAAGATTGCTGGATTCGGGTCACGAGCGACAACAAGGATCACGGCTCCGCGAGAGTCCAATAGCGTCCCGGGTGATGGACGCTCGACGGCCTTCGCTACTAGGTGAAGCGGATCGTACGGCGACTGCGGCGCCATGCGATATCCTCGCACAACAGACCCGGGGCTCGGAGGCATCGCGTGGATTCTCCCCTGGCACTGGAGCAACTGCGAGGCGAAGCCAAAGTTGGGGTCAGTCACGGCGCGCGCAGAGCGCACATGGCGGAGGGTGTCATCGAAGGACCACCGGTGGTACCACATGAGGTACGCAATAACCACCGCAGCGGAGCGGGACGCGCCACGGAGGCAGTGTACGAGGACTCGACCCGGCGGGCTCCCGGCGCGAGCATCCTCAAGGTAATCAAACGCATCATAAAGCACACTAGCAAGGTCCTCCCCGGGGGAGTCCCGGAGCCAAAGCGTCTTATAAACAAGCTCCCCGCGGAAGTACTCCGGGCAGGACGCGCCCACGCAGTTGAGAACGTGAGTGATCCCGTGACGGCGAAGGCAGTCCCGGTCCCTCGCGGCCGCGTCGCTCCCGAGGTAAACGTGCTCCGCCACGCGGGAACACTCGCCGTCGCAGATGTAGGGGGAGGAGGAGGAGGAGGAGGGAGTGGAGGGGGTGTCGTCGGGGGCGGGGCGGGGCCAGAAGGTGAGGGCGGGAGGGCGGGAAATGGAGAGCGGCAGGAGGGAGGGGCGGTTGACGGAGCGGGGCGAGGAGCGGGGAGTCCAAGAGGTGCTCCGCCATTGGGCCTTCCGGGGAGTCCTACCGGAAGAAGAAGAGCACGGCGAGGAGAGATGGTTCTCGTCGGTGTCCATGGATGGATCTATCTCAAAAACAAGAAACAATTATAGAAGAAGAAAGGTGTGATATTTATACATACAATGGACATGGAAACCGAAGAGAGATAGAGACGTGAGACCGAGTAAAAGAGAGGAGGGGTGAAGAGGACGCGAGTGGGGGGTTGAAGGAGGAGGAGGACGTGGGAGGAAGGGGGGATGAATGGGATGGATCCACGCGTTGTTTGGATGGACATTTTGACTGAGAATTAAAAAAAAGCGGCTAAGGGCCTGGGCAACAAAAACAGATTTTATTATGCTAATAAAATACTATCAATCTTATAATCAACTAGTACTCACCTGTGCCCCTGACATAATTTTTAGTTATTGTTAATATAAAATTTTAACAGGTGGTCCAGGGTTCGAAGGTTGGTGCACAGTTTTTATTTATTGTTAATATAAAATTTTAACAAACTCTCTGTAGTTTGTCTGGTTAGACGGCTGTGTTGACCCGTAGGTGGTCCAGGGTTCAAAGGTTGGTCATAGCTTTTTGTTCACTGCCACCATAAAACATAGCCAATAAAATATAAAATATAAAATATTATAAGTCTAACTTAGGGTATATAAAATAAATATAAGTCTTTGCATATTGCATAAGATAATATTAATAGAACTTAGGTTGATATGAATTAATGCATGTTTATATAAAGCAAACTTAGAGAATATATATAAAGAAACTTAGGGGATATGAATTAATGCAGGTTAACCGTTATTGCTCTTTATAAGTTTGATAATAACGGTTAACCTGCATTAATTCATATTCCCTAAATTTCTTTATATATATTTTCTAAGTTTGCTTTATATAAACCCGCATTAATTCATATCAACCTAAGTTCTATTAATATTATCTTATGCAATATGCAATGACTTATATTTATATTTATTATTTATTTTATATACCCTAAGTTAGACTTATAATATTTTATTGGCTATGTTTTATGGTGGTAGTGAACAAAAAGCTATGACCAACCTTCGAACCCTGGACCACCTACGGGTCAACACATCCGTCTAACCTGACAAACTACAGGGAGTTTGTTAAAATTTTATATTAACAATAACTAAAAACTGTGCCAAGGGCACATGTGAGTACTAGTTAATTATATGGGTTAATTGGCATTAGGGCTTTAGTAAGGAAATATTTACTCAAAACATCATATACCTTTTCCTTAAGGCATTTAGGGCAAACATCTTTTTTTAATACTAAAATGCCCTTCCAGTGACTGTTCATATTCTTAGTGTCCGTTCGTATTCCTAGTGGAAAGTAAGTTACTTTTCAGATTAAATTAATGGAAATAAACAAGTGAAAAGTAAGTTACCTTCCAGTTTAAACCAATGGAAATAAACCAGTGGAAAGTAACTTGTATAAGTTACTTTCCACTATTTTTTACAATTATACAAGTTACTTCTCATATTAACTTGAAAATTTCCACTATGTACAAGTTACTTTTCACTATTTTTATAATTGTACAAGTTACTTTTCATATTAACTTGAAAATTTCCACTATGTACAAGTTACTTTCCACTATTTTTATAATTGTACAAGTTATTTTTCATATTAACTTAAAAATTTAAGTTACTTTTCATATTAACTTGAAAATTTCCACTATATACAAGTTACTTTCCACTATTTTTATAATTGTACAAGTTACTTTTCATATTAACTTGAAAATTTTTCCATAGTGTACAAATTACTTTTCATATGTACAAGTTACTTTTCATTTTTTTTGTAAATGTACAAGTTACTAACTTTTACATGTTACTTTCCACTTTTTTGCAATTGTAGATTTATAGAATGTAACTTCAGTCAAAAATTAGTGAAACAAATTAAAAAATATTTATGAAAAATTTGATTATCAATTACAAAAATTAACAAATGATTTAGGGAGAAGCCCTAAATGCCAATTATCACAATAATTTACTTGTAAAAAAAAATA
>OY986969.1:9731694-9899386 GCA_963920575.1 Narthecium ossifragum | reverse complement strand
CCTCCGACCAACACCAGCGAACTCATGAACATCTCCGCCATCTACTCCTACAAAGCCAAACCCCCAAACAAAAATGTTAACATGTTACTCCTATGCCATCCTATCTCTTCCGGCCACCCCCCACTGCCTCAACGACACCGTCCCGAGCTCTCCACCAACTCTGGCCAAACAACATTGGAATACATAAATATAGAAAAGAGAAAAAAGAAAACTGAATATTATGCCAACATTGAATTGGAACAATGAACAACGTACAAAACATAGAGAAAAGAAAAGAGAAAAGAGAAAAACATACGAACTTTCCTTTCTACAACCTCCAGAATCTTCACACCAGACTACCTAGCTGTCTCTCGACGCCACCGCGTCACTGTCTATAAATCCCACACCCTTCGTGATCCCATGCACCACCACTCTTTATAGTCTCTGGCAACGACGACGTCCAAGATGCAGTACAAGAACCCGAGGCGGTTAGGGCTGCGGGTGAGCTAGCTCTCCTATGGTGCGTGGTTGAGCTTCAGGAACTAGGTGGATGTGAAGGAGGTTGTTGACACCGATTTTAACTAAGGCTTAAATTCATAATATTTATGAAATTGCCCTTGCTCATGCCTTAGATTTTTTGCAAAGGCTTGAAAACATTCAAACATACCCAATTAAATTCAAAACATATTTAAAATACTCTACACACGCTCTACTGGGTGCCAGGAGAGCAAAGGGTATTTTGGTAATTATCACCTCCAAAGGTATTTTGGGAATTCCGATGAAATAGATATATTCAGATATTCTACAACTCTTTCAATGGTCCTTAGATGGTTTTCATGGCCTCCTATATAAACCTGCAAGTCTAAAACCATCTTTTCTTCAAAATGACATTTTGGTCATTTTCAACCTCCAGGAACCTCCAGGGGGGTAATGACTTAAAATGAACGTACAAACTCACACATATTAGCCCTTCAAGGTCCCATCCACCTTAGGGGTACATCAATCTAAAACATACACGGACACTACATGAACAACAAAGCCAAAAGGGCATTTTGGTCATTTTACACCTTCATGGGTATGAAGGTCCAAAACATAAACATCTTTCATACTTCAGGGGCATTTCGATCCAAAATACATGCGACCGAAGGATATTTTGGAAATTTACACTCCGGCCCGGCTGGGGATATTTTAGTAAATTTTTCAAAATATGATATGAAATATTCAAAATTCAAAACAAACATTCAAAATTTGGGTAAATATACAAATTTTGGACAAATATTTGGAATTCAAACAAATACTTAAAATCCAAACAAACATTCGGACAAATGTTCGAAATTTGAACAGAAAGTTCAAAATTCAAATGGAAATATTTCCAACTCCCCTCTCATGGGAATAAACTACGTAACTCCCAGATACGGAGTTCAAATTTAAAATAGAGAATATCTCTCCAACTCCCAGATATGATCTCCTAAGAACAACTTACGATAAGATCTTGGGAACAAACACCCAGATCTGATCTCCCAAATCTCAACCCCTCAACTTCTTAACACCCTGGAAACAAACCTCTTAACTTCCTAACACCGTGGGATCAAATCCCTAACCCATTAACACCCTGGGAACAAATCCCTCAACCTCCTAACAGCCTGGGAACAAATCCCTAACCCCTTAACACCCTAAGAACAAACTCCTAACACCCCAACACCCAGGCACGATTCTCTCAGCTCCCAGATACTGTAGGCCACTTTCAATTTCAAAGTGCCCGTCAGACTTCCCATCCCTCGCCTATAAAAAGAGAGGAGGGGAAAACAACAGGGAGGTTGGAAAAAGAAAAGAGAGGTTGGCTGAGGTTTGAAGAAAGAAGAGAGGTTGGCGGAGATCAGCTCTTGGAGATCCAGAGAAGCAGACACGCTGCTGGAGTCCCGAAGCACACCAAGAGAGAGAGAGATCTTGAAAGCCAAAGCTTGAAGAGCCCAGATAAAGAAGCCAGAAGCAAAGACGTCGGAGACACAAAAGTTAAAGCTTCACCAACTTGGAGATCCTATAATTCCAAATAATCGAAGGAAGAAGACAGAAGTAGATCCGTACTAGTAACAAAGGTGAGGGTTGGAGGCTTTGCCTCCACCCAATATCCTTCCTACTGATCGCTCGCAAACGTGTCGTTAAAATATTGCGAACTCAATCAAATATTAAATTTATATCCTTATTTAATCACTAATACTACTACGTAGACTAGTGGTGAAATTCGGAGTCGAACCACATGGAATTACCAGGAAAAACAAAATCTGTTCTCAAAACTCTAGATCTAAGCCAACAACTTCAATGATAGATTGATCTAACTGAAACTATCTAAGAAAGCAAAATAAAATATTAAGGTTTTAATCAAATGAAAAAGATGTCTTAGGAAATACACAATCCACTCTAGTTTCACTCTTAATCTTCCCTAGTTATCATCTTGATCACTTCTCTAAGCATTATGGATCGTATGACTACAAGCTCACACGAATCCCTAAAAGATGGTTTTATATTTCCTATGACATAATCTATCTTTGTTTGGCATAAATCATCTTCGTTCCTACCATTATCTTAAGTTATTCTACTCCTAATGACCTTAGCATGACTTATCTTCACGTAGCATAGATTATCTCAAAGGCAAATCACAAATCACATGAAAACTATCTCATGAATCTCTACAATCAAGTACAATCATCATGTAGGACTAAGAATACGTCAACGAAACTCTGTTCCTTCAACTCTATAATCATTAAAAACATATTATACGTAGAGAAGTTCACAAAAATCCAACTAAGAAAGATCAAAAGTTACACTAGGGTTTCATGGTATTCCTAAAAACAAGAAATCTAACCACTCATCTCTTGGAAATCATGAATCGGTGTAGAAGATGAAGACATTGACCCCCGCGAAAAGATCGCCGTCTTCAAAACCCTAACCTTCTCCTCCAAAAATGCTCCAAAAGATGCCAATTTTCGGCTAGAATAACCCCCTTATGTATTAGAAACCCTTGATCCCGGAATTGGGAGTTATAGTTAAACTTAAACTCTAATTTCCCTAAATTCTGGGTTGCTGACATCATCCGAGCGACCGATCAAACTCAAAACCGATCCATCGCTCCAGTCTGTTTGACTGGGTCTTCACTGCCACGTCATTAATTAATTTTAGTCTTTATCAAATTTCAGCTTTCATAGATCCAACTTTGCTTCACAACTGGCGCCAGTGCATATGGAATCTCATAAAGTTTTCAACATTAAAGTTGTATCTTTTGCAGTCGTCTTTCATCTCCCAGAATTTCAAAATATTGGGAGTTCTGTAGAATTTCTGGTGATTTATTTCCAAACAGTCGACGAAGCAGTCTTTTTGCAGAATTTAGTGATTTTTGGCCGAATTTCTTCTATTTCTTCTCAAATCCTACTTAAACCTGAAATCAAACAATAGGATATCAAATACACCTACTCTTAGTCCAACAAAGGTAATTTAAGGGGTTTAATTAGGAATAATTAGTGACTTATCACCTACTTCTTTCTTTTTTTCCTTTGTCATTTTTTTACTTTAATATTAATGTAACAGGGATTTAAGTCCCGGATTTGAAATTAGGGGTATTCTGTTTGGGGATGTAAATGATGGGAAAATTTTAGTCACAAATACATATGTGTGATGAAATTGAAACCCAGGAGTGTTGTTCCCAAATCACCCACCGATGTAATTCAAACTTTTGTCACAACGAAATCTGAAATCTCGTTCCCGTGAGACCTGAGTTTTTATTGTCGTACAAAATCTGGCATGTCCGGTGGGACACACTAGACCCTCATCTTCAGATCCGGTATTTAAAGTCCTTGTGTACTAATATGTTTTCCTTCTCAAGCGAAGGAAATGGCACAAGTTGGAGCTTCTGTCGACATATGTTTCGACGATCTCCGGTTCACCATCTCCCTGGGGAGCAACGGCCTTCCTGTGTCCTCGACCTCCTTGACGGTTTTGTTCACTCCAACGACATCACTTCCGGCCACTAAGTCCGAGACCTCCTCCGTCGGATCTCATTGCAGCAAAGGACAAGCTACAAAAGCTCCCTCACATGGATCCAGTGTTGATCAAAAAAGTAATCTCACAGCTTCCTCAAGTGGACCCCATATCTGCAAGAAAGAAGGGAAGAAGGCTCACCAAAAGCCGAAGAAGCTCATCCAAAAGGGCAACGGAGATCGCCAGGTGAGATCCGCGCTCCCCCTGAAGCCTCAAGAGATAGTCACTCACGAAGCCGTAGCAGATGAAGACGGCTTCATCCTGGTTATTCCGAAAAGAAAAAGGAAGACCAGATCCAAAGTTCCCGTAACCCAAAGGAGCTTGACTCCACATGTTGAAGTTCCCTAAGGTGAAAATTCTCATAACACTTTACATTCCTCTGTCTTGCGAAAGTAGGTAGCTTCCAAAGCTATCAGCAATGCATGTGAGACTTACACCAACGACCTTTGGAGCGGCCTCTATACAATTGGAGATCATGCTAAGTACTTGCATGCTGAATACAAACGCCAACAGGGCTATTGGGAGTCCAGACTTCCTAGCTACCGGATCTATCTTCATGATCTGCAGATGGCTTACATGAACTACGTCAACCGAGAGATGGACAGTCTTCAAATCAAAGAGGACTTTTGAGAAAAGCGGCGTCAATACTAAAAGCGGCGTTAATACTCGTCATCTCGAACAAAACACCAACACTTTTCATGTCAAACAAGGTGCCAACACTTATCATATCAAGCGAAGCACCAACACCGTCCAACCAAGGGATCCTCCTATCATGATCAAGAGATCCGGTCAGAAGAAGCGAAGAGTCGCCTACCGCCCGCCCTGCCATGCTGGGGGCAGGGGGCGTCCTTGCTACGGGTTAGCACCATGAGATCCTTCTGCATGCGAAAGTGCTTCTCAAAAGATTCATTTGGCTAAAACCCTTGCACTAAGAAGACAAGTAAGAGAGGAAATCCCCCTCCAAAACTCCTTCAATGTCTTCGCGGCAATGTCGGTCGGGATCCAACATGATGAGATGTCTTCATCAAGTCACACCTCTTCAAATGTTCCTGCCAAGAGAAGAAAGAAAAATGCTACTGCTTCAGAACCAAGCGACACCATTGTTGTAGAGTTGATGAAAGCTATTGGACCCCGAAACCGACGCCACACTAGGAGTATGACGCGCTCCTTAGATAGCAAAGACATCGCTCCCGAGCCATCATTTGAGGAAGAGTTCCCTCCCTTGCCTAAAGTCTCCGAGAGATAGATCGGCTTCCCCGGAGCGTTACCAGGTTCTTACTGCCTCAACAGAAGAAGAACTTGAACAATTGAGGAATACTCTGCAATTGAAGGAGGCAGAGATAGTCAATTTGAAAGCCCAAATCCCTACTACTTCATATGTTGAGAACACTTCCCCACCTCTGCATGGCCATGATCAGCCGCCTCCTCATGGTCACCAACAACCACCTCCTCATGGTCATCAACAACAACCTCATCATGGCCATCAAGAACAACCAAATATGGTGCCTTTGGATACGGTATAAAGGATGATTTCCGAAGGCATAAGAACGTTCCAGATGCAGAACCAGTACACTATGAGGCCGGGATATATGAAGCCTTACTCGACCGAGATTGACATAGTCTCATTTCCAGTAAACTACAGGCAATCTCAATTTGCCAAGTTTAATGGAAGTGGATCTCCTCATGAGCATATTGTTCACTTCCTTGCAGCCTATCAAGAAACAGCTCACAACGGCGCCTTATTACTTCGTCAGTTTGTGCAGACACTTTCTGGTCCTGCCTTTACTTGGTATAACAAGCTCTCGCCCGGATCTATCACCTCTTGGGAGCAGATGCAAGAAGCTTTCCTCCAAAGATTTTATAGCACTCAAAGACGTGGGAATCACAAAACTCACCCAAACAGAGCAAAATTCTCACAAGAAAGCTGCAGACTTCATAAACAGATGGAGAAATCTGAGTGTCCATTGTCCGCAATCCATCACCGAAGCGGAAGCCGTACGTATGTGTATGAACAACTTACATCCGGAGATGGCGGTCTACCTACAAGGCGTCCACCCACTTACCTTTGAGGAGTTAGCTTCCAAGGCAACTGACATTGAGAATTATTTACTTCACGTGGCTCGAAAGACTCACACGGTAGACAGAACGTCTGGCTCGAAAGGCTCCTCCTTCTAAAGGAAAAGCGGTGATGCAGACGTCTACAACCCAAAATCCTATGCCAAGAAAGTTGTATGTCCCAAGGGATCAACTTCGACCTAGAGACGCTTTTACGGAAGGTCCAAAGAAGATAATAACACTCAAAGAAAGAATAGAGAAAGAGTACTCATTCCCTCGAGAAGAGGTTCCAGATATTTTTAAGGGCTTTAAGGACCTCGAACTCATAGAACTCCTGGAGCCATGACGTCCTCAAGAGTTGAACAAAGTCAACGAACCGTTGTACTGTCACTATCACAAGATGGTAGGACATGCTCTCGAAGATTGTTTCGTCCTCAAGGACAAAGTTCATAAACTTATTGATGATGGGGTCATCGATGATGGACTCCTGAAGAAGGGAAAGAAGGTAGAGTCGACAAATATGATCACTACTACTGTCCCTTCCTTGGAGCCAGACTCGCCGCATGAAGAGTACACTCCCTCAACTCCCCCATATGAAAGCATGGAGTACACACCTTCAATACCACCACATGAAGGTTGGGGCTACACTCCTTTAGCATCCTCTCACAAGGATAAGGGCAATTATGTGCATGTTCCTCCATTCGTTCCTATCGAAGAGTACCCAATGCCTGTCTTGGAACCTGTCGAATGATGCCCTTGGCCTACATTGGAAGATTTGTACTCTCCTGACACCGATGATGAAGATTCATTACCGGACGACGAGCCAAGGTAAGATCGGTTCGGGAGACCCTACATCAACAAAAAGCAAATAAAGAGTCGAACCTTCAAGGAAAAAGTCAGAGCATCTAGACTCAATCCTCCGAGGCCTCCACTCCCTCAAGATTGGCAGCCCAAGCCAAAGAGACAAAGATCCCCAAGATATAAAGTCTTAAAAAAGGTGATGGCTCGAGAGGAGATAGAGGGCTTCGTCCGCCGAGTCTCCACAGACCTCCAAACTCGAAGACCACATATTTCGGAAACCAACATCGCTTGGGACAACTATCCCTGCTTCACAATAGGAGTCTTTGAAGATGACGAATTACTCTGCTTCCCTGAAGAAGAGAAAGTTGAAGTTCACGAGATTATCACTCGTTCTAGACATCGACTTCCGGATTCCCAACCTCCACCACCAAGGACGAGGGAACAAGTACCGCAAGCAGTGCAAAATGTAAACTCAAATGAGTCAGTTAAATACAATGTAATTGCTCATTTAAAGAAAGTACCAGCATTGCTTAGTGTGTATGATGCCCTGTGTCTTTCATTTGATCTTCGCCAATATCTTATTACTGCCTCGTCCTTTCCTGACGACTATCGAGCGGAAATTCCTCAACCGGAAATGCCCAAAGTCGAAAGCCTTAACATAGAATTCACTGATGATGATCTATTGCTTGGTACAAAACCCCATAATAGACCATTATTAGTAACTGGTGATATCGATGAAGTACCCACGTCACGCGTAATGCTAGATTGTGGATTTGCCATTAACCTTTTACCACTCAAAACACTCCACAAATTAGGGTACGATACTATGGACTTAACATCCAGTAACGTTGTAGTACAAGGCTTCAACCAGGCTGGTCAACAAGTGTTAGGCTCCATACGCTTAGTCTTAAAATTACAAGACTTAGCCACGAGCGTTGTTTTCTATGTTATCGATGCTCGCACCTCTTACAATGCTTTGCTAGGGAGGCCTTGGCTCCATGAGTATAAAGTCGTTCCTTCTACACTTCACCAATGTTTCAAATACCAAACACCTGAAGGCAACGTCAAAAGAGTGTTTGCTGACACAAAACCTTTCACACTAGGGGAAGCATTCTTTGCAGATGCTAAGTTCTACTTAGACCCACCTTTAAAGTTGAAGAAACCTATTGCTACACCTCCTACAGACATGGGCTTCACAGAGAAGTTTACTATAGATGTTCAACGAGGAAAGAAACCTCTCCAAAAGAAAAAAAAATATTGCTATATCCCAAGTAGCCAAAGGAAAGTTGGGGACCCCATATTCAAAGTCATTGAAGAGAAATTTTCTAGATCCATTCTTCAAGAGTTTCCTGTGCCTCTTCCAAAAATTCTTCCTTCATATGTGAAACCCTCACCAGCCAGAAAAGAAGGTCCATCGACTGAGTACGAAGGAAAGATAAACTACGGCCAACCCATCAAGTTTGTACAAGCCTCTCCAGTCATGTCAGCCGATACAAGTTCATCTTTATCAATACCCTTCTATGAGCAGAAGACATTACATATGATATCTCAGATGGGATACGATATCAACTTCGGTGAAGGCTTGTGCGGAGGCCTTGGAAAAAAGGAACCTTTTGAAGATCTTCTCTCAGAGGAACAAAATGCGGCCATCCGGTATGGCAAAGACTTGTTTTTTCACAAAACAGGACTTGGATATCAAGTCTGCATGACTTCTACAGAATTCATCGGTCTTCAAGAGGCGCCTCCTCAACTTGAAAATGGAGGTCAAGCAACCTTTGACGAGCTTGAAGAAATAAATCTCGGGACAGAAGATGACCCCCGCCCTACTTTCATTTGCGCTCACATGACGACAGAAGAAAAGGAGCAATATGTTGCATTTCTTCGTCAAAACAAAGATGTATTTGCTTGGAACTATAAGGAGATGCCGGGCTTAGATCTCAATGTTGTTGTGCATCGCCTCTCTATAGAGGAAGACATCCACCCATTCAAGCAAGCTCAGAGACGCTTCCGACCAGAGTTGATCCCAAAGATCATTGCAGAAGTAGACAAGCTTATCAAGGTAAATTTTATCCGAGAGGTCCAATATCCCAAGTGGCTAGCAAATATTGTACCTGTAAAGAAAAAAATGGGTAACTCAGACTCTGCATAGATTTCAGAGATCTAAACAAAGCATGTCCGAAGGATGACTTCCCATTGCCCATATCTGAGCTCATCGTGAACGCGACAACTGGGCATGAGATCCTCTCATTTATGGATGGGTACTCAGGCTATAACCAAATTAAGATGGCGCCTGAAGATGAAGAGCTTACGGCCTTTCGCATCCCAAAAGGCATCTTTTGCTACATAGTGATGCCTTTCGGTCTGAAAAATGCTGGGGCTACCTACCAAAGAGCTATGAGAGTTATCTTCAACGACCTCCCCCATGACATCATGGAGTGCTACATTGATGATCTAGTAGTGAAGACGAAGCACAGACAAGACCATCTCATACACTTAACCAAAGTCTTTCATAGACTAAGACAATATCATTTGAAAATGAATCACATGAAATGTGTGTTTGGTGTTATATCGAGAAAACTCCTCGGCTTCATAGTCCGCAAACGAGGAATTCAGGTCAACCCCTCTAAAATCAAGGCCATCCTGGAAATGCCTCCCCCTCGAAACCTCCATGAGTTGAAAGGCCTTCAAGGCCGATTGACATACATAAGAAGGTTCATCTCCAACTTGGCAGGCCGCTGCAAGCCGTTCTCCCATCTCATGAAAAAGGGTGTTCCCTTTGGATGGGATGAAACTTGCCACAATGCCTTTCAGAGTATAAAAGAGTACCTCATCAATCCTCCAGTACTTGCGTCTCCTATCAAAGGAAAACCCTTGATCCTATACACGACAGCTCTGCCTGGATCATTAGGCGCCTTGCTAGCACAACATGATAATGAAGGTAAAGAAAGAGCTCTCTACTACCTTAGTAGAACTCTCGTCGGAGCTGAGTACAACTACTCAGAGATGGAAAAATTATGTCTCTCCTTGGTGTTCGCCACCCAGAAGCTCCGTTATTATCTTCTCGAGCACTCTGTGCAACTCATATCTAAAGCTGACCCTTTGCGGTATATACTAAAAAAATTAACTTGGTCTGGACGGCTGGCAAAATGGGCTATGTTGTTATCAAAGTTTGACATAACTTATATTCCACAAAAAGCAACCAAAAGCCAAGTCTTGGTAGACTTTCTCGCGGCGTATCACATCCCATATGATGAAGTTCTAAAAGATGACTTCCCAGATGAAGAAGTCTTCATAGCTGATATTCAACCCTCTTGGGAGATGTACTTTGACGGAGCTTGTAGACGCTTGGGAGTGGGGGCAAGACTGGTTTTTGTCACTCAAGAACAAGTTTTAATCCCATACTCCTTCACATTAACGTCTGCCTCATCTAACAATACGGCGGAGTATGAAGCTCTCATAATTGGCTTGGAGATAGCCTCTGAGATGGGAATAGACCCGCTTACCATATATGGCGACTCTCAACTCATCATAAACCAACTCCTTGGCACATACGCCGTCAAGAAAGAAGAACTAGTACCATACTTTCAAAAAGCCAAAGAGCTCATTAGCTCCTTTAAGGAGTTAAAAGTTAGCATGTTCCACGGTCTCAAAATCAAAAGGCGGATGCATTGGCTAGTCTCGCTGCAGCCATGTCTCTCTCACCTACAGAGGCACTAGAAGTCAGGGTAGAGGAAAGACGAGTCCTTCCCCCTCTCCTTCAACAGATTCCTAGTGAACAACTACCAGTGCTTATCAACGCCATCTCGACATCCGAAGTCCAAATAGGAGACTGGAGAACTTCTTTCCTAGACTATCTCATGTCTGGATTCCTTCCTTCCGATGCCCAAGAAAGACTAAAGCTAAGAGGGTGAGTGACAAAATACACATGCATCAATGACACATTATACCGAAGGACCTTTGATGGACTCTTACTACGATGTCTCTCCGGTGATGAAGCAGCATCTGCCCTCGAAGAAGTGCATTCGGGTATTTGTAGAGCACACCAATCCGGGCCAAAGTTATATCATCAGTTGAAACACTTAGGATATTATTGGCCTTCCATGGTGCGTGACTCTATTGATTATGCCAAAAAGTGTCATGTGTGCCAGATCCACGCGGACTTCATACATATGTCTCCAGAGCCGTTTCATCCTACAAGTATCTCTTGGCCCTTTGAAGCATAGGGAATGGATATAGTGGGCCCTGTTCAGCCCCCTTCATCAAAGGGACACAATTACATCTTGGCTACGACAGACTACTTCTCCAAATGGGCAGAAGCCATCCCTCTGAAGGACGTGAAGGCTGACGCCGTAGTACATTTCATTAAAACACACATTGTATACCGGTTCGGGATTCCAGCGAGACTTGTCTTGGACAATGACACACCCTTTAAACATAAAAATATGGAGAGATTTTGTGCTAAGTATAAAATTAAGCACAATTTCTCTTCGGCATATAATGCCGCAACCAATGGATAAGCAGTGGCCTTCAACAAAATCCTCTGCAAACTCTTGAAGAAAGTAGTCCACAAAAATAAAAAAGAATGGCAGGAAAAGCTCCTGGAGAACTTATGGGCATATCGCACCACAGTAAGAACTCTGACGGGGGCTATGCCCTACTCTCTTGTCTTCGGAGGTTAAGTTGTCCTTCCCCTTGAAGTGCAGATCCTTTCTCTCAGAGTAGCTCTGCAAGAAGATCTAACAGAAAGCCAAGTAGCCAAGTTGAGACTCGAAAAACTCGATAACTTGGAAGAAAAACGTTGGAAGCCCAACAAAACATGGAGATGTATCAAGCGAGGATCTCCAGAGCGTTTGACAAAAAAGTGAAGCGTCGCTCGTTCAAAGTTGGAGACCTCGTGCTCGCCATGGTCTGACCTATGATTATCACAAGAAGAACTCAAGAAAAATTCAATCCTAAATGGGATGGGCCTTTTATAGTCCAAGAGGTTTACTCCAATGGGGCTTATAAGATCGTTGCACCAGATGGCGAATATACTCTGCCTCCTGTGAACGGTAAATTCTTAAAGCGCTATTATACCTGAGTTCTAAACATCATGCTCCAAGCTTCATGAGCCTAAACTGAAAGCAATAATTTTCCAAGCCATATGAGTATAAACTGTCAGCAAAACACAAAAGATCAAATTTCACTACAATGCTCCAAGCTTCACGAGCCTAAACTGAAAGCAATAATACTTAAATCTTTACGAGTATAAACTGAAAGCAAAGTACTTGAAAGCTTCATGAGCACAAGTTCTAAACACATATTGCTCCAAGCTTCACGAGCCTAAACTAATAGCATACAAAGCTCCAAGCTTCATGAGCCTAACTGATAAGCACATGTACTCCAAGTCTGATGAATAAAACAAGTGCAAGTAAAGCATTTATTGAAATCAAGTCTAACATACGTATGTGAAAGCACTAAGTCTCAAATACATGATCAGAAACTGCAAGTGAAAGCAACAAAAAAAAAATCAAACTACAAGAGGATATTGTTGACATCGATTTTAGCTAAGGCTAAGTCGACTACATTTGCAGAAGTCCCTGGACTGAATCCGCACACACCAAACCCAATTTGGCTCACTCACAGTCGAGTCTATCCAAATCTCCTACATATCCCCGGTTTTGACGGCATCCTATACAAACTGGAGGAATAAGGGTATTTTGGTAATTTTACCCATCCAAGGGTATTTTGGGAATTTAGACCAAAATGCATGTCTAAATTTCCCACTACACTCCAAAATAGCCCTTACATAGCTTTGATGGCATCCTAAATAAGCTATGTAAATATAGGGGTGTTTTGGTAATTTTCCACCACACATGGGAAATTACAGAAAATTCCCTGAAATAAATAAGGGAAAAATCCGAAAATTCAAATAAACCCAAACAAATACCCGACTTCAAATTCGCTTAAGTCCCGGCAAAAAATATATGCGCACCATATAATGCACGCATGTGTCCACGACACACACAGAAATCGCGTCGCCATGCGTCGCGCTTAAATAACCAAACCGAAAGGATATTTTGGTCATTTAACCCCAAGGGGCATTTTAGTCATTTCACACCTTCAGGGGTGTGAAAATCCGGAACAGAGATATTTCATTTGCGTCGGGGACATTTCGGTCCAAAATATATGGCCGATAAAAATGATATTTTGGTAATTTACACCCAGCTTGCCCGGGGATATTTCAGTAAATTTTCCAAAATATTATATGAAATATCAAAATTAAAATTTAAATAAGACATTTCAAATATCCGAATAATTCGACAAATATTTAGATAATTCAAATCTGAACATTTGGATTTCAAATTCGAATCTCAAATTCGAATTTCAAAACAAAATATCTACTCATATAAAATCAGCCAAATCAAAATATATATATATATATATATATATATATATATATATATCATACCATATGAGAAATCAGCATCTTCAATTATGGTTGGATTGCATTCCCATATCATATTAAAAATAAAATTAAAATCAGCATCTCTAAATATGGTGGGATTATATGAGCTATCCTTATATAAAAGGATTAGCATCAATTAGTATCCCTTAATCAGGATATTCCATCCATATTAAGAGATCACCTCTCGTGCCTATAAAAGGAGGAGGGTGAAGGCTGGCTGAGGAGGGGGAAAAAGAAGAGAAGAGAAGAGAAGGAGAGACGGCAGGCTCTCTGGGGCGCTCAAGAGAACCTGGCGCATTCTCTCCGCCGCTCTAGATAGCACTCGGCGCACTTCCTCCGTCGCTCCAGCACCGACCGCCGGCCCTTTCAGAAGCTCAAGCAAGAGAAGACCCGACGCATCCTCTCCGTCGCTCCAGCAGCCGGCGCATCCTCGTCAGACCCAACTCAAAGGCGTCCGTCGCCCACCTTGCTCAAGCCCGAGGACCTCCGTCACCGTCCTTCACCGCCGTGCACAACTCCAAGCTCGCGGCATCGAGACCACGTACAACGAGATCTTCTCCGACGATGCCCTCATCCCCAACCTCGGCTGGCAAATAAAGAAAGGAAGGAGCGGCTGGCAAAAAACAGAGAGGGAGAGAATAAGGGCTGGTGGCTGGAAGAAGGAGGAGAAGGATCGACGGTGGCCTCTCACACACGCTCAGGCAAGAGAAGACCATGCGTATCTTCCTCGAATCCAACCCAAGGTTGGTCATCCCTCACCGCCGTGCACAGCTACGAAGCCCGCCGCATCAAACCCCACATCCAGCGAAACCCATACTCCATCGGCAACACCCTCTCCGGCGCTTCTCCATCTCCCCGACGGTCCAGTGACGCAGGGACGCAAAGCCACTCTGAAGAAGGAAGTCCGCCACCGTCTTCTCAAGACCGTTCCGGCAACAAAAGTTTTATCCGTGGACCAAAGCTTCATCCCAGCTGCTCGCCGCACATCCTCTGTTCCAACCATTGCTCCCCTGTTCTAGCCGTTACTAGGCTTCTCTAGTCCAAACCGACGTCCTTGAACTCCAGTTGCTGCCTCCTCAATTTCCAGCCGCTGATTTCTCTGCTCCGGCCATCTTCTCGCGACAGCGAAGCCCAGATCCAAGGAGCTCCGGTCATTCATCTGTTCCAGCCGCAGCTCTGTATCCAGCTGACGTCTTCAAGCTTCCAGCTGACATCCTTGAACTCCAGCTGCTGCCTCCTCTAGTTCCAGCCGACACCCTCAGCTCCAGCAGCTTACCTTCCACGACAACGAATCCCAAGTTCCAGCCGCTGACTTCCTTTGCTCCGGCTACATCCCCGCGGCGGCGAGGTCGAAACCTAGGCACTCTCAAGCTTCTAGCCGATGTCCTTAAGCTTCCAGCCGACGTCCTCGAGCTCCAGCCGCTGCGTCCCCTGTTTCGGTCGCTGCGATCCTCTGTTCCAGCCGCAGGACCCCTGTTTCCAGCCAGCGTTCCAACGACCACTTTACCGCGACGAGCAAGACCATCTTCACCAGATTTGGGCTGACAGTGTCTCCTCTGAACCCATCGGCGAAACCTTGAAGCTTGGACGCCATCGACCGAGAAGCTTCATCAACTCACCCGGCCAGAGGATTCGTCCATAACTCCGTCGGCTAGACGCGTCTTCAACTATATCGGCCAGGCTCGTCCGCAACTATATTCGTGGCCCGTCCCCAAATATATTCGGCGGCTTCATCAACTATATTCGCGGCTTCCGCAACTATATTCGCGGCTTCCGCAACTATATTCGGCGGCTCCCTCAACTATATTCAGCAGCTTCGCCAACTACATTCGCGGCTTCTGCAACTTTATTCAACGTCTTCTCCAAACTCGTCATCTTCGGAACAAGACTCGGACAGCACTCCTTCGACGCCACCAACTTCGACGAATGAACAATATCAGCTTCGACGCTCGGGTGACACTCCTTGACTCCACCAACTTCGACGATCGGACGATGCCTTCCCTGTTCCAGTTGCTACATCTTCACGACAACAATTGGACCTTGGACGGCTCTTCCCAAACTCCGGCGGACTTGAAGCCCCGGCGACAAAGACATCCTGCATGGCGATGAACATGGTGGTCCAAGACCTCACGTCATTTCATTTTCCTTTTATTATTATTATTATAGGAAAATATTTATTTTATTGGATCTAGAATCGGAGGTATTCCCTACGGGGATGTAAATGATGGATTTTCCGACTTGGTGATCCAGGGGTGTGGTGCCTGCAATTTCTTGAAATGAAATTAAAAATAATTTGCTCGGAAATAAAATAGAAATCTCATCCCAACGAGATTGACGTTTTATCCACGAACAAATATAAAGCTCCTACACTTCACGAATTGACCAAAATAAATATATTGCCGACCTAAAAAAAAATGAAACTAAGTAGATTGAAGTGACCCCCCAGTGCCTCAAGATCTCGTAGGCACTCTCCATTTGAGCTCGAATGTCAGCCGCTTCACTTGTTGCCTGAAGACTCTCCAAAGAGGAGGATGCCTCGTCATGGCCTTCCTGCGTCGCCTTAAGTGACATTGTCCATTCTTCTTCGTCTCTGTTCAAGGCGATTTCCTTATCATCAAGAGCCTTTAGCATCGCCTCATGACGTCCCTTATCTTCAAGTACAACCTGGCGACAATCTAATATCTCCTCCAGCTTCAACTTAGCTGTTTCCAAGCCTTGTGCAAAGTCACCCAAATCCACTTTATAATTGTTGGCTAACTCTTTCTTTTTCAGAAGCTCCTGATATTGAGAGACTTGTGAATGAAGAGACTGCAAAGTTTCTCTAAGGAGGGATGAATAAGAGTCATAATTGGGTAGTACTCCCAACAACCTCGAAACATGTTGACCCAATTCTTCAGGATCATGGCAGCTGATCAACTCTGACAAAGAAACAGCCAATAACTACTTCTCCATAACCCTATAGATCCCAACCACCTTCTCATGAAAATGAAAAGGTTCGATAGAAGGGGCACTGGTCCTATGCTCACAAGGAGTCACCGTCTCTTCAGGAAGCCTCTCTGAGTCAACAACTGGTACTCGCTCCATTTCAGCAATCACAGTCTGCTTAGGGATACTCTCGGGCTCAACAGGTGGTAATAACTCCATATCAGAGTTTGTAGCCTGTGTAGAAGGACTTACAACCTCGATTTCTGATTCAGATAGCTCCACATCGTGTCCTACTTGGTCGATATCAACAAGAGCCTCTATCATTGTCATCTGTTTTGATGAAAACTCCAAAGAGCGTCGAACAGAAGGATTAATCTTGACACATGAGATGGTCTCCATAGTAGCATTACAAGTCGTTGCCATACTTGGAGCTTGATCGACTTCCTGTACGTCAAGTCCTTCAGAAGTTTCCCCTGCAAGTTGTGTCCTTGATTTCTTCCCTGAAGGCGTTGGAGGTAGCAAATTTTCTGCCAGTGAAAGTTGTCGCTTTCCATGATGTCTCTCAGCAGGAGGTGAAGTAGTTCGGGGTCTATCAACATTCTACAACAAAAAAGTATCTATCAAATATAAAGAGTATGGGTAAAATTAAAAGAAGATTGTGAAGGAGCAATGGGGGCAAACCTCTTGTACTCCTGTGGGCATAATAACAGGCATCTTCAGACACAGTCTCTCAAGACCACCATGCACATCAAAGTCTTTCCACTGTGACCTCAAACTCTCCTCAAGACGATTCATGAAATTGCTATTGCCCTTATCAAGCTTGGCAAGCTTGATAAGTATCTCCATAGACGAGGCTGGGCTCATATACTTCCACACCTCTTTCTGTGGAGCATGGTTATAAGAAAGGGACCTTCGTTCCTCCAATAACAGTGAACTCTGACGCGTTCCATCACTTAACATGTCCACTACTTCTTCAAAAAACTTTTCTGTGTTCTTCACCTACCATATCACGCCCCGACCCGCGTAGGCCCAACCAGGCCGGGCGACGCGAACCGGAACCTAACCTATTGCGGAAAATTTGGCGAGGTTTCCCTCTAATCATAGTGGTCTTCCTAGCAATTCATAATCATCATGTATTAACATACAATCACAAACCTCAAAACTGAAACTGAATATATCACAAATCCTCAACAGGGTAAAAGTTATACAATTCTCTCCCGTAGGAGGCTAATTAAGCAAAAAGGTGTAAGTAGATGATCACCATTTCTCAAGCACCACCAGACGCCACCACGTCACCAAACGCCTGCCCGGTAGGGACGACCGAAGAAGAGCTAGTGCCAGCACCTGCAAAACGCAGCCCGAGTAGGAGTGAGTACTAAGCTCAGCAGGGACACTACACTACGACACTCACAAGGGAGGGAAAACAACAATGCCGCCCCCAAGTCTACCCTAGGTGTATACAAGGGTCCCATAACCCTACCGGGAGTCCGTGAACGCAGGCCCAAAACACTACAGACTCTCAACAGGACACATAACACTGTTTGGCGGGCAAGGACACCGCTGGGCAGGCACACCCCCACCCAAGAGCCAAGAACGCTGGACACCGGCTACACCTTAGATTCAACTTGGAGTCTACACGACCTCTAAACATCAAATCACATGTATTCAGTTCATCTAACCTTATCATCGAAAACGACTGAATACTACAAATCGAGTCCTGGACTAAGCTACCCGCAATGGTCCTAGAGCTAGATCCGGACTACCCGAAAGCCCCGGATCGGCTATCAACCCATCGCCAGCGTCCTAATCTTATGCAACTAATGCACAACACAATGCATGCTATGATCATACGCAGGATAAATACAGATACACATGCAACAAATATGATGATATATTAAACAAGGTTTGGGCACAACACCCTGCCGTCCCGGGGCGGTGAACATGTAAGTAAGGTCTAGGAGCTGGTACAGTGGTACCACCACCAACTGCCAGCAGTCCACCACAACACCTGCATCGGGAAGCAGCCCCGCAAACAACAGCTCACAGACATCACAGATAAAGCCCTCGGCGCACGCGCGGCATGCAAGGCTAAGGAAAGCTGTAGGGCTACCCGTCCGTTTATTCTAAACATCCCGGGAGTCATCACTCCCCTGGTTCACCACTGCCCATATTATAGGGATAACATGCATAAACATATGTACCAAGTATAAAGCGGTAAGGAAAACCGTCATACAAAGCCCGCGGGCAAAAGCCACTTGAAAACACCCCTCAACCACTAAGAGATCGATCTCCCTTCCAAAGGGGATCGATCTTCTTAGTACTTGGAGAAAACTCGTCCCTGTCAACCGAAAGAGATCGATCTTCTCCACCAGGAGGATCGATCTTCTCCACCAGGAGGATCGTTCTTCTTCGTGACCTGGAAACCACCATACCAGCCTAGGCAAGGATCGATTTTCTCCAACTGAGGGATCAATCCTGCTCGGGCTGGGCATGACGCCCCACAAGGGATCGATCTTCCCTCAAGGGAGATCGATCCGAATGGGTTCTCCGGCGACCGGACGGCGAGAAATACTGCCGGAAAACACAACCAAACCCCCCAAAACTCTTGGATCTGGTAGATCAAGGAACCACGAGTCCAAAACCGGTGAGATCATGGAAAACAAAAATATATTTTAACAGATCTAAGTAAAAGATCACAATCAAACCGGAAAAACTCCAAAAACCCGAAAGATTGTAGGTAGGATCCCTACCTATGCAATAGCAGCTTCAATCCAAGCTACTACGCCTTGGATTGTCCTCAAACGAAGTCAAATCCAGCAAGAACACGGCTCAAAACTTGGATTTTCCAAAAAAATCAAAGGAAAAGGTTTCGTTCATTTTATAGACGAACGAACCGACTCAAGAGAGATCGATCTCTTTTGAGAAAGAGATCGATCTTCCTTGCCAAATCGGGTTTGACTTTCTGGCACTAAAAGATCGATATTCTAGCAAGGAAGATCGATCCCTTAGGTGCAGAAAGCTAGAGTTGGGCTAAAACTCAAGTCCAAGCCCGGATCTTTCGATCCCGGGTCCCAATAACCATTCTAGCCAAACATTACCACAAACATGGTCAGTGTGTGCACACGCGGGTGTGAAACAAGCCGGCAAGGCGCAATTTACCAAATTGTTCTTGCGGTCTACATCGAGCCACAAGAGTAGAGGAACGGGTCCTCACACACCATCTCCCGTAAGAGGTACAAATCCTCCCATTTCTTTCTCTTGAAGGATACAAAAACGTCTTTCGACTGTCCTTCTTGTTGAGATAGTCCCAATGGGCAAGCATCACTCCAGGACGATGTTCCTCCACAAGATGTTGAGGACCTTTCAAAGGAATGCCTTGATCAAAGCCGAACTGACAACCTACCCGATGAGGGTTACATGGCTCAGCATACATCGTCAAGTCCTCAGAAATTATTCTCAATAGAAGTCACGAAGTTTCGGACATCCCGTAGGAGACGATCTTTCATTAAATGCCACTCATCATGTGCAGGTCGCCCTTGAAGAGCACGTGGTTGGAGATAGAAATTATCCTTCATATTCAACTTATCCCTTGCTTGTGCAGCTAGAAGTTTCTGAGGCCCACAGAACATTAAATGCTTCAAATCAGGAATGTTTTCTCTATTAAAGTCAATGAAGGAAGATCTCAACACTGAAGGATGCCCTTTTCATAAAGACCCCGGATGTAGTGGTGCACCAATCCCATTAAAATATGAATGCCCCACTGGACGCTTGTGAAACCCGGTCCGGCAGGGTGTAGATACATTAGGCTCATGAAGCTTGGAGCATTTTAGCCCCTTTTTTTGTGTGTTTTTGTTCTTAATATGATAGCGATCATCGCTTGGGCATTCATCTGGCCTTCAGCATCTGATTTGTCTTTTTGGTGTTGAGTTGATCCTCGCGCGGGCATTTATCTTGCCATTGACGCATGATCTCTCATGTTGATGTTGCGTTGATCTTTGCATAGAGCGTGTATCTGGCCCTTAGCATTAAGTTTGTTGTGTTGATTTTGAGAAGATCGTTTCTTGGGCGTTTTTTCTTGCCTTGGATGCTCGATCTCTCATGTTGATGTTGTGATGATCTTTGCATAGAGCGTGTATCTGGCCCTTAGCATTAAGTTTGTTGTGTTGATTTTGAGAATATCGTTTCTTGGGCGTTTTTTCTTGCCTTGGATGCTCGATCTCTCAGGTTGATGTTGGGTTGATCTATGCTCCTGCCTTCTATCTGAGCTGCAACAGTTGATCTCTTTTGTGATTGTCATATGAATGGTTGCCTCTGGTTTCTATTTGGCCTTCGGTGTTGGACTTTGTTGTGTTGATATTTTTCGGTGTTGCGCCTTTAGCGATCTGTGTTGCCTTCGGCATAGAGAGTGACTTTGATGTTGCTGATCTGCAACCTTTATCTGGCATTTGATTAGGACCCCTTTGTTGTTAACTTGATCATCGCCTCTAGCTCGTATATGGCTTTCAGCGCTAAATCCTTTGTTGGCAGGATCTTATCTTCTACCTTCAGCCTTCAGCCGATGTCATGCAGCCTTTGGCATCGTCATCATCCACATCTTTTCTTCATTTATCCTTAGGTCTTTGTTGCCAATGGAGATCTCTTTGGGCTTCCTCTGAGTCTGTTTTGAATGAGGAAGTCGTTGGCGCCTTAAAAAAGCTAGAGAAGATTTTGGTGTCGATATTCTTGCCAGCTCTGACTGTATCTCAAGATATCAGAGGGCTAGAGCAACGGATCAAGGATTTGGTTGCAGCACTGCCTGACCGAGGGTTTGGCTCATCTCCTTTGAGAGGTATTCTGGAGTTGCTTCTGCTGCAGGTATCCTCATATGATGCAGAATTCAACGTCATCTTGAGCGAAAGCAGCTCCGAGAAACTGAAGTTGCTGCCCTTGAAGCCCAATTGAAAGTAGAGAAGTAGAAGTTGAAGGTCATGGTAGAGGAAGATGTTGCTTTCGGAGAAAAGATCGCCGCTTGAGTGTATATCCCGCTTTCTGTATACGATCTTCTTGTATCGGTGTCATCGTGTTGGCATCCGATCTCTTTGGTGTTGCGCCAATCATTGCTACTTGCTTTTGTCTCAGCTTCGACATCGGATCTCTTTTGTTGTTGGTATGTTAATCGTCACCTCCGGCTTTATCTCACCGTCGGGATCGGACCTATATATTTTGTTGTTTTGATCGTCACTTCCAGCTTTGTCTTACCTTCAGCATCGGATTTGCTTTATTGTGGGTATGTTGATTGTCACCTCTGGCTCTATCTCGCCTTCGGCATCGGATCTGTTCGGCATGGTAATTTGCCGACGCCGAAAGACAGAATGAGGGCAACGTCCAGCGCATGCTCAGAAGTCATCATGAATAATTTATGCATGTGGCGGAGACACAGCGTTTGAACAGCATGCCGAAGGCATAGATCTTAGGAACGAGGCTGGCCGTAGCAACACTAGCAGTTTGCTAATAGAGCTTCATAGCCGATGAAGCGCCACACCGGCGGTCAAGTTTCATTGAGAAAAGAGCTCGAGCCGGTGATGATCTTATGGACTTCAGCCTTCTCTTCTTCTAGGAAGCAAAGGGATTCATCATCATCCCCGAAGACTTTTGTAGTTAAGTATAAGTAGTTGTCCCGAGAGACGCCACTTTGTGGCATACTTGGCTTTCTGGTTTGAAGATCTATTGAGACTTGGTGAATGAACCCTTCGATTTCTTCGCGGGCCATTACCTTTCTCAAGATTTTGTACCTTGGAGGCCTCTTCGACCTCGGCTACCAGTTTTCAAGAAGCAAAGGTCTCGAGGGAGCGTATCTGGCTACCAGTTTTCAAGAAGCAAAGGTCTCGAGGGAGCGTATCTAGTCGCTTTAATCCTCTGCTTGAAAGCTTGTTTCTTCCTTTGCCTTTTGCTGATATAGGGCCTCCCATAGCGATCATAACTAGGCTCGAAGTCGGATAGTGTATCATCATCATCCAAGCTGGAATAATACATCTCCTCCAAGGTGGGCCATGGACATCCCTTGACAGGTGTTAGAATGGGAGTTATATGATTCTCGCCTTGCTCATATGGAGAGATAGATGTGCATCTGTTCTCAACGGGCATGCTGGGAGGTGCCTGGGGGACATACCCCATTTCTTCATAGGGAGGTGTTGAGGGGGTGTACTCCTCGTATGGGGGCTCGGGGTGTGCTTCGGTAGTAATCATATGTGTTGATTCTACCTTTTTGCCCTTTTGGAGCTTCTTCAGCAGCCCAGCATCCGTGACTCCGTCTTCAATTAATTTTTGGATTTGATCCTTGGGGACGAAGCAGTCTTCGAGTGCGTGCCCAAGTATTCTGTGGTAATGGCAATACTTTGGCTCGTCCACTTTGTTTGCTTCGTGAGGGCGCTGAGACTCCGGGAGCTCTATAAGTCTGAGATCTAGCAGACCTTTGAAGATATTAGGGACCTCCTCTCGAGGGAAGGAACTCGGTGCCTGAACAATGGCGGTGCATAAATGCCACCAGCAAAATAATGTTTGGAGTGGTTGATGGAGGCCAAGTCTAGCGACATCGCAACGGGGCGGCGGCAACAACACAGGTCCAAGCAACCAGCAATAACCTTAGCCGGGTTCTTTAGCAATGATCTCGAGTCTCGATGGCGAACTCATGGACATTGGAAGAGAAGCTGCTGGCTGTGTCATGATGGAGGACATGATCTGAGGTGAGTTGGGACAGCATTCTCCTCCTTCTTCGAGCTTGTGTTTGGAGACAAAGATCGACGATGAAGACGACGGCAGTAGCGGCTTATTCTTCCTGGAAGAGGCACCGGCGCGGTCGGAGGTGAGTTTGATTGAGATTGGAGAAGCATTCCCCTCCTCCTCCGAGCTCGTATTTTGGAGACGGAGATCGACGATGATGATGTCGACAGTTTTCTTCTTCTGTCTCTTTGCTAGGACATTCGAGGAAGTGGATGTCTCATTGTCTTGGACTCCAACGGGCATTGCTGCAAGAATGTTTGAAGGTATTCTCCTGGAGAACTCCTTTTATGTTGTCGCATCTTGGAGATGATGTTTTAGACTAGTCGGCTTTAGTGGACAATCCGTATCAGAGGCGACTCGAGCCCCAGGCATGGATAGGAGTACGGTGCATGGCAATTTTTCTTCCTTTCCTTCTCAGCGGGCTTCTTCGCCTTGATGAGGGAATGGTCCGACTGTGAAATGTTGTGGTTTCCCTCGAGCTGGAGAGTATTGTCGCCAGTGTGACTATTGGCGTCATTTATGTCTGAGGATGCTTCGATTTGAAGCTTTTGCAATTCCTGAGCAATGCAGTATGCATAGGCCGCGCGCATGTCGGCGAGGTAAGTTCGATGATTCGGGACACCTCAGGCTCGTAGCAATGGTGATCATGGAGTGATTCCTCATCGTCGTCGGTTGCATGGAGGCCAAGCCAAGGTCATTTTAAGTCTTCGGTAGGTGGTGCTGAGATTGTTTAAGTCACAAGGGTTTTGCCAGGCATCTTGGGTTGTCTCTTAGAAGCAGGGAGGGAGAAGCCGTCGTTACTCGTCGGAGCAGATCCGACACGAACGACTGCCCCCAGTCGCTTTTGTGCTCCAGCGCTTAGCTTCTTTTGGTTGAAAACTTCATGGGCCGGGGATGAAAACATCATCGTCTGTCGAGACAGGCTCCTTGCGAATAGTCGCCCCTCAACGCCTTTGCGGAGCTCCCGACTTGCTTTGTTCTTTGGCCACCTTCCACTGAGAGCGTGCGCGGCTTGCTTGTGGGAGCTTTGAGATCTTTAATTTGGTGGATGTGAGATCCGTAGGGAGAGTCCCCTGCACATGAACTCGCTCCAGGACAATTTTGTAGAACTTATAGCTTCATTTGGTGATATGATCTGTTCAGTCCCACCGACGTCTTTGACTTGCTGTCTTTAGCGCCAGCTTCCGGGTGTGCACGACTTGATCCGCTCCATCCCATTGATGTTTTTGACTTGATGTCCTTGACGCCATCTTCCGCGTGCGTACAAGGTAGGTTTGTGACAGCTTCTGTTTCTTCTCCTTGACGACCACAAGATCCAACTGAGGACGTTTTAGTGTTGCGCTTACTCCCGTGAGTAGTGACTTCATCTCCTCGTGAGGTCAGTTTACGGCTGCCCCCTGGTGTGTTTGCGGAGTACTTGACTTTATCTGGTGATTCGTCGAGTTCTTTAGCTTCGTCTCCTCGACAGCTTTCAGGCATGTACGAGACTCTTTTGCAGCATTTCCAACATTTTGACGGGCAGAGGATCCGGTCCAAGGGGTCTTAGCGTCGTATCGTCCTTGGTGCGCAGCGTGAGTTGTCATCTTTTTGCAAGGCCGCTGTAATGACACCTTTGTTTGTGCACCAGTAGTAGTTGACACTTTTGCGCCGGAGGTTGCCGCAACTGGAGCAGTGAGCGAGACACTCGATGGCGCTGCGTGCATTGGGAAACCGTCGGTACCCATTGGGGTGCCGAACCAAGGCCTTCGAAACAGATAGTCACGAACGCTTCCAAAAGTTACTTGTGCCATATCCTCGAAGTAACTCTGATGAGTCGGGTGTTTGGGCTCCGCATTCCTCCGTTGGCATTCATACTCTGCTCGGACTAACTGAACATAGCACTACCGAACGTGGAGCGACGCCTCATCATTTCCTGTCGCGTGGAGGCCAATCCAAGGTTTGTCGGGGTACGCTTCGTAATGGGCTTCGTAGTCAACCTTAGGGGCTACTTGCGTTTTCGCAACATATGGATAGATTATTTTGGTTTTACCTTTCGGATCTTCGGCATATGGTTCAGAGATCGTCTGGATTGCAAAAGTTTTCTTGGCCACCATGGGTCTTCTCTTGGAAGTAACGAGAGTAATGCCGTCTTCATCGGTCGGAACGGGTTTGACGCGAATGACTGCCCTCGGATCCTCCTTTCGGATCTTCGGCACATGGTGCAGAGATCGTCTGGATTGCAGAAGTTTTCTTGGCCAGCATGGGTCTTCTCTTGGAAGTAACGAGAGTAAAGCCGTCTTCATTGGTCGGAACGGGTTCGACGTGAATGACTGCCCCCGGATCCTCCTGTGGAACAAACGTCTTTGATTGTCTGGTTGCCACTAGGCGCGGCTTGCTCATTGGAACTTTGGCATTCTCGGCTTGATGGTTGCGAGATCCAGTTGATGAGCCCCCGACACCTGGGTGATTTTGGGGAGTCTTCAACTTCATTTGGTGGCTCGAACCATTTGACGGTGCCGACGTCTTTGGTTTGATGTCTTTGGTTGCTCTTGGGTAGACACAAAGTCCATTTGTCACTGTCTTGTTTTCTTCCTGGCCGCCAGGTCCAACTGAGGGAGCTTTAGCGTTATGCTTCCTTCGACGAGCCGGGAGTTCATCTTGGCGAGTCATCGTCTCTTCATGAGGTCCTACGATAGTCTTCACTTGTGCATCGGAGGTAGCTGCTCCTGAAGTGATAAAGGAAACTTTTGATGGTGTTGTCGGCAGCTTCCAATCGGGATGTTAAACGAGAGGTCGCCGAAGCGAATAGTATCAAACGCTTCCAAAGTCGCCTGTGCCATATCCTTCATTTAAGAAGTTAGACTTGTCAAGATGTAAGAGTATATATGTATTTTTGATTTTGATGATTTGTTTCTTCATCGTCATCATTTTTTTTTTCTCTTTTTTTTTTTTGGATCTAGAGATGGGAGGTAAGGTGTGGTCCCACTGGGCGTGCTAGATTTTGTTCGTGGATAAAACGTCGATCTCGTTGGGACGAGATTTCTATTTTATTTCTGAGCAAATCATGTTTAATTTAATTTCAGGAAATTGTAGGCACCACACCCCTGGATTTGCCGATCGCCAAGTCGGCAAATCCATCATTTTCATCCCCTTAGGAAACACCTCCGATTCTAGATAGAATAAAAATAAATATTTTTTTATAATAATAATAAAAGGAAAATGAAATGACGTGAGGTCTTGGACCACCACGTTCATTGCCATGCAGGATGTCTTTGTCGCCGGGGCTTCAAGTCCGCCGGAGTTTGGAAAGAGCCGTCCAAGGTCCAATTGTTGTCGTGAAGATGTAGCAGCTGGAGCAGGGAAGGCATCGTCTGAGCGTCGAAGTTGGTGGAGTCAAGGAGTGTCGCCGGAGCGTCGAAGCTGATATTGTTCACGCGTCGAAGGAGTGTTGTCCGAGTCTTGTTCCGAAGATGACGAGTTTGGAGAAGAAGTTGAATAAAGTTACAGAAGCCGCGAATATAGTTGCAGAAGCCGCGAATGTAGTTGGCGAAGCTGCTGAATATAGTTGAGGGAGCCGCCGAATATAATTGCGGAAGCCGCCGAATATAGTTACGGAAGCCGCGAATATAGTTGCGGAAGCCATGAATATAGTTGATGAAGCCGCCGAATATATATGGGGACGGGCCGCGAATATAGTCACGGACGAGCCTGGCCGATATAGTTGAAGACGCGTCTAGCCGACGGAGTTATGGATGAATCCTCTGGTCGATAGAGTTGATGAAGCTTCTCGGTCGATGGCGTCCAAGCTTCAAGGTTTCGCCGATGGGTTCAGAGGAGACATCGTCTGCCCAAATCTGGTGAAGATGGTCTTGCTCGTCGCGGTAAAGTGGCCGTTGGAACGCTGGCTGGAAACAGGGGTTCTGCGGCTGGAACAGAGGATCGCAGCGACCGGAACAGGGGACGCAGCGGCTGGAGCTCGAGGACGTTGGCTTAAAGCTTGAGGACGTCGGCTAGAAGCTTGAGAGCGCCTGGGTTTGGACCTCACCGCCACCGGGATGTAGCCGGAGCAAAGGAAGTCAGCGGCTGGAACTTGGGATTCGTTGCCGTGGAAGAGAAGCTACTGGAGTTGAGGGTGTCGGCTGGAACTAGAGGAGGCACCCGCTGGAGTTCAAGGACGTCGGCTTGGACTAGAGAAGCCTAGTAACGGCTAGATCAGGGGAGCAATGGTTGGAACAGAGGATGTGCGGCGAGCGGCTGGGCTGAAGCTTTGGTTGCCGAATAAAACTTTTGTTGCCGGAACAGTCTTGAGAAGACGGTGGCGGACGTCCTTCTTCAGAGTGGCTTTGCGTTCCTGCGTCACTAGACCGCCGGGGAGATGGAGAAGCGCCGGCTGGAACAAAGGAACCAGGGGAAGCTTTGCCTTCGAAGCCGCCGGCGACGAGAGAGAAAGAGAGAGAGCTTAGGCCCAATCTCCCTGAGTGTCAAGGAAGCGGGCTAGAGCAGCTTTGCTGGAGGTCTGGGCCTGTGGCGAGCGGAGGAGTGAAGCTTGAGCCACGGGATCGACCAGCTTCTTACAGCGGCAACCCAAAGACGTGAGCGTTACGATGGGTTCCGGCTGCGTTGGCGGGATCGACGTCGTCCGGTGGTGCGCAACGTTGGAGCGTCACCAGGACCTCTTCGTCTTCAAGCCTCCGAGCTCTCTTTCTCCGACGTGAACGTCTTGGCAGGAACTCGCCGTCTTCCTCCGGCCTTCCGGCGTTCTTCAACTAGCCTTCACCGTCTTCTTCAACCAGCTTTCACCGCTTCTTCCACCAGCCTTCAACGTCTTCTTCTGTGAGGACCCGTCCCTCTACTCTTGCGGCTCGTTGTGGACCGCAAGGGTAATTTGGTAAATTGTGCCTTGTCGGCTTGTTTCACACTCGCGTGTGCACACACTGACCATTTTTGTGGTAATGTTTGGCTAGAATGGTTAGTGGGACCCGGGATCGAAAGATCCGGGCTTGGGCTTGAGTTCTTGCCCAAGTCTAGCTTTTTGGACAAATCGGATCGATCTTCTCTGGCTAAGAGATCGATCTTCTTGTGACAAAAAGTCAAGCTGAGTTTGTCATGAGAGATCGATCTTCTCTTAGGAAAAGATCTATCCCTCATAGGTCGGTTCGTCCGCCTATAAAGCGGACTCGGCGGATTTCCTTGAATCCTTTTGAAATCCGTGGATCTGGAGCTCAAATCTTCCGATTTTGAAGGAGTTTACGGAAGATCCAAGGCCTAGCTGCTTGGATTTAAGCTGCTTTTGCTTAGGTAGGGATTCCTACCTACATCTTTTCGGGTTTTTTTGGGTTTTTCCGATTTGTAATATGTTCTTATGCTTAGATCTGTTAATATACTTGTTGGTTTTCTGTGATTTCATCGGTTTTGGACTCGTGGGATCTTAATCTATCAGATCCCAGAGTTTTGAGAAGTTTGGATGTATTTTTCGGCGGCATTTCTCGCCGGAAGTACGCATGAGAACCCATCCGGATCGATCTCTTTTGAGGAGAGATCGATCCCTTCTGAGGCGTCATGCTCAGCCCGAGCATGATCGATCTCTCGACTAAAGAGAGATCGATCTTTGTCTTGGTTGAGATGACGGGTTCCACGTCACGAAGAAGATCGATCCCTCTGGAGGAGGAGATCGATCTCTTTTGGTTGACATGGACGAGTTCTTCTAAGTACTAAGGAGATCGATCCCCTTGGGAAGGGAGATCGATCCCCTAGTGGCTGAGGAGTGTTTTCAAGTGGATTTTGCCCACGGGGCTTTGTATGATGGTTTTCTCTACTGCTTTATAACTGATACATATGAATAAGCATGTTTGCCGTATAGTAGGGGCAGTGGTGAACCGGGGGAGTGATGACTCCCGGGATGTTTAGAATAAACGGGCGGGTAGCCCTACAGCTTTCCCTAGCCTCGCATGCCAGCGTGCACCGAGAGCTTTATCTGTTATATCTGTAAGCTGTTGTTTGCGAGGCTGCTTCCCGGTGCAGGTGTGTGGAGGACTGCTGACAGTTGGTGGTGGTACCACTGTAGCAGTTCCTAGACCTTATTTACATGTTCACCACCCCGGGCCGGCAGGGTGTCGTGCCCAGACCTTGTTATTTATGTCATCACATATTGTTGCATGCTTACATGTATCATCCTGCGCATGTTCATAGCATGCATTGTGTTGTGCATTAGTTGCATCTGTGTAGGGCGTTACCGATCCGGGGTTTTCGGGTAGCCCGGATCTAGCTCTAGGACCGTTGCGGGTAGCTTGGTCCATGACTCGATTTGTAGTATTCAGTCGATTTCGATGATAGGGTTAGATGACCTGAATACTTGTGTTTGATATTTAGATGTCGTGTCGACTCCAAGTTGTATCTGAAGTGTAGCCGGAGTCCGCTATTCTTAAACTCTTGGGAGGAGGTGTGCCTGCCCAGCGGTGTCCTGGCCCGCCAAACAGTGTTCTGTGTCATGTTGAGAGTATGCAGTGTTTTGGGCCTGCGTTCACGGACTTCCGGTAGGGTTATGGGACCCTTGTATACACCTAGGGTAAACTTGGAGGCAACACTGTTGTGTTCCCTCCCTTGTGAGTGTCGTACTATAGTGTCCCTGCTGAGCTTAGTGCTCACTCCTACCCGGGCTGCGTTTTGCAGGTGCTGGCGCTAGCTCTTCTTCGGTCGCCCCTACCGGGCCGGTGTTTGGTGACGTGACAGCGTCTGGCGGTACTTGAGGAGCAGCGATCTATGTTTTTACCTTTTTTATAGATAGTCTCCTACGGGAGTGATAAATGTATAATTTTCCTGTTTTGAGAACTTGTATCTATTCTAGTTCAGTCTTTGGGTTTGTAATATTTGTATAATACAGGATGATTGTGAATTCTTGGGTAACCACTACGATTAGAGGGAAACCTCGCCAAAATTTCCACAGTAGGTTAGGTTCCACTTCGTGTCGCCCGGCCCGGTTGGGCCTACGTGGGTCGGGGCGCGACATCTTCAACCAGCTTTTTTCGTCTTGTTCAACCAGCTTTCACCACCTTCTTCCGGGTGTGTTGCGCAGCCTCTCGGCGTTCTTCCCCAAGCTTTCGACGCCTTGCTCTCTTTTTATAGGCACGAGATGTGATCTCTTAATATGGGATGGAATATCCTGATTAAGGATTAAGGGATGCTAATCCTTTTATATAAGTATAGCTCATATAATCCCACCATATTTAGAGATGCTGATTTTAATTTTATTTTTTATATGGTATGGGAATGCAATCCAACCATAATTGAAGATGCTGATTTCTCATATGGTATGATATATATTTGATTTTGCTGATTTTATATTGGTAGATAATTTTGTTTTGAAATTCGAATTTGAAATTCAAATGTTCATATTTGACTTATCTGAATATTTGTCGAATTATTCAGATATTTCAAATGTCTGATTTAAATTTTAATTTTGATATTTCATATAATATTTTGGAAACTTTACTGAAATATCCCCGGACAAGCCGGGTGTAAATTACCAAAACATCCTTTTTATCGGCCATATATTTTGGACCGAAATGTCCCCTGCGCAAATGAAATATCTCTGTTCCGGATTTTCACACCCCTGAAGGTGTGAAATGACTAAAATACCCCTTGGGGTTAAATGACCAAAACACCCTTTCAATTTGGTTATTTAAGCGCGACGCATGGCGACGTGATTTCTGTGCGTGTCGTGGACACGTGCGCGCATTATGTGGTGCGCGTATATTTTTTGCCAGGACTTAGGTGAATTTGAAGTCGGGTCTTTGTTTGGGTTTATTTGAATTTTCAGATGTTTCCCTTATTTATTTCAGGGAATTTTCTGTAATTTCACAGGTGTGGTGGAAAATTACCAAAACACCCCTATTTTTACACAGCTTATTTAGGATGCCATCAAAGCTATGTAAGGGCTATTTTGGAGTGTAGTGGGAAATTTAGACATGCATTTTGGTCTAAATTCCCAAAATACCCTTGGATGGGTAAAATTACCAAAATACCCTTATTCCTCTAGTTTGTATAGGATGCCGTCAAAACCGGGGATATGTAGGAGGTTTGGACGGACTCCACTATGTATGAGTCAATTTGGGTTTGGTGCGTGCGGATTCAGCCCGGGGACTTCTGCAAATGTAGTCGATTTAGCCCTAGCTAAAATCGATGTCAACAAACACGATCTCTAAACCTGAATAACAATATGATAGTAGGCAACTAGACATCAACCTCAAAATTACATGATTCCAATAATACAATCGCGTCCTAAACCTTGCTACCCATCATCGGTCCTAGAGCTAGATCCGAACTACCCGAGAGCTTTGGATCGGTGATTGACCCATCGCCCACGCCTAACCTGAAATTCCTCTAATGCATACAATGCATGAACCTATACAAGCATAACCTAGATGTCACTATATGCCACATCATCATAAGAGTTCACAAGTTAAGCTACAATATTATAAAGAATCCAACCTGATTCTTTAACAACAATCAACAACGCCGTTATATAATAGCCTTTAGTGCACTCCGGCACCTGACAGGCTAAGGTTCCACAATTATCCCATGGATAACTGATCTACAAATACAACGATAATTCTACCAACCAAGTTACCCAAACATTTAAGCAATCAATGAAACAACCATTTTATACTACTTCCCCCGGCGCACGTTCGGCCCATTTATTCTACACATTTTCGAGGAGCATGACTCCCCCGATTGATCCACAAAGAAAATAGAAACGGGCACACCGCCGGCCCTAGGCATTTATTCTAAACATACAAGATATGCAAATAGATCTTATAACGGAAAACATTAATATAAAACGTTTCTAAGAATCTATCAAATCCAAATAGGATCAATGGGTAGTTCTAAACATGCATCAACCTAACATACTAAGGTATCGAGTCGATCAGAAGACAATTGATCGACAGAATTGAGAAATCAAATAAAATCGATAAACACATAAATTCTCTCAAAATACGCGTCTCCAATCACTCCATTGTAACCTCAAGTAAAACATCATACTCATCGCTAAACATAGTTTGGAAGGACATGCAAGAGATCCGGGTTGATAAGAAATCAAAATCATAAAAAATCCGAATCACACATAACAATCAACGCATAAGAGATCAATCTTTTTGTGTCTCTCTATGTGTACTCTGCCAAGGAAGAGATCGATTTTCCAACACAAAAAGATCAATCTACCTTAAGTGAGCGTTCTATATGGGGAAAAAGGGATCGATCTTCCTTCCCAAGAAGATCGATCTTCCCCAAGAGAGCATTCTGTCTGGAAAAAAGGGGATCGATCTTTCTTCCCAAGAAGATCGATCGTTCCCAAGAGCACCCTCTGTCAAGGAAGGGATCGATCTTCCTAGCACAAGAAGATCGATCTTCTCCAGATGAGACAAACACCAACAACCAAAAGATCAATCTTCCTTGGTTTCATACGTCGGTTGGTACAGTGAATAGTGCTGAAAACCAAATTTCTTGGATTCGATCTATCATAACCAATCTACATCAAACCAAACTTTGGAGGGATGTGCAATTGATAGTGGGAAACCTAATGACACTAAGAAATCCAAGTTCCAAGCGGTAAATTTCAGATCCAAGCCGAAATAGCCGAAAACCACCGAAAACCGATGAAACGACGAGAAATACGAAATTCGTCCGATAGAATACGAAATCGACAAGGTAGAAGTGTTCTAAATACTCTATTACACTACTCTATCAAGTTACATAACATTCCAACAAAAACAAACACATCAAAACCACATTAAATCAATCATAGGGAAACCAGTCCATAGAAATTAGGTAGAAACACATACATGTATAGACGTGCAGGCGATCTACAAGATCCACCACTCTGATCGTCACGGATCCGCGTGAAAAACCGCAGCCGGAGCTCCATTCCGGAAGCCAATAGGAGAGAGGGGGAGAGAGAAAAGGAAAATAAGGAGGAGAGAGAAAGGAAGGGTATTTATAGAGATCTGAAACGATCTCGGCCGTCCGATTCGATCTTTCCCCATCGAGCTTCGATCTTCCGATGGGAAGCACCCCTAATGTTCTAATCAATTACATTTATCAATGTAAAGAAATGTGTGCATAACGCGGGTGTAAAACCGAGCACAATGGTGCAATTTTACCAAATTGCCCCTAAGGTTCAAAATGCCAATACGATCGCCCGATCATACCCGACGCGGAACCAAACCAACAGGAAAATGGCCCTCGACCTACACGGTCGAGCCAGGTTAGAGGAACCTCGCAAGAGAACCTCGCAAGAGAGACCATCGGGGGAGAGAGGGGTTTTGAATAAGAGAGTTGGGTCATCGATGGAGAGAGGGGTTTCAAACGGGTCTTAGCTGGGTTTTATTTTCAGTTTTTTTTCTATTTTCAATGAAAACGATTAGGAGTTGTTTTATATTTTTCAAAAAACGTTGTTTTTATATTCTGAAAATGTTTTCCACAGCTTATGAACCAAACACGTTTTCAACCTAGTTTTTCGTTTTCAAAAAAATGAAAACAGAAAACGGCTAAACCAAATAGGGTCTTATATTCCTACATTCTAGATACCTAGATTTGAATATTATTATCCTTGAAAAACTTTCGATTTACATATGTGTCTTTCAAATTATCCTTTCTTTACATAATTATCATTGAAAAACTTTCAAATTACATAATTATCTTTCAAATTCATATAAGAGACAATGAGTTACAAGAATTCTATCTGACTATAGAGAGAGCAGACACGTGGCAAGTTATAATAAAAGGAAATTTGCATTTTCATACTATGTAGTGTAGTGTAATGACAGTTTACTACCATATAGTTTTAAAAGTATAGTTTACTACCATACATTTTATGTAACGACGTGATTTAGGGTACTGACCTCATATGGCGTTGTCTCCCTTAACAGAAAAACGCTCACGTGCTTGGCTCGTCTTTACTCCATTCGCATGGAATCTTTTGTCAACAGTTTAATCTGAAAGACTATTACTATATATTTTTAAAACTATAGGGTAGTAAACTATCATTACACTAAACTACATGAAATCAAAATGCAAAAAGCTTGGCACCTGAGCGGTTTTCCGTGAAGAGAGATAATGCTGCCTAGGATCAGGCCCTAAATCACGCCGTCACATAAAATGTAGGATAATAAACTTGATTTTTAAAACTATAGAGTAATAAACTTCCATTACACTAAATCACAGGGTATCAAAATGCAAAACCTCCTATAATAAATTTGGTTTTTGTTTCATCGTGGATTACAACCGTGTTAGGGGGCTCAGGTATTTACGAGTTATCACATATATATCACAATTTAGCCCTTGATAATAGTTGATAGAAGGATATTTATGAAATAAGCTAAATATTTGAGACAAACCAACCTTATAAGAGAGGGTTGCGATTATCTATTATATAAACTTACGGTGGGTTATGACATGACATCTGAGTCATAACCCACCTTATAGAGAGGGGGTAGTGGGGGTGGGTGGTGTCACCGGGTTACGCTGCGGAAATTTTTCACAAAGAAGAGTACCCGATGCCGACGCCAAGAACCCTCCGCTCCTTGCTTCACACGTTGGGCACTCCTTGCCCACTTCAAGACCCACGCCTTGAAGATAGTTGGTGCAGCAAGATCCGTCCTTGACCATCCTTCTCCTTCGTCTTCTTCTCCTTCTTGCACAAGAGCACACCAAGAAGTAAGAACACACGATTATGGCAAAGGGGATGGCCCTCTTCCTTTATTGACCAAAGATCTTTACAAGAGAATCCCTCACAACGCTCTTTTCCTCCCAAGGTATAAAGATCACTCAATATAAGGAAATCCCAAACCCTAGCCAAGGCCTAGATGCCCAACATCTTGGCCGACCTACTCCTTATATAGAGGAATAGTCCTTAGCCTGCTCCAACAAACCACTCATACAAAGTCCTACTCAAAGTCCTGGCTTACATCCTTATCTAGGCAATAGATAAGCATAACACTAAGTTACCAAACTTAGCTGGACTCTCGATGAGTCACTAAATATTCATAATTAAACCCCGTAATTTACATTTTTTAGGCCTAGAGTAGTTGTATTTGATAGCTTGTTAGTTGATTTCAGGTTTAATCATGCTTTGAGAAGAAATGCAAGAAATTTGGTTAATATGCTGAAATACACTGCTCTATCGACTGTTAAAATAATATTCATCAGAAATTATTCTTATGTCCAAATATTCTGCAATTTTGGTGATATCTAGAGGACATCAAGACGTACAACTTTCATGTTGGACACTTTCAGAGATTCCTGATGGATTGATAGCAGTTTTGAAGAAGATGAAGTTATTTAGCTGCTGGAAGACTGGTCCGTCGAATCCCGGGAGAATATTCGCTAACTATTCTAGATAAGTCTAAATATTGCAAACTCTTCGGGAGAGGACAGAAGACTTCCAAATCTACAGCTTTTGTGTTCGACTCATTCTCAAATTCCGAACCGGTTGAGCTCAGTCGCGATTGGAAGAAGCTGTCAGGGTTGAACCAGGAATTCCGAGTTGTACTTGAGGTCTAACTTAACCCTAAACCCTAATTCCGGGAATTAACATATAAAAAGGGTTTTGTTAGCCAAAAACCAGAGGCCTCCATAGAGAGAAACAGAGGAATTCAGATTGGAGAAGAAGACGGAGATGCGGAGTGGATCCCTCACTTTCTTCACCGAATACATGGATCTCATCCAAAAGATGAGTGGCTAAACTCTTTAGTTAGGGATCTCATGAAGCTTTAGTGTCGCTTCTTTGTATTTTCTAGTTTGATTCTTGTTATCTTTTCAAAGACATAATCCTATGAATATGGTTTTATTTTATAAAGAGTTGAGGGAACAGAGTTCCTTGACGTATTTTGAGTCCTACTTGATTGCTGTGCTTGATGGTAGAGATTCGTAGGATGGTTTTTATGTCGCTTTTGTACATGCCTTTGAGATAGTTTATGCTAAGCAAAGATAGATTGTACTCAGGTTAAGTCCGAAGACAGTCTATGCTAAGCGAAGATAGACTATGCCGTAGGATAACATGAGCGTTCTTTTAGGGATTCATGCGAGCTTAAGAAGCCGTGATTCCATATGTCTAGATTAGAGAACAAGAGGATACTAGAGAATACAAGAGGTGAAACTAAAGTGGATTGAGTAATCCCTAGGTTTTCTCTCATTGATTTATCCCAACCTTTTCATTGCTTTTTCAGTAGTTGAATTCCTTAGATAACAAAACCATTGAAACTCCTTTTCTTCGCCTTAGGACTTGAGTTTAGAGATTTAATTTGATTTCTTCTATTGTTAAACAATCTTTCCCTGTGGTTTGACTCCGGATCTCACCACTGTTCTACGTTTGTAGAGTAGTATTGATTGAAGGATTATAAATTCTAGATTGCATTTTGCATACGTTTTAACGACGATGTTTGTGAGCGATCAATTTTTGGCGCCGTTGCCGGGGAAGATTTTGATTTTTCAAAGAAGTTTCTGATTTTTCTCTTTGCTCTTTTTCTAGGCATAGTTAGGTTTTTATTTTCAGTTATTTTTCGTTTACTTTTAGGAATTTTTCTGACAATTCTCGGGATTTTCGTAGCATTAAAGCAACAGTTTTTTTTGGAGAAGAAGCTTTCTGCAACTCGGATTACCGACCGATCGGCCTACCAGGCGAGCGATCGGGAGGCCTACCGATCGATCGGCCATCTTCCCAATCGATCGGACGCGCGTCAGTCAGGTACATTTTCTTCACCTAAACTTGTACTTTTTGCTGTGGCATTCCGTGGTTTTCTCCTCTCCTCCGAAACTTCTGTTTTCTTTTTCTTTTCTTTGTCGTGTGTGGTTGACAGTATATGTAAGGTAGCGATCATTAAGTTTTCCATTGACACCTTTAGATCCTGAGATTGAAAACACTCTTAGATCCATCCGCAAAGAGTCATTTCGTCAAAGATCTTCACAAATTGATATTCCTGAACTACCTCTTGATTCTTTCTACACCATGATGCAAGGAAATAATAATGGGAATGGGGGGAACAATGAGAACAATAACCATATAGAAGGCCCAATTAGGAATCATTTTCTGCATGGACCTTTCACATATGCCTCCTGTATTAATCCACCTCCTATTAATGCTACTCATTATGAGATTAAGCCCAATTGGATTACAACTTTACCTTCTTTTTATGGGCGTGAAAATGAGGATCCTTATGGTCATATTGTTAGCTTCCTTGAACTTCTTTCCATGTTCAAACTCCAGCATTTTAATGATGATGCCGTTAGACTCAAGCTCTTCCCTTTTTCTTTGAAAGACAAGGCTAAACATTGGCTTCATACTTTACCACCAAACTCGATTGCAACATGGGATCAACTTCAAGATGCTTTTCTTAAAAAATATTTCCCTATCATCAAAACACAAAACTATCGCACTATGATCATATCTTTTAAGCAAAACGATGATGAGATGTTTCATGAAGCTTGGGAAAGGTTTAAAGATCTTCTTAGATAATGTCCTCATCATGAAGTAACTGAGTGGCAGTTAGTTCATTCGTTTTATAATGGTCTTATTGATCGTCATAGGACGATGGTCGAAGCTTGCTGCGGGGGTGTTGTTCTTAGTAAGCCTTGGACTGCTCTTTGGGAAATGTACGACAACCTTGCTGAAAACTCACAATATAACGCCTCAGTTTCTAGGAATCGGTCTACCACTATTCGTAATTCTCGGGGAATTCATGAAATTTCTGAATTCCAAAGTCTCTCTGCACAAGTAGCTCTCCTAACCAAAGATCTTAACCAACTTAAAACTGGCCAATCCCTGACTCCTCCAATTCAGATTTCCCTTGACTTTTGTGCCCTTTGTCTTAGCTCGGATCATCATATCACTGATTGTCATTTGGCTCCCAATTTCCTTGACTTTGTTCAGGAACAAGCTAATTCAACTTATGGTTTTTCCAAACCTCAAACTAACCCTTATTCGAATACCTACAATCTAGGTTGGAAAAATCATCCTAATTTTAGTTGGAAGCCACAACAATCAAGTAACTTTCTGGGACAAAACAATACATCCAATACATATACTTTCAAATACCCACTAAAACCCTCTGCAAATCCAAATCCTGGGTACCCGCCCCATTATCTGCAGAATACACCTCAGCCTTCTCCTGCTGAACCATCTGATGAACCCACTTTGAGTTCCATCCTTGCAGTCATAAATGAAAATTTTAGTGGAATGAGAAGTGACCTAAAAAGTGATATCTCTAAAATTCAGAATAAAGCGTCTAGAATAGAGAACCAGTGTAATTCTAATACCCAATCCATTGCTAAACTTGAGAATTCACTGGGCCAACTTTCTAACACTATAGCCAAAAGAGAGGAAGGTCACTTGCCAAGTCAACCTGTGAAAAAGCCCAGAGGCCAGCACTATGTAGAAAGCCAAAACTTTGAGAGTGCCAAAGCCGTGGTGACCCTCAGAAGTGGTAAAACAGTAGATAACCAAATAGGTGAACCTGTCAGTACGGACAATCAAACGCCCGATCCACTGTCAGTACGGACGATCAAACGCCCGATCCACCGATCAATCGTCCAACTCTAGATTACTCTTCTCTTCCACCTAATTATAATCCAACTGATTCTAGAGAGGCTGATCCAGCTAAATACATTCCAAAAGTGCCATTTCCTGCAGCCCTTAAGGACCCGTACCCAAGCATCAAAGCTCGAAGAGCTAATGAGGAAATCCTTGAAACATTCAAACATGTCAACATCAACATACCCTTGCTTCAGGCTATTCGTCAGATCCCTTCGTATGCCAAGTTTCTTAAGGACCTGTGCACTCATAAACGCCTGACAAAACACAAAGGGGACAAGAAAATCCTTTTACCGGAACAAGTCAGTTCGATTTTGAAACATGACACCCCACCCAAATTGAAAGACCCTGGTACTCCTACCATACCCTGTTGCATAGGAGACTATCAGATTGATGGTGCCCTTCTCGACCTAGGAGCCAGTGTTAATATTTTGCCCTACTACCTTTATAAGGAATTTGGGATGGAAGAACTCCAACCGACACCGATCAGCCTACAATTGGCTGATAGATCCATTAGGACTCCTAGAGGCATTGTAGAAGATGTTTTAGTGAAGGTGGACAACTTCTTTTTCCCGGTCGACTTTGTCATCTTGGATATGGAACCCGCTGTTCACTGTAAAAAAACCGTGCCTATCATCTTAGGACGTCCCTTTTTGGCTACAGCAAATGCGAATATCAACTGTCGAACTGGTGTCATGGATGTCTCTTTTGGTAATATGCATGTTAAACTGAACATATTTAAGACTACATGTTTGCCTGAGCGTGAGAATGAATGCTTTCGTGTTGATAGTTTGACTGACTGCTGTGATGATAAATCTCATGTTATAATGATTGATAGATTATCTGAGATTTTGAGGGATTATGACTCTGACGATGATGATGATGATGGTTATGCTACACTGCACAATGATAGAGTATCTGAGATTTTGAAGGAATATGATTTTGACAATGATGATTATGATGTTGAATTGCATAATGCTAGATTGGCTGTGATTCTAAAGGAGTATGAGTTTGAGGATTCGGAGGATGATGATGTTGAAGTGGAAAATGATAGGCTATCTGATATCGTGAATGCCTATGCTTCTGATTCTGATGATGATGTTAATTTGAACACTGTACAATCGATATATGATATCAAAACACACATCTTGCCCGACCAATCACTCGATCAGCATACTGTGGAGACAAAAACTATTTCTGGGATGGTTGAACCCCTTTCACCGCTATCTTTTACTCCCGCACCTGTGATAGATACGGGCCAATTGTGTGCTTATTATGCCGACACTCACCTTTGCACAGATGCGGCAGTGTATCCTAAGGTTGAGCCACCTCCTTTTTTCTCTATATTTGCACCATCATCACTGACTTCACCGCTTCTTTGATCTATATTTGACCTTCCACTTCCGGTTCAACCGATTGATAGTTTCACTATTCTGGAGGACACATACTGTAGACCGGGGTGCAAGATGAAACATGACGATAGGTTGCCTTTTATAGAGGGTGAGGTCTCTAGTTCTCTTGTTGGGAGGAAAAACTTTGTTAGCCTACATCATCAACTACTTGATTTACTGTGGGGTTGGGTTTGGTTTCAAGCATTATATGGAGGAAATTATTTTAAGTGGGGTGATCGATTCCGTTATTTAGACGGATCCATGCTATAATGGCACCTTTTCGGGAAGTCGAGCGAAAGACTTAAAATTGCGCGCTTGTTGGGAGGCAACCCAAGTTTTATATATTTTTTTCCCGTATTTTTAGGATTTTCCATAAGTTTTTTTTTCATTTTTTTTCCGTCTTTTTCCTTTTTTTTCCAAATTTTCTTTATTTTCTTTGAGTTTTCTCTCTCCTCTCGCTCTTTTCTTCACCTGCGGCTCATCGTCCCGGCTCGTCGGCTCGTCCCCGAGCCGACGACCACCGCCGCTCGTCGCTAACTCTCCGGCCGCCCTCAGCCCCTAAAAATACCATCGATACATCCGCCAACCTTCCACCTATTCATCCCCGTCCTTCATGTCCCTCGCCACCTTCTTTTCCGACGCCGGTGAGCCCCCCCGCCGTCGTCTTCACCGCCATTCACGGCCGCTCACCGCCCCAAACCACCTCCATAACCTTCCTCAGGCCACCACGAAGCTTCCTCCACAATCAAAACACCTCCTTGCCGCCGGGATCATCGACTTCTACCGCCGTCGGTTTCCACCTTTCCGACCACCCTCAATCCGCCACCTGGAAGCCCCATCCTTTAATCAAACCCCATAGGAAGCTTCCTAACCCTTCTGCGATGCTTCCTCAACCCTTTCCGTCCTTGATTGGAGCTCCGACCATCGGATTCCAATTCCGGCAATCATCCTCCTCCGCGCCGATCACCTCCGATCAGCCACTTAGAAGCCACTATTCTTAGATCAGAGCTCACTGGAGGACTCCTTAGACATCCACGATTCTTCCTGTCATGGTCCTATCCTCCGGCGATGAGCTTTCACCGTCGATCCGTCGCCGGCGAGCTCTCAGCCGTCTGATTCTTCTTGGACGTGATCCAGGTGCTCCAAAGCTCATATTTTCGATCGGACGGTACAGAACTTCAATCAGGACCATAATATGTATAGTCAAGTCATCCAGACATCCCAGAGCATTCAAGGGTGTTCACTTTTCCCTATCTCCGTTAATTTCGAATTTGATCTCGACGCGGGCTGCAGACCATGGATGAGAACGACCATACTGCGGATTACGAATAATTTGATGCTCTGCTTGGATATTTTGGTTCTTTATTTCCTTATCTGTGATGTCTAGAAGATTATTTTTTATGTATTCTCTCCGTTACTATTTATCTATACATGTTATATTTTTATGTGATGAATGTTTGTACAGATTAATATATCATGAAAATACAAAGGAGACGCTGTCGAAATTTTCTATGATTCTAATACCTTTTTGGACTTTTATTTGTTATATTTGATCTTTTTGGAAAGGTATATAATTGTGGGACAGGTTATGGTGGGGAAGGAAGTATTTATTCTATGATGGTGGTGCCTAAACTAAAATTGGAAGAGCGAGAAATCTATTTCTAAGGCGTTCATGATGGTTATCTCTACCCTTTACTTCTTGATTTATTTTTTTGACTTAGTGTAATTGGGGACAATTACATTTAAGTTGGGGGGTAGCATTCATAAATTTCATGCTCATATATTTCTATTTTTATTTTCTGGTAACGAAATATTATACATCCCTTGAATTATGTCAAAAGAATGAAATTATGATATGATTTGACAAAGGTGCATGTTTTAGAAAGTTATCTTATGAATTATTCTGAGACTTGTATGTCATATAAGGGATAGTAAATTTTGCTATGCATGACACTATTTCTATACTTTAACACTTTTACCATGATTTAAGGATAGCTTGACATATCCTAATGCACATGTTCACGTCCACATGTTAAGGGGTTGATATTAGATTCTAAGCATGATACTAGGATGGATTTGCAATTCTATGTCATGACACAGAAAATACATGAACACATGCAATTATCTGAGCATGCAAAGTATATGAAAAAAAAAGATTTTCAACTTAGTAACCGGGCAGTGTGTCTAGCCAGCATGGTGTTCGCGTAAAACGGTTGAATTTCCTAAGAAAAAAAAAAAGTTCTGGAGCTTGATAAAGCTGTGCCGAAAAAAAAACTATTAAGTGTTTTGCTAAGTAACCGGGTCTCTGCGCCTCAAGAAGCGGAGAGTGCTCGCGTAAAAAAACAAATTGTCTGATAGTTGAGAAAAAAATGATGAAAAAGAAAAAAAAAAAGAGATATTGCTATGTGATAAGTGGAAGATATGTGCTTGGATAGGATTGTGATCTTGAATAGTTGAAGTGTTTAGATATAATTGATGCTCTGAAGCATGTGGAACCCCATTCACACACAGGAGTGTTAAAGTTATTTTTAGTCATGATTAAATATGTTGAAGTATTGGAAATATGTTATGACATGTTTTGATTTACTATATTTTTATGTGACTATGAGTTGAAGGGTATATTTATGGATATTATTTCTATTTCATGCATTAGAGTTGATGAATATTGTGATTGATTTCTAATGATATATTCAAGGGGATGTATAGATGTTTGTGGGTGTCATCCCTGAAAACCCTCAGGAGACTATAACTCCTCCACTGGGGTAACTCAGGGGTTTAAAGGCTTGTTGCACATGCTAAGTGCAATCGTGAGACCTACGAAAGTGGCTAGTTAGATTTATTGCTTTATCTTTATATTTTCTTTGCTCGAGGACTAGCAAAGTGTAAGTTGGGGGGTGTGATGAGTCACAAAATATTCATACTTAAACCCCATAATTTACATTTGTTAGGCCTAGAGTAGTTGTATTTGATAGCTTGTTAGTTGATTTCAGGTTTAATCATGCTTTGAGAAGAAATGCAAGAAATTCGGTTAATATGCTGAAATACACTGCTCTGTCGACTGTTAGCATAATTTTCATCAGAAATTATTCTTATGTCCAAATATTCTGAAATTTTGGTGACATCTAGAAGACATCAAGACGTACAACTTTCATGTTGGACACTTTCAGAGATTCCTGATGGATTGATAGCTGTTTTGAAGAAGATGAAGTTATTTAGCTGCTGGAAGACTGGTCCGTCGACTCCCGGGAGAATATTCGCTAACTATTCTAGATAAGTCTAAATATTGCAAACTCTTCGGGAGAGGACAGAAGACTTCCAAATCTACAGCTTTTGTGTTAGACTCATTCTCAAATTCCGAACCGGTTGAGCTCAGTCGCGATTGGAAGAAGCTGTCAGGGTTGAACCAGGAATTCCGAGTTGTACTTGAGGTCTAACTTAACCCTAAACCCTAATTCCGGGAATTAACATATAAAAAGGGTTTTGTTAGCCAAAAACCAGAGGCCTCCATAGAGAGAAACAGAGGAATTCAGATTGGAGAAGAAGACGGAGATGCGGAGTGGATCCCTCACTTTCTTCATCGAATACATGGATCTCATCCAAAAGATGAGTGGCTAAACTCTTTACTTAGGGATCTCATGAAGCTTTAGTGTAGCTTCTTTGTATTTTCTAGTTTGATTCTTGTTATCTTTTCAAAAACATGATCCTATGAATATGGTTTTATTTTATAAAGAGTTGAGGGAACAGAGTTCCTTGACGTATTTTGAGTCCTACTTGATTGATGTGCTTGATGGTAGAGATTCGTAGGATGGTTTTTATGTCGCTTTTGTACATGCCTTTGAGATAGTTTATGCTAAGCAAAGATAAATTGTACTCAGGTTAAGTTCGAAGACAGTCTATGCTAAGCGAAGATAGACTATGCCGTAGGATAACATGAGCGTTCTTTTAGGGATTAATGCGAGCTTAAGAAGCCGTGATTCCATATGTCTAGATTAGAGAACAAGAGGATACTAGAGAATACAAGAGGTGAAACTAAAGTGGATTGAGTAATCCCTAGGTTTTCTCTCATTGATTTATCCCAACCTTTTCATTGCTTTTTCAGTAGTTTAATTCCTTAGATAACAAAACCATTGAAACTCCTTTTCTTCGCCTTTGGACTTGAGTTTAGAGATTTAATTTGATTTCTTCTCTTGTTAAACAATCTTTCCCTGTGGTTCGACTCCGGATCTCACCACTGTTCTACGTTTGTAGAGTTGTATTGATTGAAGGATTATAAATTCTAGATTGCGTTTTGCATACGTTTTAACGACGACGTTTGTGAGCGATCAACTCTCTCTTGAGTTTGACTTGCTTAAGATAGCCATGATCGCTCCTTGACTCAAAATAGGACTCCAACCTATTCGTCCACGCCAACAGCAAGTTTCCCTGAGCCAAAACGGTTATTTTCCATGTCATCACCTATTCCAAGTCCAAACGGACTATGCTTTATGAGCGCGTCGCGCACGCGCTGCGTGCGTTCTCTCGCGTGCTACGCGCGCGCTCGACCGCTTGTCTTGGCGCGTGTCTCGCTCGCTTGACTTGCTCCCTTTTTGGTCGCGTGCTACCCACGTGTCTCGCTCGCCTTGACTTGCTCCCTTTTTGGTCGCGTTCTACCCGCGTGTCTCGCTCGCTTGACTTGCTCTCGCGCTCGTCATGCTCTGCTGGGCTCGTGCCGCACCGCGTCCTGGCGCGTCGTCTTTCTCCTTGGCCCGGTGCACCGCGCCATGCTCGGAATTCGTTGTGCCATCTTTGGGGAAGTGTCGTCTAACCTCGTTCAAGGAGGTTTGTTCGTGCGTCATGGTGTTTTCATGCTGCCCATGGCTTGATGTGATGCACCGCGCCATGGCCTAGGCCGTGGTCCATGTCAACTCCGGCTGACGCGCATCATGGCCCGTGTTAGGGGCTCAAGGCGCTGACAAACCTCCCCCACCAGAGGAGCCCGACACCCTCGTCGGATGTGTTCTGAGGTAGTCCTGGACCAACTCCTCAAACTGTCATAGGTTGACATCATGTTCCCATGATGTCTCTGAATCTGGAAGACCCTTCCACTTGACCAAGTAGAAGACACGCCGGCTTCTCTTGTCTTGCCCTTCTTGTCTCTGATCAATAATGACTTCTGCTTTTTTTTCAAACTCGACCAGTACCGTCGGTGCAGCTCTCTTCACCACATTCCTTGTTGGCTCCTCCTGGTCAGCATGATGCGGCTTCAAGTAACTAACATGGAATGTTGGGTGAATCTTGAGCCGGTCGGGGAGAAGCAGTCGTAGGCTAAGCGGCCTACCCTTTTGACGACCTCGAATGGTCTGTCATACCGTGGCACCAATCTCTTGTGCGTTGTCTTTCGGCTGAATTGCTTTAAAATCTTCGAAGTTAGTTTGAAAAGGACTTGATCGCCTACCTGAAACTCCAAGGGCCTCCTGCCTTGATCCACATATTTCTTCATCCTCTTCTGGGCCTTCCTCAAGCTGTCTTGAGCTGCCTCGATCATCTCCTGTTGGTCTCTTACAAACCTGGAAGCCATCGGGCTTCCATCTCCTCCTTGAGTCGCCAGGTCAAGGGGAGCCAACGGTTGTTGGCCTAGCATGAGCTCAAAGGGACTCTTCCCTGTCGCCGATGATCTTTGCAGGTTGTAGGAGAACTGTGCCACGTCAAGAAGGTCGAACCAATTCCGTTGGCTCGCGGTCATGTAGTGTCGCAGGTACTCTTCCAACAAAGCATTGATCCACTCCGTCTGGCCGTCAGTTTGTCGGTGGTTTGCCGTTGAAAACTTTAGTTGAGACCTGATCGCTTGCAAATGCGTCGCTAAATCAGATGCAAAACGCAATTTAGAGTTTATAATCCTTCAATCAATACTACTCTACAAACGTAGAACAGTGGTGAGATCCGGAGTCGAATCACAGGGAAATATTGTTTAACAAAAGAAGAAATCAAATTAAATCTCTAAACTCAAGTCCTAAGGCGAAGAAAAGGAGTTTCAATGGTTTTGTTATCTAAGGAATTAAACTACTGAAAAAGCAATGAAAAGGTTGGGATAAATCAATGAAAGAAAATCTAGGGATTACTCAATCCACTCTAATTTCACCTCTTGTATTCTCTAGTATCCTCTTGTTCTCTAATCTAGACATATGGAATCACGGCTTCTTAAGCTCGCATGAATCCCTAAAAGAACGCGCCATAGGTAAATGTCTCAAGCATTGTAATCACCACACCGTCCGCAAGAAGAATACGTCGCTTTTGAATAAAATCAAGTCTCTAGAAGAGATTAAAAGGATAAAGCCATATAAATCACCATAAAACAGTAGAGACATATAGAAAGACTGAAGAATAACCCCCTGATCGGTCGATATAAGATTTGCATAATTCGCCCCTTAATGATTGCCAAAGGACCACTTGCGATAAAAAAAATACCTTTCCAAAAGATCAAATAGAATTGAATGGACAATATAACAATAATAGCCAAAAGGTCTTAGAATCATTAAAAGTTCGGCAGAGTCTCCTTTGTATTTATCAAGTACGTAGCCTGTACAATCAGTCATCCACATAACTTAAAAAATATAAGCATAAAAATATTAAAATATATGGAACTATCCATGCATAGCACCCAACATAGTCAGCATCCATTATAGCATCCAGATTGAAGATCTGCACCGTCCGATCCGAAATCGAAGCTCTGTAGCACTTGGAACGTATCCATCAGCAATCGGATGGCGGAAAGTTCGCCGGAGGTGATCAACGGTGAAACAGTGTCGCCTGAGGACAGGAAGGTGACAGGAAGAATTGTTGAAGGCCAAGGAAGTCACTGGTGTGGTCTGATCAAAGAATGGTGGCCTTCTGGAGGCGGAACGGCAGTGGATGGCGCGGGGGGCGATGACACGTGGAAATGGATTCCGATGATCAGAGCTCCAATCAAGGGTGGGGACGATTGAGGAAGGATCGTGGAAGCCCAATGAAGTGTTCTATGGGGTTTGATTGAAGAATGGGGCTTCCAGGCGGCGGATTGAGGCTGGTCGAAAAGGTGGAAACCGACGGCGGTTGAAGTCGATGATCCCGGCGGCAAGGAGTTGTTTTGATTATGGAGGAAGCTTCGTGGTGGCCTGAGGAAGGTTATGGAGGTGGTTTGGGGCGGTGAGCGGCCGTGAATGGCGGTAAAGACGACGGCGGGGGGCTCACCGGCGTCGGAGGAGAAGGTGGCGAGGGACATGAAGGACGGGGATGAATAGGTGGAAGGTTGGCGGAGGTATCGGTGGTATTTTTAGGGGCTGAGGGCGGTCGTGGAGTTGGCGACGGGCGGCGGTGGACGTTGGCTCGGGGACGAGCCGACGAGCCAGGACGATGAGCCGCGGGTGAAGGAGAGAGCGGGAGGAGAGAGAAAACTAAAAGAAAATTTGGAAAATAGAAAAAAGACAGGAAAAAAACATGGAAAATCCTAAAAATTTAGGAAAATACGAAAAAATTATAAAACTTGGGTTGCCTCCCAAGAAGCGCGCAATTTTGAGTCAATCGCTAGACTTCCCAAAAAGGTGCAATTATAGCATGGATCCGTCTCGATCACCCTACTTAGAATAATTTCCTCCATATAGTGCTTGAAACCAACCCCAGCCCCATAGTAAATCAAGTAGTTGATGATGTAGGCTAACAAAGCCTTTCCTCCCAACAAGAGAACTAGAGACCCCACCCTCTATAAAAGGCAACCTATCGTCGTGTTTCATCTTGCAACCCAGTCTACAGTATGTGTCCCCCAGAATAGTGAAACTATCATTCGAGTGAACCGGAAGTGGAAAGTCAAATATAGATAAAAGAAGCGGTGAAGTTAGTGATGATGGTGCAAATATAGAGAAAAGAGGAGGTGGCTCTGTGAGGGCCCGTCCCTCAGACCTGGCTCGACCGCGTGGGTCGAGAGCCGGTTTCCTTTTGGTCTGGTTCCGCGTCGGGCACGATCGGGCGATCGTGTGGTGGTTTGGATCCCAGGGGCATTTTGGTAAATATGCCCCCTGGTGGTCGGATTCACACCCGCGTTGCACCCACGGCCTTGGAATTGATGTATGTGGTTATTTAGAATGGTTAGGTGGACCCGGGATCGGAAGATTCCAGCTCGGGCGCGCTGAAGCTTGCTTCTGGGCAACTTGCGGCCCTTGAGCGATCGATCGGGCTCGTGAGCGGGTCGGTGGGTTTTCGACCCGTTAGATAGATCCGGCCCGTTAGTGGCCTGGTTTGTTGGGGGCAGTTGGAGCAGTTGGCTCCACCCCTTCTTCCCTTTTTCCCCTTCTTCTTCTTCTCTTTCTTTCACCCGGCTTCCTTCTCTTCTCCTCCTGCCAACGCTTCTTCTTCTTCTCTCTTCTCCCCTTCTCCTCCGGCTGGGCTAGAGCTTGGAGGGCTGAGCATTGCGGAGTGGAACTTCACGGCACGACTGGCTGGACGCGTGGAGGAGCTTCATTGCTTGCCCAGGTAGGTGTTTCTACCTCGATCCTTGGATCGGGTTCTACTAGGTTAGGTTGTATGTGTTTTTGCTGTGGAATACCTAGTAGAATGCTTGTAGCTCCTTGTATATATGGTGTGCTTCTTTCCCTTGTGTTCTTACACCGTGGATCCAAGTGTTTGCCGGTCGTTTTCCGTATTGTCGAAGCTTCGTCGGTTTTTGTCCATTTTCCACCTAGATAGGAGATTTCAAGATTTAACCGTAAAAAATGGGATTTCTTTACATCGTTGGATTCCCCATAGTTAAATACACTTGCCTACAAAGTTTCATTGTTTTCAAACATGTTTTGATCCTTGAAAACCTAGAAATAGGATCTCTAGCATATTGCGTCGTGAGCTCGACGGTCGATCGGTGCATCGACCGTCAGGCTCGACGGTCGATCGATGTATCGACCGTTAGGCTTTAATATGCTTACTCTGGGCCTGACGGTCGACCGTCGGATCGACCGTCGTATCGTCCGTCAGGCTCTGTCGGGATTTTGGGCTCCCTCCATCGACCGTGGGGTCTTCTCCTTTTCGCCTTTTTCCCGACGGTCGACCGTCGGATCGACCGTCGCATCGACCGTCAGGCGCGGGTTGGTTTTGGGCTTCTCAGGGTCGATGGGTGGATCGACCGTCGCCCTTGGCCTTCTTTGCTTCGATCCCACGGTCGACCGTCGGATCGACCGTGGCATCGTCCGTGGCCTCACGGTCGATCCCTGGATCGACCGTGACATCGTCCGTGACCCTTTGAACTTGGTTTTCAGTTATTTCTTGGATGGTTTGAGGGGGGAGTAGTACCTAAGCATGTTGGGAGACATGTAGGGGGATTTAATGAGGTTTTCAAAGGATTTCCATTTGGTTTGAGATTGATTCAAATGTTCGTTCCCTGTTTGAAAACCTATGGTTCTACTTGGAATTAATAGATGATTGATTGTAGTTAAGTGCTTAGTTAATTGCTTAGCCATTAACTAGCTATGAGTGCTAGTTAATGAGAAATTGTGGAACCTTAGCCTCTTGCCGGCGAGTGCCGAGGGCTATTGTATATCTGTTGGACTTATAACTGTTGATGTGGCATATAGAGACATCTAGGATAGATGTTTGCCTAAGCTCATGCATTGCTTGCATTAGAAGCATTTAAGGTTAGGCGGGCGATGGTTTGGATCGCCGATCCGAGGATCTCGGGTAGCTCGGATCTAGCCTTAGGACCGTGGATGGGTAGTTAGGAGTAGGGTGTGATTGTTGATCTGAATCTCTGGTGATGGAGGATTGTGTTAGTCGGACTGGAATATTATACTGTTTGAGGTTTAGAGGTCGTGTCGGTTCTCCAAGGCTAAGTGCTAAGGATGGTTGTCGATGTCCCTGACGTGTGTCCCCAGGCAGTGGTTTCCTGCTGGGTAAAGGGTGTTCCTACTGGTTCTGGTTCTTTGTTTCCTCCCAGCGTGTTTGGTTGATATTCCCAGCGTGGTTGGTTGAGAAGAGTAGGATCCCTTGGGGAATCGATAGGGGTTATGGGACCCCGTGGCATCCTTTAGACTTAGGCGGAGTAACGACACTGTTGTTGTTTACCTCCTTTCAGTGTGCCGTAGAGTAGAACCCTACTGAGCTTATTGCTCACTCCTACCCGGGCTGCGTTTGCAGGTGCAGGCGGCAATTCTTCGTCCGTGGAACCGGCAGGATCAGCCTTTGGCGGCGCGAGCACATCTAGGGGCGTCTGAGGTTTTGTTGGAGGATATGACTGTTGTACCTTTTTGATATATTAATATGCATGTTGTAAACCTTTGAGGATTTTTGAGAATCTCGTATCATATCTGTTGCCTCTGGATCATAAATTGTTTAAATTTATCCGTCTTTCCGCATTTTGTATCGCGCCAATTGAAGATGAATAGTGATAGGAACCCTCACGCCCCGTCCTGGATGGGTTTTCTGGGTCGGGGTGTGACAACTTGGTATCAGAGCAGGCTGTAGGTCCCAGGGATAGGATTAGGCTTGCGGTTGAGACTTGAGCGCGGTTTGGGATAGTTCTAGGAGTAGAGCATCCCTGTGTGCTTGACTGTGCTCATGTGTGTTATGCGTTTCCTTTAATGATTGCTGTTGTGTTTTGTTTCTTACGGGTGGACACTTGTCGTCTCTGTTGAACGTGCAGATGCCAGGGAGCAGGGCTAGCTGTCCAGTGCTGGGTCAGGGTACCGCGCGCGACCAGCGCGCTGCCCGACGGGCCTTAGGGGCCAACACAGCCGTGCCCCGTGTACCTGCACGAGAGCCAGAGCCGAGGATTGAGGTCGTGGTGGAGGAGGATGCTTCGTTCATCGCCGAGGAGGTCTCTCCTCCACTCGACCAGCGTGCTGTTGCGACAGCGGTGGTCGACTTCCAGAGGCTGAACCCTCCTAGGTTCAGCAGTATTGGAGCCGACCCAGCGGTGGCGGACGACTGGCTGGAGGGAGTCAGTCGCGTCCTTGACACTCTTTTCGTCCAAGATGACCGAGTGAGGGTCAGACTTGCCGCGTTCCAGCTCGACGGGGACGCTTTGGACTGGTGGCGCTCTTTCCAGGCCGCCAGGGACGGGAGTGACCCATCGTGGGCCGTGTTCCGTTCTTCGTTTCTCGGCGCGTACTTTCCCCGCAGTGCGCGCTCGGCCCTTGTTTGTGAGTACCAGACCCTTTCTCAGGGTACTCAGTCGGTTGTTCAGTACGCGGCAAGGTTCACGAGACTTGCCAGATTTGCGGGGGCGGTGTCGGCGGATCCTCTTGCCCGAGCTGAGCAGTTCCAGTGGGGGCTTAGGCCCGAGCTCAGGCATCTGATCGCGGCTCAGCGATCTAGCACGTACGCAGAGGTGTTGGACAGTGCCTTGGCAGTTGAGGCTCAGTTGCAGGAGCCGGGGCCCAGGGCAGTCCAGCCTGCGTCGTCTGCAAGCACCCGTGGCGGAGGGCAGCCACAGAGAGCAGCTCAGGGCAGAGGAGGTTCATGGAGGTCACGGCAGAGGTACCCACGATGCCAGCAGCCGTACCAGCGCTACCCACCCCAGTACCAGCAGCAGCCCAAGCAGGGAGGCCAGCCACATCTTCCGGCTGGGCCTCAGGGGCAGATGTCCGGAGGAAGCCAGAGCCAGCAGCTAGCGTTTGGTCCTCCTGTGTGCTTTGAGTGCCGGCAGACGGGGCACTTTCGCAGAGACTGTCCGACGCTGAGGGCACAGTTTGCTCGTGGCGGAGCAGGCGGAGGTTGGCGGACACCAGGAGCCGGGAGAGGCAGAGGTCGCGGCGGAGGTCGAGGCGGACCCAGTGGGGAGTGTACGCACTTCCAGACCACGAGTACCCAGACTTTGTTCAGCCATCCTTTCAGCCTTACCAGTACCAGCCACCCCAGCAGGCTCTAGCACTTCCTTCAGCTCCAGTTGACCCTCCTGTTCTCAGAGGTACCTTCCAGCTTTTCAGTTCATTTGTAGATGTTCTGATAGATTCTGAAGCGTCTCATTCCTTTGTAGCTAGCGACTGTGTGGCATCGCTAGGGCTAGAGACTGAGCCACTTGGGGTCACACTGCACTTAGACACACCCGTCGGCGGAGGGGCTCGTGTCGAGCTGATCTGCCGTTCTTGCGAGTTGGAGGTTGGGGGCCTCCGTGTCTTTCTAGACCTTCGGGTGCTAGACATGGTCGGGTTCGACGTGATTCCCGGTATGGATTGGCTGACATCGTACCGAACCGTCATCGACTGTGGCCGTCGCAATGTGACTGCTTGGACACCTGACGGCGCTCGTTTTGTTCTGCTGGGGGATCGCCAGTCGGCCGATTCCCTCATGTGTGCTTGTCTTCCCAGGCGCGAGGGCTAGCTGTCAGCCCTACTAGCACGCCTTTCCTTGTTTGCTGCAGAGGTCCGTCGAGAGAGCAGTTTGCCTGCAGTGGATTGTGAGTTTGCTGACGTCTTCCCAACCGAGCTACCGGGTCTTCCTCCTTCCAGAGTAGTAGACTTCCAGATAGATCTTGTACCGGGTACCGGGCCGATCTCTCTGCCAGCTTTCAGGATGGCACCAGCAGAGCAGAGGGAGCTGAGGGTCCAGCTGGACGGGTTGATCAGCAGAGGTTTCATCCGTCCCAGCACGTCGCCTTGGGCAGCTCCTGTATTGTTCGCAAAGAAGAAGGACGGTACGCTTCGTCTTTGCATTGATTACAGGAAGCTGAACCGGGTGACGGTGAAGGACAAGTATCCGATGCCGAGGATCGATGACTTGTTCGACCAGCTCCGAGTCTCTTTGGTCTTTTCGAAGATCGATCTCCGTACTGGCTATCACCAGTTGCGGATTCGGGATTGCGACATCCCGAAGACGGCTTTCCGTACGAGGTACGGGTTGTACGAGTTCACGGTGATGCCGTTCGGCTTGACGAACGCACCGGCAGCGTTCATGGATCTGATGCATAGGGTCTTCCGACCGTACTTAGATCAGTTTGTGGTGATCTTCGTCGACGACATCCTAGTCTACTCACGTACCGCGGAGGAGCACGGGCAGCATCTGAGGACAGTGTTGCAGTTGCTGAGGGGGCATAGGCTGTATGCCAAAGCCTCCAAGTGTGAGTTCTGGCTTCCTGAGGTGCAGTTTCTGGGGCACGTGGTGTCAGCGGCAGGTATTTCAGTTGATCCAGCCAAGATCGAGGCAGTGCTACAGTGCCAGAGACCGGCGACAGTGTTCGAGGTCTGCAGCTTCCTCGGCTTGGCGGATTACTACCGGAGGTTCGTGCGGGACTTCTCCCGGGTTGCAGGGCTGCTGACCAGGTTGACACAGAAGGCGGTCCCATTTGTTTGGGACGAGGCTTGTGAGCAGGCTTTCATCCAGTTGAGGACCAGACTGACGAGTGCACCGATCCTTATAGTTCCAGAGCGAGGCGTCGGCTACAGTGTCTACTGTGACGCCAGTGGGGAGGGCCTAGGCTGTGTGCTTATGGAGGAGGGCCATGTGGTGGCCTATGGTTCCAGGCAGCTGAAGGCCCATGAGAAGAATTATCCGATCCACGATCTCGAGCTTGCGGCGGTTGTCTTCGCTCTGAAGACGTGGCGGCACTATCTCTATGGTGAGCGGTTCTCGGTGTACTCTGATCATAAGAGTTTGAGGCACATATTCACCCAGCGTGACCTCAACCTCAGACAGCGGCGGTGGATGGAGCTTCTAGAGGACTACGACTTCGAGTTGCATTACCATCCTGGTAAGGCAAACGCCGTAGCAGACGCTCTCAGCAGACAGACCAGAGACAGCAGAGTGACCTTGGCAGCAGTGTCAGCTCGGCAGTGGCAGATGCTGGAGACAGTCGGTCAGTTTGGGCTTGACTTCGAGGACCGGGCGACAGGTGGTTTCCTGTATGTTGTTCGCAGCATTCTAGTTCTTTTGGCCAGAGTGATCGAGGCACAGGCTGGAGACCCAGAGCTCGTGGAGACCCGTGCTGCGGTTGGCACCGAGCACGCAGTTGAGGGCTGGACAGTGTCGACGGGCAGTGGGCTACTCTTCAGAGGCAGAGTTGCAGTTCCAGCAGACCCGGCGTTACGAGAGGAGATCCTTCACGAGTTCCACCACTCCTGTTTCGCCGTTCACCCCGGGAGCACCAAGATGTACCACGACCTTCGCCGACAGTTTTGGTGGTGCGGGATGAAGAGGTCAGTGGCTGAGTTCGTCTCCAGATGCCTCACCTGTCAGAGGGTGAAGGCAGAGCACAGGCGGACCCCAGGTTTGCTGCAGCCACTTCCAGTGCCAGAGTGGAAGTGGGAACATATAGCTATGGACTTCGTCACCGGACTACCTAGGTCACCGAGGGGGAATGATGCGATTTGGGTCATTGTCAATCGACTGACCAAATCGGGTCATTTACTTCCCATGAGGACTACAGATCCAGTTACCAGACTGAGCCAGAGGTACATTGACGAGGTAGTAAGACTGCACGGCATTCCAGTATCGATAGTGTCAGACAGAGATCCCAAATTTACCGGCAGGTTCTGGAGCAGCTTCCAGGACTCCTTGGGGACATCACTGACGTTCAGCACAACTTTCCACCCTCAGACAGATGGGCAGTCAGAGCGGACTATCCAGATCTTGGAGGACATGCTCAGGGCATGTGTGCTAGACGCTGGAGGTACTTGGGAGCAGCACGTGACTTTTATGGAGTTTGCCTACAACAACAGTTTTCAGGCCAGTTTGGGTTTTGCACCCTTTGAGGCGTTGTACGGCAGACCGTGTCGCTCATCGGTGTGTTGGACTAAGGTTGGGGAGGCGTCTCTTACCGGTCCAGACATCATCAGACAGTCGTCAAAGAGGTTGGCTCAGATCAGGCAGAGGCTTCTGACAGCGCAGAGCAGTTACGCAGACCGCAGGCGACGACCCCTGGAGTTCGCAGTTGGCGACAGAGTGCTACTGAAGGTGTCCCCGCGCAGAGGATCGATCAGGTTTGGTAGCAGGGGCAAGCTACCACCGAGGTTCACTGGTCCGTTTGAGATCGTCAGATGCGTGGGAGCAGTCGCCTACCAGTTAGCTCTACCTCCGCACATGTCAGCAGTTCATCCCACCTTCCACGTTTCTATGCTGCGGAAGTACATTCCCGATCCTTCTCACGTGATCAGACACGACGAACTTGAGGTGGAGGAGGACGCCACCTACATAGAGCAGCCAGTACAGATCATGGACAGACGGGATCAGGTGCTGAGAGGCAGATCATTACCGTTGGTCACGGTCAGGTGGAGGCACGGCAGTACAGAGAGTTTGACATTGGAGCGAGAGGATCGCATGCGTCGGGAGTTTCCCCGACTGTTCACCTCTTCAGGTATACCACTTGTTGTGGGCGTCGGCGCCCCTAGTTGTAGCTTTGTTTGTGCAGGTAGGCCTAGTTGTTTCTTTTTTCCCCCGGCTTCAACCTTGAATTTCGAGACGAAATTCTTTTTAAGGTTGTTAGGTTGTGAGGGCCCGTCCCTCAGACCTGGCTCGACCGCGTGGGTGGAGAGCCGGTTTCCTTTTGGTCTGGCTCCGCGTCGGGCACGATCGGGCGATCGTGTGGCGGTTTGGACCCCAGGGGCATTTTGGTAAATATGCCCCCTGGTGGTCGGATTCACACCCGCGTTGCACCCACGGCCTTGGAATTGATGTATGTGGTTGTTTAGAATGGTTAGGTGGACCCGGGATCGGAAGATTCCAGCTCGGGCGCGCTGAAGCTTGCTTCTGGGCAACTTGCGGCCCTTGAGCGATCGATTGGGCTCGTGAGCGGGTCGGTGGGTTTTCGACCCGTTAGATAGATCCGGCCCGTTAGTGGCCTGGTTTGTTGGGGGCAGTTGGAGCAGTTGGCTCCACCCCTTCTTCCCTTTTTCCCCTTCTTCTTCTTCTCTTTCTTTCCCCCGGCTTCCTTCTCTTCTCCTCCTGCCAACGCCACTTCTTCTTCTCTCTTCTCCCCTTCTCCTCCGGCTGGGCTAGAGCTTGGAGGGCTGAGCATTGCGGAGCGGAACTTCACGGCACGACTGGCTGGACGCGTGGAGGAGCTTCATTGCTTGTCCAGGTAGGTGTTTCTATCTCGATCCTTGGATCGGGTTCTACTAGGTTAGGTTGTATGTGTTTTTGCTGTAGAATACCTAGTAGAATGCTTGTAGCTCCTTGTATATGTGATGTGCTTCGTTCCCTTGTGTTCTTACACCGTGGATCCAAGTTTTTGCCGGTCGTTTTCCGTATTGTCGAAGCTTCGTCGGTTTTTGTCCATTTTCCACCTAGATAGGAGATTTCAAGATTTAACCGTAAAAAACGGGATTTCTTTACATCGTTGGATTCCCCATAGTTAAATACACTTGCCTACAAAGTTTCATTGTTTTCAAACATGTTTTGATCCTTGAAAACCTAGAAATAGGATCTCTAGCATATTGCGTCGTGAGCTCGACGGTCGATCGGTGCATCGACCGTCAGGCTCGACGGTCGATCGATGTATCGACCGTTAGGCTTTAATATGCTTACTCTGGGCCTGACGGTCGACCGTCGGATCGTCCGTCAGGCTCTGTCAGGATTTTGGGCTCCCACGGTCGATGGATAGATCGACCGTGGGGTCTTCTCCTTTTCGCCTTTTTCCCGACGGTCGACCGTCGGATCGACCGTCGGATCGACCGTCAGGCGCGGGTTGGTTTTGGGCTTCTCAGGGTCGATGGGTGGATCGACCGTCGCCCTTGGCCTTCTTTGCTTTGGTCCCACGGTCGAGCATCGGATCGACCGTGGCATCGTCCGTGGCCTCACGGTCGATCCCCGAATCGACCGTGACATCGTCCGTGACCCTTTGAACTTGGTTTTCAGTTATTTCTTGGATGGTTTGAGGGGGGGAGTAGTACCTAAGCATGTTGGGAGACATGTAGGGGGATTTAATGAGGTTTTCAAAGGATTTCCATTTGGTTTGAGATTGATTCAAATGTTCGTTCCCTGTTTGAAAACCTATGGTTCTACTTGCAATTAATAGATGATTGATTGTAGTTAAGTGCTTAGTTAATTGCTTAGCCATTAACTAGCTATGAGTGCTAGTTAATGAGAAATTGTGGAACCTTAGCCTCTTGCCGGCGAGTGCCGAGGGCTATTGTATATCTGTTGGACTTATAACTGTTGATGTGGCATATAGAGACATCTAGGATAGATGTTTGCCTAAGCTCATGCATTGCTTGCATTAGAAGCATTTAAGGTTAGGCGGGCGATGGTTTGGGTCGCAGAACCGAGGATCTCGGGTAGCTCGGATCTAGCCTTAGGACCGTGGATGGGTAGTTAGGAGTAGGGTGTGATTGTTGATCTGAATCTCTGGTGATGGAGGATTGTGTTAGTCGGACTGGAATATTATACTGTTTGAGGTTTAGAGGTCGTGTCGGTTCTCCAAGGCTAAGTGCTAAGGATGGTTGTCGATGTCCCTGACGTGTGTCCCCAGGCAGTGGTTTCCTGCTGGGTAAAGGGTGTTCCTACTGGTTCTGGTTCTTTGTTTCCTCCCAGCGTGTTTGGTTGATATTCCCAGCGTGGTTGGTTGAGAAGAGTAGGATCCCTTGGGGAATCGATAGGGGTTATGGGACCCCGTGGCATCCTTTAGACTTAGGCGGAGTAACGACACTGTTGTTGTTTACCTCCTTTCAGTGTGCCGTAGAGTAGAACCCTACTGAGCTTATGGCTCACTCCTACCCGGGCTGCGTTTGCAGGTGCAGGCGGCAGTTCTTCGTCCGTGGAGCCGGCAGGATCAGCCTTTGGCGGCGCGACCACATCCAGGGGCGTCTGAGGTTTTGTTGGAGGATATGATTGTTGTACCTTTTTGATATATTAATATGCATGTTGTAAACCTTTGAAGATTTTTGGGAATCTCGTATCATATCTGTTGCCTCTGGATCATAAATTGTTTAAATTTATCCGTCTTTTCACATTTTGTATCGCGCCAATTGAAGATGAATAGTGATAGGAACCCTCACGTCCCGTCCTGAATGGGTTTTCTGGGTCGGGGTGTGACAGGCTCAACCTTAGGATACACTGCCGCATCTGTGCAAAGGTGAGTGTCGGCATAATAAGCACGCAATTGGCCCGTATCTATCACAGGTGCGGTTGTAAAAAATAGCGGTGAAAGGGGTTCAACCATCCCAGAAATAGTTTTTATCTCCGCAATATGTCGAACGAGTGATTGGTCGGGCAAGATGTGTGTTTTGATATCATATTTCGATTGTGTGGTGTTCAAATTAACATCATCATCAGAATCAGAAGCATAGGCATTCAAGATATCAGATAGCCTATCATTCTCCACTTCAACATCATCATCCTCCGAATCCTCAAACTCATACTCATTCAGAATCACAGCCAATCTAGCATTATGGAATTCAACATCATAATCATCATTGTTAGAATCATATTCCTTCAAAATCTCAAATACTCTATCATTATGCAGTGTAGCATCATCATCAGAGTCATCATCAGAGTCATAATCCCTCAAAATCTCAGATAATCTATCAATCATTATAACATGAGATTTATCATCACAGCAGTCAGTCAAACTATCAACACGAAAGCATTCATTCTCACGCTCAGGCAAACATGTAGTCTTAAAGATGTTCAGTTTAACATGCATATTACCAAAAGAGACATCCATGACACCAGTTCGACACTAAATATTGGCATTTGCAGTGGCCAAAAAGCGGCGTCCTAAGATGATAGGCACAGTCTTTCTGCAGTGAACAACGGGTTCCATATCCAAGACGATAAAGTTGACAGGGAAAAAGAAGTTGTCCACCTTAACTAATACGTCCTCTACGATACCTCTAGGGGTCTTAATAGACCTATTAGCTAATTGCAAAACAACCGAGGTCGGTTTCAGTTCCTCCATCCCAAATTCCTTATAAAGGTAATAGGGCAAAATGTTAACACTGGCTCCTAGGTCAAGAAGGGCACCATCAATCTGGTAGTCTCCTATGCAACAGGGTATGATAGGGGTACCAGGGTCCTTTAGTTTGGGTGGCGTGTCATGTCTCAAAATCGAACTGACTTGTTCATGTAAAATGATTTTCTTGTCTCTGTTGGGTTTTGTCTGGCGTTTATGAATGCACAGATCCTTAAGAAATTTGGCATATGAAGGGATTTGACGAATGGCATGAAGCAATGGTATGTTGATGTTGACCTGTTTGAAGATTTCAAGGGCGTCCTCTACATCTCTTCGGGCTTTGATAGTTGGATAGGGATCCTTAAGGGCCGTAGGAATGGGTACCCTAGGTGTATACTTGGAAGGGTTAGGTTCCCTAGAATCAGAGAGGTTGGAATCAGGTGGGTTGTATGGGTCACCACCGTCCGTCCGATCGATCGGTTGGAATACCGATCGATCGACTGACGGCCGATTGATCGGAACTGTGTCCGATCGATCAGTACGGGTTCGTTCCCCTACATGATTGTCAACGGTTTTTCCACTTCTAAGGGTCACTACGGCCTTGGCACTTTCAAAATTTTGGCTTTCTACGTAGTGTAGGCATCTTGGATTGGGTAAAGGTTGACTCGGTAGGTGCCCTTCCTCTCTTCTAGCCATGTTGTTAGATAGCTGCCCAACTTGTTTTTCTAAATTTGATATGGATTGAATCGTTGAAGATGAATTATTTGTCAACAAGGAGACATCACTTTTGACAGTTGAAATTTCGACCTTCATGGATGACATGTCCCTATTGAAATCACCTCTCATCTCTAAAAGTGTACTCATGATTGAATTCAAAGTGGGCTCAGTTGATGATTCAGGAGGATGAGGTTGAGAGGTATTCTGTGGATAATGTGAAGAGTACCCAGGGTTTGGATTTGCAGAAGGTTTAGGTGGGTACTTGAAAGTAGATGTATTAGATGTATTGTTTTGGCCTTGAAAGTTACTTGACTGTTGTGGCATCCAACTAAAATTAGGATGATTTCTCCAACCTGGATTGTAGGTATTAGAATAAGGGTTGTTCCGAGGTTTGGAGAAACCATATGTGGCGTTGGCATGTTCCTGAACAAAGTCAGGAAAATTGGAGACCAAATGACAATCAGTAGTAGAATGTTCAGAACTAGAACAAAGGGCACAAAATTCAGGGGAAATCTGAATTGGAGGAGTCAAGGATTGGCCAGTTTTAAGTTGGTTAAGATCTTTGGTTAGGAGAGCTACTTGTGCAGAGAGACTTTGGAATTCAGAAATTTCATGAATTCTCCGAGAATTACGAATAGTGGTAGACCGATTCCTAAAAACTGAGGCGTTATGTTGTGAGTTTTCAGCAAGGTTGTCGTACATTTCCCAAAGAGCAATCCAAGGCTTACTAAGAACAATACCCCCACAGCAAGCTTCGACCATCGTCCTATGATGATCAATAAGACCATTATAAAACGAATGGGCTAACTGCCACTCATGTACGTCATGATGAGGACATTCTCTAAGAAGATCTTTAAACCTTTCCCAAGCTTCATGAAACATCTCATCATCGTTTTGCTTAAAAGATATGATCATAGTGCGATAGTTTTGGGTTTTGATGATAGGGAAATATTTTTTAAGAAAAGCATCTTGTAGTTGATCCCATGTTACAATCGAGTTTGGTGGTAAAGTATGAAGCCAATGTTTAGCCTTGTCTTTCAAAGAAAAAGGGAAGAGCTTGAGTCTAAAGGCATCATCATTAAAATGCTGGAGTTTGAACATGGAAAGAAGTTCAAGGAAGCTAACAATATGACCATAAGGATCCTCATTTTCACACCCATAAAAAGAAGGTAAAGCTGTAATCCAATTGGGCTTAATCTCATAATGAGTAGCATTAATAGGAGGTGGATTAATACAGGAGGCATATGTGAAAGGTCCATGCAGAAAATGATTCCTAATTGGGCCTTCTATATGGTTATTGTTCTCATTGTTCCCCCCATTCCCATTATTATTTCCTTGCATCATGGTGTAGAAAGAATCAAGAGGTAGTTCAGGAATATCAACTTGTGAAGATCTTTGACGAAATGACTCTTGGCGGATGGATCTAAGAGTGTTTTCAATCTCAGGATCTAAAGGTGTCAATGGAAAACTTAATGATCGCCTACATTGCATATAATGTCAACCACACACCACAAAGAAAAGAAAAAGAACACAGAAGTTTCGGAGGAGAGGAGAAAACCACAGAATGCCACAGCAAAAAGTACAAGTTTAGGTGAAGAAAACGTACTTGAGTGACGCGCGTCCGATCGATCGGGAAGATGGCCGATCGATCGGTAGGCCTTCCAATCGCTCACCTGGTAGGCCGATCGGTCGGTAATCCGAGTTGCAGAAAGCTTCTTCTCCAAAAACCTGTTGCTTTAATGCTACGAAAATCCCGAGAATTGTCAGAAAAATTCCTAAAAGTAAACGAAAAATAACTAAACATAAAAACCTAACTATGCCTAGAAAAAGAGCAAAGAGAAAAATCAGAAACTTCTTTGAAAAATCAAAATGTTCCCCGGCAACGGCGCCAAAAATTGATCGCTCGCAAATGCGTCGTTAAATTAAATGCAAAACGCAATTTAGAATTTATAATCCTTCAATCAATACTACTCTACAAACGTAGAACAGTGGTGAGATCCGGAGTCGAATCACAGGGAAATATTGTTTAACAAAAGAAGAAATCAAATTAAATCTCTAAACTCAAGTCCTAAGGTGAAGAAAAGGAGTTTCAATGGTTTTGTTATCTAAGGAATTAAACTACTGAAAAAGCAATGAAAAGGTTGGGATAAATCAATGAAAGAAAATCTAGGGATTACTCAATCCACTCTAATTTCACCTCTTGTATTCTCTAGTATCCTCTTGTTCTCTAATCTAGACATATGGAATCACGGCTTCTTAAGCTCGCATGAATCCCTAAAAGAACGCTCATGTTATCCTACGGCATAGTTTATCTTCGCTTAGCATAGACTATCTTCGGACTTAACCTGAGTATAATCTATCTTTGCTTAGCATAAACTATCTCAAATGCATGCACAAAAGCGACATTAAAATCATCCTATAGATCTCTACTATCAAGCACCGCAATCAAATAGGACTAAAAATACGTCAAGGAACTCGGTTCCCTCAACTCTTTTATCATTGAAACCAAATCTATAAGATCATGTCTAGTATAAAAATACAAGATTCAACTAGAAAAATAAAAGAAGGCTACATTAGAGCTTCATGAAATCCCTAAGTGAGAGATTAGCCACTCATCTTTGGGATGAAGGCTATGTATTCGATGAAGAACGCTTGAGATCCACGCCGCATCTCCGTCTCCTTCAGCAACCCTAATCCTCTCTTTTTCTCTCTATGGGGGCCTCCGGTTTTTGGCTAACAAAACCCTTTTTATATGCTAATTCCCGGAATTTGGGTTTTGGGTTGAGTTGGAGCTCTAGTGCAACTCAGATTTCTTAGTTTAATCCTGACAGCTTCTTCCAGTCGTAACTGGGTTCAACCTGTCCAGAATTTGAGAATGAGTCCAACACAAAAGATGTAGATTTGGAAGTCTTCTGTCAGATCCCGAAGATTTGATAATATTTAGACTTATCTGGAATATTTGGCGAATATTCTCCCGCATGTTGACGGACCAGTCTTCCAGCAGCTAAATATCTTCATCTTCTTCAAAACTGCTATCAATCCATCAAGAATCTCTGAAAGTGTCCAACATGAAAGTTGTATATCTTGATGTCTTCTAGATGTCACCCAAATTTCAGAATATTTCGACATAAGAATAATGTCTGGTGAATATTATGCTAACAGTCGACAGAGCAGTGTATTTCAGCATATTAACCCATTTTTGTAATTTCTAGCTTGAATCTTCATTAAACCTGAAATCAACTAACAAACTATCAAATACAAACACTCTAAGCCTAACAAAGGTAAATTAAGGGGTTTAATTATGAATATTTAGTGACTCATCAAGACCCTATGATCTTGAACAGATGAGTCCAAAACCGCCCATCCCTATCGCTCATGCTGTCACGTGGAAGCCCAAAGTGCTTGACCACGTTTCTGAAAAAGAAGTCCGATGTGACCTCCGAGGGGCAGCCTTTTGGTTGCTGGGATGAAGATGGCATATTTGGAGAAGCGATCCACCACAACAAGGATCATCGATTTGCCATCCGTCTTTGGAAGACCTACAATGAAATCCATAGAGAGGGATTGCATGATACCTTCCGGAATAGGGAGTGGTTGAAGAAGGCCCGCTTGCTTCCTCCGCCCCATCTTGTCTAATTGGCACACCAGACAAGTCCTCGCATAAAGCTTGATGTCCTCCTCCATCTTTGGCCAATAGTAGCTTCGACCAAGTAGAGCGGAAGTCTGCTCTCGTCCTGGATGACCTGCCCATCTGGAATCGTGTGTCTCTTTGATCAGGGAGACCCAGATTCCTCCCTTAGGAACATAGAGTCGCCCATCCTTTGCCCGCAACAAGTCATCCTCAAGCCAGAACCGCCGCACGGTTCCGTCTTGGACCTCCTTCACAAGCTTCTGATACTCGGAGTCGTCCTTCGCCTGAGCCTTGATCTTCTCAAACCAACCCTCCTCCACCTGGACTAAGGCTGCAACATAGTCCATGACTTGTTGCTGGCTCAAAGAATCTGCCACCTGGTTGTGCCACCCAGGTTTGTGATGGAACTCGAAGTCGAACTCCTGTAGGAACTCCTGCTACCTAGCTTGCTTAGGAGAGAGCTTCTTCTGAGTCTAGAAATAGGTGTTGGCGACGTTGTTTGTCTTTACCACAAACTTGGTGCCGAGAAGGTACACCCGCCAGGTGCGAAGACAGTGCACCACGACCACCATCTCCTTCTCATGTGATGAATAGCGTGTTTCTGCATCGTTGTGCTTGTGGCTTTCAAACGCCACCAGGTGTCCCTCTTGGACTACCACCCCGTCAAGGGCTCGATCAGATGCGTCGGTGTGGACTTCAAAGGGGAAAGAGAAGTCCGGGAGCCTGAGAACTGGCTCACTGGCGATGGCCTCCTTCAGCTTTTGAAAGGCCTCCGCACATTGCCCTGTCCAACACCAAACGTAATCTTTCTTTAGTAAGTCAGTCAAGGGTATTACCTTTTGAGAGTAGCCTTTGATAAACCGGTGGTAATAGTTGGCTAAACCGAGGAAGCTTCAAAGCTCAGGGACTTTTGTTGGCGCCGACCACTTCAAAATTGCTTCGACCTTCCGAGGATCCATCCTCACTGTGCCGCCCCTGATCTTGTGCCCCAAGAACGAAACCTCCTTGACCGCAAACTCACACTTCTCCCTTTTTACATAGAGAGAGTGTTCTCGCAGCCTCTGTACGATCCGGCTCAGGTGCTCCATGTGGGCCTTCAGGGAGTCACTGTATACCACTATGTCATCAAGGTAGACGACAATGAACCGATCGAGGAAGTCGTACAACACATCGTTCATCAGATGACAGAAAGTGGTTGGGGCGTTAGTCAGGCCGAACAGCATGACTAGGAACTCATATGCGTCGTACCGCGTCCCGCACGTGGTCTTGGCCTCGTCTCCTTCCGCGATACGCACCTGCCAATAACCTGGGCCTTGGACAAGCGATTGAAGAGGTCCTGCACCAACGGAACTGGATATTTGTCCCGCACGGTTAGCTTGTTCAGGGCGCGGTAGTCGATGCACATCCTCAATGTGACGTCTTGCTTCCTCTGGAACAAGACTGGTGCGCCATAAGGAGAAGTAGAGGGGCGGATGAGTCCTGACTCGAGCAACTCATGTAGTTGCTTCTTGAGCTCCGCAAGCTCAGATGGTGCCATGCGGTAGGGGGCTTTGGCTGGTGCGCAGGCACCGGGCAGCAGCTCGATGCGGTGGTCGATTGCGCGTCGGAGAGGCAATTGCTTGGGTAGCGGCGGTGGCATGACATCGCTGTACTCCTGCAGCACGTCAAGAACTGCTGCTGGCAGGTGGGCTGCTGTGGACTCTGTCTCTGCAGACACACTACACATATTCTGCTTACCTGATCCTGGCACGTCCTGGGCTGGCTGCACTCTTGCTGCGGGCCTGGCGCTCTGGATCTGCCGTGTGCCACTGCTTCTTGCATTGTCTCTGTGATCGTGCGCGAAACTGTTATCGCTCGTCACACTGCTTTTTGCTGGCGAAACTGCTGCTCGCCCACTGGTTTGGCTGCACCTCAGCCAATGTCACCGGGAAGGTTGGATCACCCTTCCGCACGCTGTCCTTCAGCTGTATGGCCGATAGCAGCCCAGCTTTTGCTCCTTGCTTGGCTGGTGCCTCGGCCCTTACAAAGCGAGGACTCCGCTCGTCGGGCAGCAACATGCCATTGAGGTATGGCATAACTCGTTGCCCAAGATGACGTCGAAGTCATCCAATGGCACCACCAAGAAATCCATGGATGCCTTCCATGGACTGATCTCCACCGTTGTTGCCGGCGGGACGCCCGTGACCTGCTTTGCATCAGAATTGACCGCCTTGATGTGGTTGGAACTGGTGGTGATCTTGGCTCTGAGATGCTCGGCCGAATGTTGGGCTAAGAAGTTGTGGGTGGCACCGGTGTTGAGCATGGCCATCATCTTCACGCCTTGAAGGTTGATCTGGACATGCATGAGGCCGGTTGTAGGGGTAGCTCGCAACGTATTGAGGAGTTGCAACGGGTTAACCCTCATTGGAGAACCCGATCCGAGTCTCCTTCTTCTTCTCCCACCAATGCGTTGAGTTTTTCTCTCTTAGGGCAATCTCGAGCCCGATGGGGTTCATTACATATGAAACAACCCATAGGAGACTTGGCCGGCTTCTGCAACTTAGCCTTGCCTTTCTCCTGTGGCCGCTTCTTCCCCTTAGCTTTCTCTCCCTTGAACTTTGGCTTTTCCTTTGCTTTTGGGGGCCGGTTGTTATTGCTCACCACCGGCTTGGGCTGACGGAAATCCACCAAGGCATCCGCCTTGGCCATGGCTGAGGGGAGGTCCTTCACTCCTTGTCTCCTCAGCTCCAACTGTGCCCATCCCTGAAGAAATGACAAGAAGTTAAATAACTTGTCAGACTCAAACATTTCTTTAATGTCCAGCATAAGACTACTGAACGCCTTCACGTAGTCTCTGACAAGTCCCGTCTGCTTCAGGTTCTTCAGAGCCTCCCTCGCGACCCACGCCGTGTTGTTCAGGAAGAATTAGTCCTTCAGCTCCTTGTTGAAGACTTCCTAAGTAGAAATCTTGGGGCGGCCAGCGGTTGCATCACAATCTAATTTGGTGCGCCACCAGAGTTTTGCATCGTCGGACAGGTACATCACAGCAACTGACACCTTGTCACCTTCAAGGATGTGGCCAGCCTCGAAATACTACTCAAGGTCCCACAAGACATTCTCAAGTTCCTTGGCTTTCCACATGCCACCAAAGGACTTGTGCTCGGGCACTTTCAATTTGCTCGTGCCCTCCCGAGAATCGGACCTTGACACGGCCCGCTTGATGACGACTAGCTCGCTGTCGATCCGGTCCACGAACTCCTCCAAGACAATCTGGATCCGGTTCAAGCCATGCTCAGAAGACGCCGCTCGTCCTTCTAGCTCGGCCCTCATCACGTCGAAGGAAGACTTGAGATTAAAGATCTCCCCCTCGATTGCTGCCATGCGGGCATGAAGAGGTGGAACCTCTTCTGCCAGGGCTTCACCAAGGTAGCCCTTGAGACGAGCAACATGATCACGAAGCTCCAACACCATTGATCATGTTCTCAAGATGGTAAAAACCTAGCTCCGAGGCCAAATTGTCACCGGGTTACGCAACGGAAGTTTTTCACAAAGAAGAGTACCCGATGCTGGCGCCAAGAACCCTCCGCTCCTTGCTTCACACGTTTGGCACTCCTTGCCCACTTCAAGACCCACACATTGAAGATGGTTAGTGCAGCAAGATCCGTCCTTGACCAGCCTTCTCCTTCGTCTTCTTCTCCTTCTTGCACAAGAGCACACCAAGAAGTAAGAACACACGATTATGGCAAAGGGGATGACCCTCTTCCTTTATTGACCAAAGATTTTTACAAGAGAATGCCTCACAACTCTCTTTCCCTGCCAAGGTACAAAGATCACTCAATACAAGGAAATCCCAAACCCTAGCCAAGGCATAGATGCCCAACACCTTGGCCGGCCTACTCCGTATATAGAGGAATAGTCCTTGGCTTGCTCCAACAAGCCACTCATACAAAGTCCTACTCAAAGTCCTGGCTTACATCCTTATCTAGGCAATATATATATACACCCGTGCCCCTGGCACAGTTGGACACGGTTCCCTCAAAGATAGACAACAATACATGTTATTCTTTCCCAGCAACTTTTCCACCTCTTCGAGCTGTTTTGTCTCCAATACTTTTTTCTTTTTCTTCTTTCTATTTTGCTTCATTGTGTCAGGAACAAAGATCAAACTAGGGTTTTTGTGATTTTAGAAACAGAAATCCACCGAAAAAGATAACCAACACCTATTTATGATGGACCCATGCCCCATGGCACGGTCTTTGAAAAACTTTTCTCTTAGAAAAGTAATGGTCATTTGCTTTAAGAAATCCTATGCCAGAGGCTCGATGACGTGGGGAATTTGTTGTTCTTGTAGAGTGTGATTATCGATTTGCAATTGATATGGTGTTTGGGTGAGTACCTCTGTCCTGTTATTTGTAATGATGTAGTGTTAGAATTATGGTGGATGGTTGGTTTAATTGATAGGCTAGTTTAAGACACTACTTGTGAGCTATAACTTCGATTGGCTTCATAAAAAAGAACGATTCACTTTAAGATTTTCACTGACTAATAATTACAATAATATACCATTTTAAAAATAATGTTAATAAATTGAGTTATGAAATTTCGGCCGCAAAGAAAACTACACTGTATTTGAGGTAACTGGACGTACTATTTTAAGTAATGGTTCTTACATCATTTTATATCCTAAAGTCTTCCTGATCTACAAATGGCGTTTTACATTAAATGTGCTAAACATCCAAATCCTATAATTTCAGCCAACCTAAGATGGCTTGGGATCACGTAAAAATTTTGCACCCCTATTTAGCATATCAAATCATGCTTTACATTGGTAAAGCATATTTAGCATATCAAATAGCCATATCTCATGCAAAAATGCTACATTCAAGATCAATTCGTTCATGACAAACCGATTCCAAAACAATCTCCCGACGGCTAGCATATTCAAATTTAATGATTCTACGTAGTTAATCGTGAGCAGGAACCATCAACAACGTACTCAATTGCATCAATAGCAGCACAGGTACATTCATAACATTACAATTTTCATACCCTCATATCATGAGGCGCCAAAAAATTGAGTCACATCTTGAATTATAAAACAAAATAACACATCAAAAGAAACCAATTTCCTAAAGTTTGGCTGGTCCATGTGAATATTAAAGCTCTAACTCTGATTTTATATTGAAAAAAATCATCTCTTATCAATTAAGATAGTAAAAAACTACCCATCCTCAACTTTGGTCAGCATGTGTTATCTTTAACCTCCTAACCATGGTGACTGCTTGCGTTCATGGATGAGATGGTAATTTTCTTCTCTTTTTTTGGGTATTTTTGCATATTATCACATATATTTTAGTAGTATTGTAAAAAATTCTCTAGTATCGATTAAACTCGTAAAAAACTACCCGTCCTCAACTTCCGTCAGTGTTATCTTTGACCTCCTAACCATGGTTACCTCAACCTCACCTAACATATAAATGACCAAAATACCTTTATCATATATATAAATGGATTCGGACGACAATATCAAACATAGGGGTAATATCATCAAATAACCTATAAAATTGATGGAAGTTGATGACAGGTTACCCCAAGTAGGTTTTTTTGAGTTTTACCAACAAGAGTCTCAATAAACGATAGGGGGTAGTTTTCTATAATATTGCTTATGTGTGATTGGCGATACGCAAACAAACCTTTCTTTTTTAATGATTTTTGCAATTACCACCCTATCTTAAGATGTGTCGCATAAGAAAACGGGCTTGTTAATATATGCATTTTGCACCCTCTATTGTTGACTTTCTTGGCAAAAAGTCTCTTACAATTAACTGTGTTTTTACAAATTCTATAAATTATATTTCTTTTAATTCATTCCAGAAACAGTAAAGGCGATATCGGAATCAATAGGAGAGAAAAATGACAATTGAGGTATTTATGTTTTTTCTTCTTTTATAACTATTCTAACTCACTCAAGAAATAATAACCAAATTATTCCCGAGTGATTAATTTATTCCGAGTTGAATTCGGACTCTATAGGATGGAACTATAATGGAAATTTTTTTAATAATATTATTTTAATAAAATATTATTAATATATACATGTGGAGAAAATATTGATATGGATATACCTCCTTTGGCCACGTCAATGCCACGCTGAGGAGCGTGATTTGTGTATCCTTGAAGGCTCATTGACAATCCAGTACGAACTCTTGATTTTTTTCAAAATATTTTTTAAAGTTTTGTTAGCATTAGCATCTAACTCTTTATGTGCAATGCAGGTGAATGGACAACACCACACACCGGTAGAGGGAACTCGTATGGCCGTTACTTAGCCTACTACAAAGAACAATTGGATAAGCAGTTGCCATCCCATGTATTATTGCTCACGATCCAAGATTTTGTTACCTACTTTAATGCTGATGTGATCTAACCGAGTTTTTATTTTAAACTTGTAGGTTATCTGGTATCCATATACACCGTAGCGTCTAGCACAATTACTAGCCCTTTGTATTGCGGGATTTATTGTCTAGAGGAGTCATGTGCCACTCATTTGCTTTGATGTTATGGAGATGCACCATGCACTACGGGTGATGCGGTAGTTTAGCATGCGACAAGAGATACCACTCTCGGTGACAGAGAGACTATTACGTGCAAGCCGTCGGGGCAATGTCGACAAGAGGATTCTGAGAATCCAGAGGGACATGTTGAGCATGATGTCGATGTCGGTGCTACGATGGGGAGAGGGGAGGATGGACCGTCGAGGAGGAAGAAGATGGCAGTGAAGAAGAAGCAAAAAAAACTTGGAGGTGGTGATAGTCTTCTATTGTAACTTTGGTTTTTTTTTGTTAATGGTTTGTGACCATTTAGAGATGTTAATGATGTTTGATATAAACGGTTTTGATTTATATAGGAATTGTGTTTAGATGTGATTGGGTTGGGTGTAATGTATTGGGTATGAAAATTGATGTGGATGTTTGGTTTGTGATCATTAATTGATAAACATTGTCTTTGATCGAATGTTGGTACACATAGTGACAAACAAAAAGAGTGTTAGTATAGAACCCACTGGCAAAAAAAACTTGGTGTTCGTTGGTTCTCCAGTGAAGACGGAATTGCAAGTGATGTCTTCACAGAAGACGTAACTTTGAACCACGTCTTAGTAGGCCTCCCAATACTATTCTCCGCACTTGGTCACGTGGTGTGGGATAAAGGTTAAACACGTAAGCCCAAGTTACGTTTCAGTATGTAAACGTAACGTGGAGTTACATCTTCATTAGCAGGATTAAAAAAATGAAAGGCCGCTGACATGGCTAAAGGATGCATATCTTCATCAATATTTTCTCCACATGTATATATTAATAATATTTTATTAATATTATTTTAAAAAATTTCCAAAGCATCTATTCTTTATATATTTTTCTAGTAAAATACTATGAAAAGTTTCTTTTTGTTGGGTTCAATGAAAACCAATAAGACTGGGGCAGAAAATGCCTACCAATAAGGTGGGGGTTTTTTCGTAATCAGAGTTGTTACTCTCACGTTTGGTCTCACATTGTGTTAAGTGTTGTTCCAGAGCAATTCCTTGAGATGAGATTAGGAACCATGAAATAAGGAGAGGTCAATTCCTTAATATTCTTCTTGTCTATGAAACAAAGTGTTCAAGAAGCTTAAAAACTTGGGTGGATGAAACAAAACGGAAACGTTCTGTTCAGTCTAATAATACAGATTGTGATCATTTGGAAACTGGAAAGTGTAAACCGAGTTCATACTTCTCTTCTTTTTTACCTCTTTAGTTGAGCTTTCATCCAGACTTGTAGATGATCAATACAAATTTCTTCCACAAATTACAGTCAGGGATTTAACTCCCAGGCTTTTTCCACCAGAGGAAACAAATCTTTACCATTGAGATGTGTACATTCAATCGGAAACCCAAATTTCAAGAATTAATTCGAGGAGCATAAGAAAGATCAAAGAGAGACTGCAAAAGAACACAGAGAAAGAGACAACCTCTTGATTTGAGATGACAGTTCACTAACAGAAGAATAAAAGCAGCCGGTAGCATCGGCTCATGTATATACACAAGTTTCCAGCACGCATACATAATTGAGATCACTTTGAAGGGCCAAACTTGCCAATTTTCCAGTTATCCATCTTCCCAGAAGCAACTTTAGGCAGCAGAGCTCTTCCTCTTCGTGCTCTACATGCCCGTGGTGGAGTTCTGCGGAATGTGTCGTTCGTGGACTGAGCACCCCAACCATCCTGATTTGGTATATCAGAGAAGCTTTCACCCCAAGCTCCATTCAGCCATGAATTGATAATTCTAGAGCAATCTTTATGATTTTTAAAGCCCCCTTTCTTTGGCCATTCACCCCAACCATCAGCCTTCAGAATCTCGCTTTGCTCTTCTGTGGCATGCTTGATTTGCTCCCAGCCAGTTGATGGACCATTCTCTACAAAGGAGCATAAAACCTACCAGTCACTATCATGAAGAACTTTAGAAAATCAGAACTAGCACAATGGTTGCTGGAATTGCTATTGAAATTATGGATTCAGATACTTATTCAATTAGCATTTGGGACGTTAACCTATAAATAAGCATCTTCTGATGCCGCATAAATACTTGTTCAATTACCAAAATGTCTTCTCATGATTTCAATTTAGTCTAGAAACACAGGCTTCTTGACTTCTTTCATATAGCTTATCATATATCTCCTACCACTCCATTATATAGTTTCAACTCTCCAAATTCACAGATTTATTCCAAAGAGCATGCCTTATATCTCTCTTGCCACTCCATCTATACTTTCTCCAAGCTGTTAAGTAACATGCAAAGATTCTCTTCCCATTTTTCTCTTGTTGTCAACTTGCATGCAGAAGCAATAATAGTAATCAAAACATATTTTCTTGAATTTCCTAGTTTGCCTTTTGCTTTGTTGTCCTTCCAACCTTTAGTTTGATTATCCTCTGCATATTTCCATCACATGGCTCGTAATCCAGTCATGTTGATCCATACAGAGCCTTGTGCTTTTCTTACTTATTTTCGGAGAAAATACACAAGTTAGCAAAGTACAACTGATAAAACCATGTAGATGAGATTACCAAAGATCTTATCAAAACTAGAAGACCCATAACAGCAATTCTAGAAATGAATGAGCCAATTACACGTTGTCATGCTGTCAAATCATTTGAGTCAGTCAGGGAGAAGTTCGAGGCACAAAAATAACCTGAAGACATCATATCACAAATTTTGTGCGAGAGACGAAGATAAGTGGCTTATGTTATCCTCGTCAACAACAATGATGAGGAACATGAGTAGCAAAAGATGTAGAGATGTTCAAATTTCTAAATTATGTGGACTTGTCCTTTCAGCTTGATCATTTATGTGTAAAGGTGACAGAAGCGCATGCTGTCCCTGAATTGACTTGAACAGAATGTTCCTAGGCAGCAAAAAAGGCACTTCAGCGAGGAGAGATATGCATACCTACAGGGCCAAAACAATTATGACAAGGACGGACTACGGTATGGATAACTTTTAACTCCCCATTCACTTCCTGATTTAATATTTGACCTCGTACAGATATTCCACATGTGCTACCCGTTGTTGCTTCCCAGTAAGAATGCTGCACATAAAGAACATTATAATCACTGAGCATAGAAAAGCATTCTACTTTAAAATGGGATAAATATTTGTCTAGCAACAAAAAACAAGCACTCAAAAAATAGTGATGTACCTCTTTGCTTTGAGACTTTTGCCACTGCCTTTTGGCTTTCTTACGACGAGCACTTCTACTAGGGGGCTGAATGGCAGAGCAATTCATTCATGTCACGGATATTGAACAATATGAAAAGGGTGAACTCTCAATACTAAAACATCGATGTTGAAGAGAAATAGACAATTGCCTAATTACATAAATTGCCTGAGTATTTGGAAAAAAAAATCAGTTTTACCCTAGAGTTATGCCATTCAAAATGAAGTATTCTCTTACCAAGAACATCTCCCAAAAAGATATGGTAATACAATAATCATATGGCATATCTAAGTTGTCTTTCTACAACATAATTATCTAACTCATTTGTAGCAATATGGGGTCAGTTATGGAGCATAGCATTGAGTGACAAACACTAGAGGAAAATTTTATACGATTTTACGGAGTGAAGGTCAATCAATTAAAGCATAAATCAATAGCTTCAGTATCAAATGAATCTTGCTAGACTGCCCAGTCCCACCTAATTCACTGTGCCACTTTGACAAACTTTGAGCTTTAAATTCCTTCTTTGAATCTTATCCCCACTCCCATTTATGTTTCATCTTCTCACTTCTAACACACCATGCCGTAATCAAATGCAGCCAAGAGAAGAAGCCATGAGTCAGCAAGGCAAATGAAGCTTATAAACAGTTCCTAAAAATTCCTTGACAGAAACCAATAATCAATGAAGTAGAGATCCCCATAACATATGTATAACAGATAAAAATTCATGAAGTGTCAGCTAAAAATTAATACAGAATTGTCATTAGTGTATATAGTTTTATCAATTATCCCATACATTGCTTTAATAAGATAGAACATAATTAAACACAAGATCGGAAACACAAGAGACAATAGCACAGCATAAATTATTTGATGTATTTAAAATACATGGTATTCCACTTAAGTCTAATTGATTCAAAATTGCAAACATGAGTGTGCCCCATGCGAAAAGATGTGAAGTACATGACATATGAGTCACATTGATCATACTTCAGGTTCATGACACAAGCTGTAGGCCCCACAAGCCATGGAGCATCACTGTCACATCATTTATCTCAATCAGGCACCAAGATAGCTGCTTTTTGGCATAACAAAAGTGAACACTAAATGATTTCACAAGGATTGACGTGCCGGGGAACGTGCATGGCCTGTGCCGGGCCGGCACAGCCTGGCTCATGGATTTCCACCGGCAACCGGGAAAAAATGAAAAAAAGGCAGGAGAAGATGGGAGGAGGAAGAGGAGAAGGCGGCGGCGGCGGCAAGGAGAAGAAAGGAGGGTGTGAACATCGCTTCACTCGTCGTCGAAGAGAGAGCTTGAAGAGGCTCGATCGACGGCGGTGGCGGCTGCAAAATAGTTAGGGTTAGGAATTAGATAGGTTAGTAAAATATCCGCAACCCGTTACCGCAACCCATTATCCGCAACCCGTTAACATAAGTATATATTAACCTAACCCTAACCCTAACCGGCTCGAATCCCTCTTTCTCTCCGCCGCCGTCGTCTTCCCTCCTCTTCCTTCTCTCATCGACGACGACGGACGGCTGACGGCGGCTCCTCCTCCTCTCCTCCTCTTCTTCTCCTCCCCTCTTTTCCTCCTCTCCTCCCGGCATGCACGTGAACCCCCTCTCCTCCCAACGCTCCTCTCCCGGCGTGCGCGTGAACCCCGTGATGGATGGTGCCGACCGGCACGAGCCAGTTGCCGACCGGCAAATTGATTTGCCGTCCGGCTTGAGCCGGTGCCGGTCGGCTCAAGGCCAAACCCGACTGAGCCAGAGCCGGTCTAAGATATCGAGCCGGTATCCTACCGGCTCGATATTTGCCGACCGGCACCGAGGTTGCCGGTCGGCTCGGCAATCCTTGTGATTTCATACAAGACGTACACATCAAAAATTTATCCAAGCTCGTAGTTATGGCTCCATCTTTACACACTTTTAAATGGAAAACAACAGAACTTCAGAGTTAACAAACCAGAAATCTCATTGCAGCTTTCATGCTAGGTGATCCAGCCCAGCTTGATTGTCAGTTCAAAAAAGAAAAGAGCAGCTACAAAAACACAAATAAAAACTCAACAAATTAAAGAGATCATACATATTAAGGGACTAGTGATAAACCTTTTTCAAACAGGCACTAACATGGGGCTGGTGCATAATCCTTTTACAGTTTTCCTCCACTTCACCATCCCTATAAAATGGAGTGCAAGTGAAAGGGATGTTCTACGTAGGGAAAATGAAGCCAAAAATGTCAAAACGAGAGTGTAATTGTTGCACCAAGTTCATATTTGTAAGGAAAATTATACCTTTCAACAAACGTTTCTAAATAACACATATGCTAATTAAATTGTTCCAGCTAGGATATAATTGGCCACATAAAAGTATCAGCCTTGCTTCTTGAGCACTATTTTCAATTTCCTCAGAAACTGATCAAATTTCAAGAGCAGACATCCTTCAGACTTCATTAATGGCGAACTTTGACGCTGAACATTAATTTTCAATAGAGGCACATGTTGGCCTATCTAGGATGCAAGAGCAAGAAACAGGACATAGAGAAATATGTGGACATGTACAGGAAGTATATCTGTTATCTAAAAATTTTAACTCATCATCTTTCGGTGAGTACAACATATCGTATGATATATAATTCATATTGGAGGGAGAGAAACTAGAAATGTATAAAATATGAAATTAATATTCTCCTACTACAAAAGCGAGGATTTCTGTGCCTGTACATGCCTGTAGGCATGATGCATGTACCTGCACAAACCAAATGCTGATATGTCTAGGCCCTGAAGAATTCTGTGGCACCAGCACAGGGGATTTGTCGACTGACATGATTACCCCGGCCAAAGACCAGCACACAAGCACCACCAGCATGGTAATCTTTTGCGTCTTTTTTTCTTCTTTTTTTCTTTGTTTTTTTTTGGAGAAGAGGCATGGTAATCTTTGTTAAAATCAGTTTTATTTCTAAACATCTGAAGTCAAGTTGGTAGGGTCCAATACCCTCATTGATTGCATATTTAATGAAGTGGCCTCTGTGGAAACCGTTGAGTATAGATTCTGAAATTTGATGGCCTCGACTACTATAAAAGAAATAATAGAGATGGAAATAATCTAAAACCGACAACTGTCCATTCGAATTCCAGGACGCATTAACCATCACTTTTACTGTTGTTTCCCAACTGAAATTGTTGTTTTCAGAATTCAATCTCCCCTCGAAAGAATCCACAATAGAGGATGTGCGGATTTTGACTGGCATATATTGTCCTGCCAAAAACTGGCACAACATGTGCCACCTAGACGGCTGTCCTTTCCCATATAAAATGCTTACAATCACAGCTTTCCATTACAGAAAATATCATCTCACACTGAGCCTAGAAGAATATTTCCCTAGCCATGAAGATTACCAATTTTACCCAAAATAAATGAACATATCAGTAAGCCCCTTAATTTCTTTCTCCCATTGTGGTAGGCGCCTCACTATCTACTCTACTATTATCGTTTGCCAAGAACTAGCTCTCCAGATTATCAGATGGACAAGTTTTATGCTTCTAGTTTTATTTTCATAATTCAATTTGAATACTTAGCTTTACTCTTAAATTCACAAATGTGGCATGTGGTTAACAAAACATCATGAGCTATTCTTCTTCACAGTTGTTTGTTTAACTTGCGATAAAACCCCATAGATCCATTCATGACCTGAATAAATACTTTGAAAATTCAAAAATCAGTGTATCCCGTACTCCAAAGAACATAAACACACAGATCTTTAGGATATCTTGCTTGCATCTCACCTCTTACAAGTCTACATTAGAATCTATTAAGTAGGCATTTCATTTATTTATGAGGAGGGTTCCTTACAATCAAGGATTGCCGTGCCGACCGGCAACCTCGGTGCCGGTCGGCAAATATCGAGCCGGTAGGATACCGGCTCGATATCTTGAACCGGCTCTGACTCAGCAGGTTTCGGCCTTGTGCCGACCGGCACTGGCCCGTGCCGGTCGGCACACCAGTTTGCCGGTTGGCAAATGGCTGGTGCCGGTCGGCAACAGGAGGCGCTGCCGATCCTAATCCGGGTCGAGTATTTATACTCCTTAATACATAACCTAATACATAACCTAATCCGGGTCGATCCCCGCCGGGGCGCTGCCCCGGACCCCGTTAACTCTGCGTAGTGTGTCATAGTCGAGCCGGCGACAGAATCCAAGACATCCAATGCACAACATGAGGGGAGGAGGGGAGGGGCCAAATCAGAGGATGGGAGGGGAGAGGAAAGGAGAGAGGAGAAGGGAGGAGGGAGGGGAGGCCGACACACGAGAGGCCGTGCCAAAGATCTCAAAAAACATATGTTATTTTTTATTTTGAGTGCTCAAAGATCTCAAAAAACATCCGAATCAATCTAAAATATCAAATATAAATATCCTGGATGGTCAAAGCTCCGTGCCAAACGTCTAATAGGCCGTGCCAGGCCGTGCCGCCCCGTGCCGGCGGCACGTGCCGGTGCCGGCCAGGGCCGACACGGCACGTGCCTCGGCACGGCAATCCTTGCTTACAATAGCTTCCTAGACCAGTCATAGTTTAAAAAACCTGTGACTCTACCATGAAAGTCATGATACAAGAGAAACAAATATGAATTGTCAACAAATCAACCTCTTATTTTACAAGTAAATCCTAATGTTTGTGCTAGTATAGTAGTATTGGACCTTTGCATTTGTCTTCCTAAAGAATTGTCTATAGGCAAGGACCAACATAGATCATGTCATTAGATATTGTAAGGGATGAGAAATTTCTCTTATTCACTTAGACTTCCTGGCATGCACAAAGTCACAAGCGTGAGGGTACATAAATACAAATGCATACCATGTATGTACACGCATACATACCGTGTATGTACATGCATAAAGACCAAGGATTTCCGCCTCCATTAGCAGAAATTCACTCTAACATACCATTGTGGCAACTTTTTGGCATAATAACAACCTGAGTATGGTGTTACACTGACAATATATGTGAAACATGGTATAAATCTTTCAAGATATCTATATATATGTGCCGCATCATATGTTGTATGTTAAAAGTCATCCTACTTGTAACTCACCCCAAATCAACTCCCAGATGTCCGGATTGATATTCTAGGGTTAGGGTTTAGGCCAAGGTAAGGGGACAGTAGCTAGGGTTTAAGGAAGGAGAAGGCTCGGAAGCCTAGAATTAGTCCAAGGGTTAAATTAGGTAGGGATTAAGGAAACTTAGGGTTTAGGAAATCTATGTGGTTGGATGTGGTTAAGTGGCCTGCTAACTAAGGCTTTAGGTGGGGCTCCTAATATGGATGTGGGGCCCGGTTTAGTAATAGGAACGAATTAGGTTTAAGGCCCAATATTAAGGGAGCGAATATTGGGATTAGGATCTTGGAATCGTTAACTAATGAATCTAGAGCTTACGTGGCACGGCTTGGGGGAATAGGAGGAAGGCCGGGAACTAGGTTCCGTTAGTTGGGAATCCTATGGACGCCTTTGATCTAATTGGGTAAGGAAAGGATCACCTAAACTTATGGCACATTTGGTCCGCCACTTTTGGCTGGAAAGGAATGCTCTTTTCCTTTCCAAATGGCCATTCCAACGTTTCATTTGCCAATTTATCCCGAGAAGGAACAGTCCTTTCTTGGTCATAACCCATTTCTCCCTCCCTCCCTCCCTCCCTCCTTGGTAATGACCCATTCCACTCCGGCTGGAATGGGGAATGATATGTCAAAAGACATAATTACCCCCAGTTATTTAATCTTGATCGTTGAATTAATTCATCTTGATCCTTGGATAAAACAATTCTCCACCATTGCATAAAAAAGTTTAGTATGTGGTAACATTACTTCTCAAATTAAACACATATCATATCTAGAGGTGCCAAACGGACCGGGCTAGCCAAGGCACTCTGCGGGCTGGCACGCCAACTGGCATGATTTGGCCCGCCCGACATGCTCCAAGTGGGCCATGCCAAGCACGGCCCTAAGACATGGACCCGTGCTAGGCTTGGGTTTTGAGCCGTTGGGCCCGCTCGTCACAGGTACGGCCCAACAACTAAAATTCAGATATTTGAAATACCTCAACCCCCCACCCCCCACCTTTCCATATATAAGTACATAACGGCTATATTTTTAAAAGTTGACCATTTAACCTCTCCCAACCGCCAAAAAATAGCTAATTTGGAGGGGTATTGATGTAATCTTTTATAAATGACCAAAATGCCCCTTCCAACGGTCATAAAACAGCTAGTTTTAAGGTCATTATATAAAATTAAAAAATCCCTAAAAATCTATAATAGCCGCCCCCCCCCCCCTCCTCCTCCAATCCTTCATTCATCCTCACAAATTCTATTATCTATTTTTTGTTCTAATTTTTCTAAATAGTCAAATTTCCAACTTCCAAGATCAAGAGAAAGCAAGATTGCAATAGGTATTTCATGCTTCTATTAGTTTTAATTCTAAACATCCTTCTCCTCTCATTCTTTTTTCTTTAATTCGGGCTTTTTAATTCCAAAATTCAGAAAAATAGATCCAAGGCAATATGACATTGAAAAGCTGCACTTTGACGCCCACGACACTGATGACGACGATAGCGAGATTAATCTTGATCACGTACCGGATTTTAACCAACCTTCAGTATCAACTACCGGTGGATCTGGCTCCGAGAGTAGGAAAGGAAAAGTACCCCGAACCTCTAAGGTTTGGGAAAACTTTCTCCATTGAAGAAATACCAGACAACTAAACAAGTTAAAAGGTAAATAGAGCAGTTTGCATATGTTACAAAACGGATTAATCATACAACTCGAGTTCTAGCACCAGGCACCTCAAGAGGCATGCAGAAAAATTTAAGTAGAAGCATGGAGCTATGGTGTTACGGGTGAGCGGGTAATGGGAGGAGGAGCTATGGTGATGGAAGGGTGAGGGAGAGACAGATAGAGGAAAAAGTAGAGAAGAGAGCAAGAGGAGATAAGAGAAACAGAGGTAGAAGATTAATTTCATTCATGCATCCCGAGTACATGCCATCCTCAGTGCTTAAATAGAAATTACAATTTTATTGCTGGAAATAAGAATTCAGATCCTAAATTAGTGCCTGATTTCATGCTAATGCCAACCATCACGTCCTTCTTTCTTGCAGATTATCCTCCCAGTTTGTTAGCTCCTTGCTTGCTCCTTTGGTACGTCAATTTGAATCTCTCTTGGTTGATATCCTTGCCTATTTCTGCTGCAATATTTCTGCTATCAGTTACTGCAGGAACATCTAACATATCAGTCACTGCAGGAACATCTAACATTTCCCCCCCTTGAATTGGCCCTTGTCCTCAAGGGCAATAGAAGGAAACTGCTGCTGGATAGTGGAAACTGGTTCCCAGGTGGCATCGGCAGGAGAACAGGAAGACCAATGGATCAAGACTTCGGGGACTCCATGATGCAGGCGACGATCTAAAATTGCTTGGGGACAGAGTTCATCACTAGTGATGGGTGGCAGTGGTGTGGGAACTGAAGGAAGCTCCCCGTACCAGGGCTTGAGTTGAGAGACATGGAAGACCGGGTGGAGTCAGGAGTCCGCGGGAAGATCTAATCGATAGGACACCTTCCCAATGAGGTCTATAACTTGGAAGGGCCCAAAGAACTTGGGTCCCAGTTTCTGATTTCTTCGGGCAGCTAAAGAGAGTTGGCGATAAGGTTGAAGGCGTAGAAGAACCCAATCGCCGATAGCAAAGACCCGTTCCTGGTGCTTGCCATCGTACTGCTGCTTCATTCTATTTTGTGCAGCTAAGAGCGAGGCGTGGACCTCTCGAAGGAGCTGGTCACGGTCCCGGAGCTCTTGGTCTACTGCTGCAACTGCTGAAGAACCGAGCATGTAATGAAGAAGGGTTGGCGGTGGCCGCCCATACACAAGTTCAAAAGGTGTAATTTTTGTAGCTGAATGATAACTTGTATTGTAACAATACTCTGCCCAAGGAAGCCATTTAATCAACTGTTTAGGATTATCATGTGAAAAACAGCGTAAATACATCTCCAAAGTGCAGTTGACTACCTCTGTTTGACCATCCGTTTGAGGGTGGTAAGCTGAGTTGTGCTTTAGTTGGACTCCCTGGTGTCGAAACAACTCGCGCCAAAACAAGCTTGTAAATGTAGGATCGCGGTCACTCACAATGGAGGTTGGTAAGCCATGCAACCTGACGATATTATCAAAAAATACCGAAGCTACAAGGGCTGCCGTATAAGGGTGGCGAATAGCTGTGAAATGTGCATACTTGGATAGGCGATCCACGACAACCAAAATTGCCGACTTCCCCTGGGTATGAGGTAGACCATCAATAAAGTCCATTGACACATCCGACCAAACTTGCAGTGGAATAGGCAATGGCTGGAGCAACCCATGAGGCTTGCAATGTTCACTTTTGCTTTTCTGGCAAACTAAACATTGCTGTAGAAATTTCTGAACATGCTCTTTCATCCCTTTCCAGTAGAAGTTAGAGCGTAGACGATGCAAAAATTTGAGAGTACCTTCATGTGTCATCCCATGATATGCAGCTAATATAGAATTAATTAATGGAGAGTCTGGGAGGAGGAAGATGCGATCCTTATAAAGGATCAGTCCTGCATGAATGCGCCACTGGGCAGGTAGGGCTCCTTTGACTATCTTCTCTTTGATATCAAGCAACTCCGGTTGACTGGCCATAGCTTGCTGAATTTCGGTGAGCCACCGTGGATGAGGGAAACTGATGGCGAGGAAGCTGCCATCTTGTCGTCTTGAGAGTGCATCAGCTGCCATATTTTCCTTGCCTGGCTTGTACTCAATAGAAAAGTCATACCCAAGAAGCTTCACGAGCCAACGGTGTTGGGCCTCAGTATTGATGGTTTGTTCCCACAAAAATCGTAGGCTTTGGTGGTCCGTGCGAACAACGAAATGGCTTCCAAGGAGGTATGGCCGCCACTTCTGAACAGCTGTAACTAGAGCAAGCATTTCCCTCTCATATGCTGACAACTTTTCATTCCGCCCTTGCAATGCCTTGCTGAAAAAAGAAATGGGTCGTCCATTTTGCATAAGTACCGCGCCAATCCCCGTGCCAGATGCATCACACTCAATAACAAAGGGCTTAGAAAAATCCGGCAAGGCAAGTACTGGAGCTTTGGTCATGGCATCCTTAAGAGAAGCGAAAGCCGTATCCTCAATAGAAGTCCAGTGGAAATTATCCTTCCGCAATAGCTGGGTTAATGGTCGGGCAAGGTGCCCATAACCTTTGATGAATTTGCGGTAGTAGCCAGTGAGCCCCAGGAATCCGCGCAGGGCCTTTTAAGTGGTGGGTGTGGGCCACTCAGTCATAGAGCTAATCTTGGTAGGGTCGACAGCCACTCCGTCTGAAGAGATAATGTGCCCCAAGTAGCCCACCTCGACTTGAAGGAAACAACATTTGTTGCGCCTAAGCACCAGCTTGTGCTCGCGCAGAAGAGAGAAGACCGAGTGAAGATGCTGCAAATGTAAGTCCTCGCAAGTGCTATAAATGAGGATATCGTCAAAGAAAACAAGGACATACTTACGAAGCAAGGGTCGAAATATGTCATTCATCAAAGCCTGGAATGTGACCGGGGCATTTGTGAGCCCAAAGGGCATTACGAGAAATTCGTAATGACCGTGATGAGTGTGGAATGCTGTCTTCTCAATTTCTGGTGGGAACATACGAACTTGATGGTAACCACTTCGTAAATCCAGTTTAGAAAAATATTTTACTCCGTGAAGTTCATCTAGAAGCTCATCGATCAGGGGAATTGGAAATTTGTCCTTGACAGTGGCGTTGTTGAGGCCTCGATAATCCACACACATGCGCCATGAACCATCATGCTTCTTAACAAGCAAGACTGGGGAGGAGTATGGACTCACGCTGGGGCGGATGACGCCAGAAGAAAGTAAATCAGACATGATCTTCTCAATTTCATTTTTCTGATAGTGTGGATATCTGTATGGCTGAATATTGATGGGTTGGCTGTTGGTCTTCAAAGGAATACGATGGTCCATGCTCCTTGAAGGTGGCAGGTCGACTGGGTCTTGGAATAAATCACCAAATTGGTGCAATAATTGTTCAACCTCTGGATGCTTCACAGGGACGCCCTCCTACTCAATCCCCAGTTGAATTGCATTAAGTTGGAGAAAGAACCCTTGTCCCGTATGCTTCAACATCTTATTTGCCTTCCCTGTGCTGACCACTCTGTTTGGGGGGTAGCAATGCCCTGCAACTGGATTGTTCGTCCATTGATCAAAAATTCCAATTTCAACTGAGCAAAATCCCAGTGAATGCTACCCAAGGTACACAGCCACTGGGCACCTAAGACCGCATCATAGCCACTCAGAGGTAGGAGATAGAAGTCGGTGAAGATCGAGACTCCTTGAAGCTGGAGTTCCACCTGCTGGCACTTCCCACTACATTCCAGACGCTCGCCATTAGCTACCAGGACAGAGAGCTTCTCGGTGCAGGAGGGTTGAATGTGAAGCTGGGCGGCGATGTCAAGCTCAAGGAAGTTATGGGTACTTCCTGAATCGATGAGGACGACAATGGGTCGAGTACCCAATACTCCACGGACTCGCATCGTCTGTGGGCTGCGAGTGCCGGCTAGAGCATGTAGAGAGATTTCGGGGATGTCCCGCTGGTTGCCGGTAGGGTCGTCGCCGTCCTCGTCTGAGAATTCCATGGCCTCTTCGATGGTGTCGATCAAAAATAGGCGCTTGCAACGATGACCAGGGACAAATTTCTCGTCACAATTGTAGCACAATCCTTTCTCTCGCCGAGCTTGCATCTCTGTGGGGTTTAATCTCTTGATTGGTGGTGTAGTTTGAGTAGGGGTGGTGATGGGTTTTGATAGGGATGTGGTGGTGAGGTTAGGGGCGGAGGGGCGACGAGGCTCAATGATGGAGGACCGCCTTTGAGACAGAAATTTTGTCTCATAAAGGCGAGCTAGGCTTACGGCATCCGTGAGGCTCAAGGGAGAGGCGGCCTGGACATCCGCTCGAATGGACTCACGAAGGCCACTGACAAAGCATGAGACTTGCTGGTTGATGGATGGTTTGCCTGCCCGGCTTAAGAGTCTCTCAAATTCTGATTGGTACTCAAGCACGGTTCCAGTTTGCCTCAACTTAGCGAGATCGCCAAAGAAGTTGCTGTAAAGTGTTCGACCATACCGTGCGTGAAGTGCTTCCTTGAATCGAGCCCACGACACTACTATCTCTGACTCCTTGAGGACTTGGTACCATAGTTGAGCCCCATCATCTAGATGATAAACGGCAAGGGAAACCTTATCGGCCTCTGGAGTTTCATGGAAGCCAAAGAACTGCTCAACTCTGCAAAGCCAACTTGTGGGATCATCTATCCCGTTATAACGGGGAAATTTGAGGCGGGGGAAACGTGGTTGTCCTGGTGGAGTGGCATCAAAGCGACTAGTTGCGCGCGACCCCGAAGGAGAGGCGTTGTTGCGCTCTAACAAGGTGCTCATGTGATTGGTAATCTTGAGGAACATGTCATGAAGCTTAGCATCAAAAGCCTCATTATTGGCTGCCAATCTCTCCTCCAGTCTCCTTTCCACATCGTCCGAAGGAATGTGGGAGGAAGACTCAAGTGGTTGCGGTCCGGACATGGCAGGGCCTGGGCCAAGGATGGACGGCTCTGATACCAGTTTGTTACGGGCCTGGGTCTGTGAGCGGGTAATGGGAGGAGCTATGGTTATGGAAGGGTGAGGGAGAGACAGATAGAGGAAAAAGTAGAGAAGAGAGCAAGAGGAGATAAGAGAAACAGAGGTAGAAGATTAATTTCATTCATGCATCCCGAGTACATGCCATCCTCAGTGCTTAAATAGAAATTACAATTTTATTGCTGGAAATAAGAATTCAGATCCTAAATTAGTGTCTGATTTCATGCTAATGCCAACCATCACGTCCTTCTTTCTTGCAGATTATCCTCCCAGTTTGTTAGCTCCTTGCTTCCTCCTTTGATAAGTCAATTTGAATCTCTCTTGGTTGATATCCTTGCCTATTTCTGCTGCAATATTTCTGCTATCAGTTACTGTAGGAACATCTAACATATCAGTCACTGCAGGAACATCTAACATATGGATCCCAGGCAAGCTCAGGACGTTTTATTCAACCCAATTTAGTATGCTAGATGGATTGACTTTATATATAACTAACGCAAAATAGCTTTTACTCTCACGGAAGATCCGAAATTTCAAAAAATTGTTAAAAATATTTATAGCTGGCTTTTGGTTCTTAGAAATACAGCTATAAATTATTACAATAGATTATTTAATGACAACAAGCATAATTTAATTTCTAAATTTTCTTCTTTTGGTGCTACAATTTCTTTTATTTCCGATTTATAGAGCGGACAAAATAAATTAGATTATATTTATGTTACTTCACCATGCTCAAAATATTTATCAGCATATTATGTCTGTTTTTAGAGAATATAACATCTTAGATAAAGTATTCAGCATTACTTTTGATAATGCACATGCCAATAATGCAGTGATTGAATATTTTAAAAAAATATATACTAACCAAATTGGCAGATTTTTTTATGGTAAATGTGCTCACCATATTATTAATTTGATTGCTCACAACGGTTTGAAATTTATCAAAAAACATATTAAAAATATTAGAGATGTCATTATTTATATAACTTCTTCCAACTCTAAAATAAAAGATTTTGCACAACATTGCTGGACACTTAACCTTAAGCCCAAAACGTTTAAATTAGATATAAAGATCTTGTAGAACTCCACCTATGTAATGTACAATCTCTAGTTGGTTACAAAGATATCATTAAGTTTTATACATTTACTCCACGTCCGAATCTTCAAATTTCATATGCAGTGGGAGGTGGTATATGCATTTATCAACTTTTTCAGAAAATTTTATACTACAACTAATTAATTATCTAATGTTTATTATCTCACTTCATGCCTTGTAATTAGTCAAATCTATAATATTGTTAATCTTTTTTGCTCTTATAAAAATAATCAATTTTTATGAAGGCATGTCTTTTCATGGAATAAAACTTTAAGAAATATTAGTCTTATATATATATATTGTTTATACTTTATCTGCTATTAATTTAAAATTAACTTTAATAATTTGGAAGTGATGGTATAAGAGATCAGATCTTCTAATAGACGACCTATGGGTTCCTATCGATGATGTTAGAAAAGATTTTCATAAATTATTTGACTTGTATTCGACAAAATATAGTAGGAGAAGAGCTAGTTTCTCTAGTTCCTTTCCTTCCAGCAACTCAAACCTTACATTGTCATTGTTTGCACGCAAAGATAAAACAAAAACACATGCAATAAGTTCTTTTCGATCCGAACTTCATAAATATATGAAAACGAATTTTATGAAAATCTTACTTTGGATGATGTCGATAACTTGAACATTCTAACATTGTGGAGAGCACATGAAAATAGTTTTCCTTTCATATGCTCTCCATCATGGCACCTGATCTACCAACAGTTCTGGTGTCTACAAATCTGCTTTCAGTGTGAGTGGCAATATACTTGATGAACGATGGAACAAGATAGATCATGACATACTAGAGGCGCTAATATAGTTAAAGGTTTGGGATGCTGCAGCGAGCATAATTCAAAGTCTTGCCGATAATATTGTAGAAGATTTGTAGAATTAATTTATTATCATTAATGTATGTATGGGTTAATAGGTAATAAGCTACACAGCCTACACTTATTAATTTATTATCGAGTACACGGGTGTAGGGTGTAGGGTGTATAACATATTACCTATTAACCTATACATATCTTAATGATAATAAATTAATCATTCATATTTAAATTCGGAAAATCTTTTGCGATTTCATCAGCAAGATTTTGAATCTTGTTCGCTGCAGCGTCCCGAACCTTCAACCACATTAGCGCCTCTAGTATATCTGGACGCTCCGCTATTCATCAAGTATCCTGCCACTTGCAGTAAAAGCATATTTAGATACTACTTTTGACACGTGCCATGATGGAGAGCACAGGAAAATTATTTTAATATACTCCACCATGCTAAAATATTCAAATTATTAACATCATCCACAGTATAATATTTTATAAAATTAGTTTTCATATATTTATTAAATTCGGATCAACTAGAACTTATCGTATACGTTTTTATTTACCTTTGTTTGCTAGCATCATCAATAGTAACTCGTAGGCCATCCACTAAAAGACCTAATATCTCTTGTACCACCACTTCCAAACTATTAAAATTAATTTTAGGATCCATAATAGCATATAAAGTATAAACAGAAGGTATAGGGCCAATATTTTTTAGGGTTATTTATATGGGGTTTTTACATATCTATCCTTCAAAAGTTTCTAAATATCACAATTACCCCTATATTTTTCCGGCTTACTAAATTACCCTTCAAATTTTGAACAATCCGTAAACCTGCCCCTCGGGTTACTTGCCGGCGAATCTTCATGGAATATTCCTAACGCCGTTAACGGCGGAATGTAAAAAGACCTTATTGCCCTCAACGGTGATAAAAGAGATATTTTCCTTTTACCTACTTTAGACAATTTTGACTTCCTTTTATCTACTTTAGACTTTTTTGACCAATGGGTGATTTACATGTGGCTGAGAAAAGAGAGAGAGAACCAGAGTAGAAGATGAGAGAGATAGAGAGAGCCGGGAGTGAGAGAGAGAAAAGAAGAGAGAGAGAGACGGTGACTTCACACACCTACCGCCAGCCACCCTTTGCCGGCCAGCCACTGCATCTCTGGCGAGCTCCAACCCGGCCTCAACTTCCAGCTCTATTATCTTGGTAGGTCACCAGCCCGCCGAAGGTGTACCTCGCAATCGCGTCCAGTCCGTCGCCGGACTTGATGGTGTACGTCGGCCCGCCCGATGAGGCCCCGGTTCCGCTTGCGCAGGCGCAGGTGATGGGCACGCGGATGTAGGCTTTGGGCTGCATGAGGTAGGTCGAGGCGGTGGAGAGGGAGAGGTTGTTGGCGCCGAGGAGGGAGCTGAGAGACGGGACCTGGAACAGGGACTGGACGGCGGCATAGGTGGAGGCGTAGGTGGAGTTAAACGGCGTGTAGCTGACGAGGGACTGGCATTTGGCGGTGGCGTTGCAGTTGAACGCCGCTGCCTCCGCCGCGAGGATGGAGGAGGAGAGCCATAGCGCCAGAGGATACAGCAGGAACACAGCCGACGGCCTCATCGTCTCTGGTGTTGGTGCTTGGTGGGGTGTGTAGCTGGGCTTGCATTGGCCTGGCTATACATAGGCATAGGATTGGCAGTTGACTGACTGACCTCCAAAGTCTTTGTTGAGGTTGGGACGTGGGACATAGCGGCGATGCCTGGTCTCGGCCGTCATGGAAAAGCCGAGATGCTCGACCAGACGATGTCGGATTGGCCGGTGGAGGAGACTCATGGGTATGCTAAGCTTGCGTTGAAGTGCTCGGAGCTGAGGAAGAAGGACCGGCCGGACCTCGGAATGGTTCAGCAAATCAAGGGAGGAAGCAGTCAAAATAGCAAAAGCTGGTCAAAATTGATTCTCTCTCTCCCCCTCCTACGTCAGCAAATAAAGGAAAGCAGTCAAAATACATAAAAAAAAACCGGTCAAAATTGGGTAATTAAGTAATTTACATGCCCCAGTTAGATTATAACCATGGTTAAGTTAGATGTACAGACGGAGGTAGACGGAGGGGTAGGTTTACGGATTTTTCAAAATTTCAAGGGTAATTTAGTAAGCCGGAAAAATATAGGGGTAATTGTGATATTTAGAAACTTTTGAAGGATAGATATGTAAAAACCCCTATTTATATATATGCCCCTAAAAACATATTAAATTACATATATACCCCTACATTCTCTCATATTACATATATACCCTTACAAACATAAAAAAAATCCAAACCATACCCCTCCGTCCTCACACTGTTAAAAACGTCCTATAAAATGACCATTTTGCCCTTATCATACCCTTGTGAGTTGAATCCTAATAAACATGAATAAAGGGCAAAATGGTCATTTTATAGGACATTTTTAACAGTGTGAGGATGGAGGGGTATGGTTTGGATTTTTTTGATGTTTGTAAGTGTATATATGTAATATGAGAGAATGTAGGGGTACATATGTTATTTAGCAAGTTTTCAGGGGTACATATGTAAATAACCCTATTTTTTTAAAGCTTTCTCCATGTAAAGACATGCTTGCATAAAAAATTGATTATTTCTATAAAAGTCAAAAAGATTAGCAATATTATATATTTAACTAGTTACAAGGCATGAAGCAGGATATTTTACACTAGATAATAAATTAGTTGTATTAAAAAACATTCTAGAAAATCCATAAATGCAAATACCACCTCCTAATTAGAAATTTGAAGACTCGATAGAGTTCCACGGGGTCTTTGTATCTAATTTAAACGTTTAGATCTTAAGCTTAAAAGGTACGAAAATGCTATGCAAAATCTTGCATTCTAGAGTAAGAAGTAATATTAAGAACATCTCTAATCTGTTCAATATATTCTTTGATAAATTTCAAACCATAATGAACAATTAAACTAATAATATGATAAGCACATTTATCATGAAAAAATCTACCAGTTCGCATAGCATTATTGGTAGTTCCATTATCAAAAGTAATACCGAATACTTTATTTAAGATGCTATATGCTCTAAAAGCAGAAACAATATACTAATAAAATTTTTGACTATTACGAGGAAATTCTTTAACACTGAAAAACAATAAAAAAATTTCTTCAAGTTTCAAGAAGAATCAACATAATGAGATGTAACATAAATATAGCCTAATTTATTCCGTTCATCCCATAAATCGAAAGTAAAAGAAACTGTAGCATCAAAAGAAGAAAAATTAGAAATTAAATTATGTTAACTCTCATTAAATAATGTAATCAAATCTAGCTGTATTTCTAGGAACTTTAACAAGAGCCGTTGTAAATACTTTTTTTAACAATTTTGAATTGTGAATCGTCCGCAAGAGTAAAAGGTTATTATGCACCATCTATATATAAAGTCAATCCGTCCCACATACTAAATTGGATTGAATAAAGCGTACCTAAGTTGCATCTACTTTGGCTAAGTTACAACTGAGCCTGCCTAGGATCCATAGCTGAGGTGTTCGGTGCCAGATTCAAGTAGCATGATGAATCCGTTTTGTAATATATGCAAAATGCTCTCTTTACCTTTTGACTGGTTTTGTTGTCCGGTATTTTTTCAATGGAAAAAGTTTCCCAAATCTCAGAGGTTCGGAGCCTTTTTTCCTTTACAACTCCCGGAGCTGAATCCACCATTACTAGTACCACTAGTAGTTGATCCTGAATGTTGGCTGGAATCTTTTTAAAAATCCGGTACGTGGTCAAGATCCAGCTCATTATCACTGTCGTCAGTGTCGTGGGCGCCAAAGTGCATATTTTTAACATCATACTGCCTTGGATCCATTCTTCTGAATTTAAAAATTAGAAAACCCAAATTAAAGAAAAAGAAAGGGAAGGACATTCAAAATTTAAAATTAATGGAAGCATTGCACTCTTGCTTGTCTCTTGGTCTTGGAAGTTGAAAATTTGAATACTTAATTCGTCACTTGAATCGCTTTCCCGAGTTCTTAAGACTGGTCTTAGACTCTTAGTAAAATGGAAGTTGAAAATTTGAATACTTAATTCGTCACTTGAATCGCTTTCCCGAGTTCTTAAGACCAGTCTTAGACTCTTAGTAAAATTAGAAAGAAAAAAAAAGAGAATAGAATTTGTGAGGATGAACGAACGATTGAGGTGAGTATTTATAATTTTTTAGGGATTTTTTAATTTTATATAATAACCATGATACCCTTAAAACTAGCCGTTTTATAACCGTTAGAAGAGGCATTTTGGTCATTTATAAAAAGATTACATCAATACCCCTCCAAACTAGCCTTTTTTTGCGATTGGGAGGGGCTAAATGGCCAAATTTCAAAACTATCACAATCATGTACTTATGTACCTATATATATAAAGGTAAAACAAGGGTGGGGTATTTTAAATATCTGAATTTTAGCTGATGGGTCGTGCCTGTGCCAGACCATGTGCTAGGCCCGTGCTTGAGCCGGGCTCGTGCCATGCCGAGCCCAAGGGCTCAAAACCCAAGCCTAGTATGGCCCCGTCTTAGGGTCGTGCCAAGTACGGCCCACTTGGAGCGTGTCGAGATGGCCCAAGCACGCCAGCCAAGCACGCCAGCTAGCGTGCCAGCCTGGGCTAGCCCGATCCGTTTGACACCTCTACATACAAGAGGCAATAACCGCCACCTTCCATGCATGAAAAATTGTTGCCATTATGGAAAGGAACCTAATATCTATGCACTTGTTTATTTCATGGTATTATAGGTGGGATAGGATTAGTAATCTTGTGGACCCCACTTTATCCCACATTTGGTGTGATTTTAAGCATGGGATAAATAATCCCATTGGAACTCCATATCCCATGTACATGGAATAAAATAATCCCAGAGGAGGTGGGATATGTAATCCCATGAGATAAGATCCATTGGATTAAAAAATAAGAAAAGTTTAAATATTTGATTAAATATTCTCCCACATTATCCTATGTCTTACCAAACATGAGAGAAAGTTTAACCCCTCACCTCATCTCCCGGGAGAACATATCCCGGGATACAATCTCCCGGGAGATTATATCCACCCATATCCCGTCCCGTGAAACAAACGTGACCTATGTGTTAAACTAGGACTACGTATGTTTTCTACCCAAATTGTGAATTTTCTTATTTCGCATGCAACGACTATTTCAAATCTTTGCTTTTTATTCGAGACTTGTTAGTTATTTTAGATTTTGACTTTTTTGACTCAGATAGTGAAGTTGCTTATTTTGCATTTATTGTTGTATTTTCTAGCATTCCTTCATCATACGTACTAGGCAATAGGCCATGGTATAGTTTGTTATGGCTCAAACAATAGCATTAGGCAAAACTATACATAGTAGTGAAAGCGATCTGAAAAGAATTCTAAGCAAACCGCGACCCAAATTAGCATACCAAGTCTACCCCTATTGTATAGCGTATATCGTCCCGTACCCGTACCATGACCCTGGTAACATCGGCACAAACCGGACTGATCATTTAGCTAGTCCCACTAGGACAGCAAGCTCTAGGCCGCCTGATTGGGTCGGGTCTGTCTTGAGTTGCTGGCGCTCTAACTGATCTGGACCAGGTATGTCTCGTCTGATCGAGTCATATTGGTTAGGCTAGTATCATTGTACTATCTATAATAATATACTTAATAGATCTCACTCAGATCTTTTCCAAAAATAAGAACAAATGCATAAACTCCATAAGACCAATGAGTGATCTCCAGCTTGCGAAGGTTGAATTACACAACAATTCAAAAGGCCAAGAAGAAACATCAAACAAGAACCTCCAATAAACAAATATTGTTTTGATTTCTACTTTCAATAGAAGCTCAACTTTTATATAAAACTCCAAGGGTTTCTAAGATATCAAGGATGCCTAAAGCTGAGATGACAAACAATCTTTATACAAGTAAAGAAATATCACAAAGTTTGTTTGGCCTTTGACATGTTGGTGTAATATGTTGGCCTATTTCCCATGAGTGGTACCTGACTTGAGCTCTAGTTCCTTGTTATGTGAAGAATCCTATTTGACCTAGACGTCTATCAACAGATCTGTAACAAAAGGTGATAACTATATATGATCACTCATCAACCATTCAGGGAAACCGGGATTGAGAGAATTCAGATATCCCGTAACTCGGCCACAATTAGTTTCTCTCTCCTCTCAAATCCTGTTAGACACCATCATTCTGGAGGGTCTTGAGATGTGATATCCACAGTCCATTCTCACTTTACACAAGATGCGTTTCATCCAAGATTGCACAAGGTACAGCTCGGTCCAGGCCTTTAGAGCTTTTGCTCAAGCTTTGTTACTCGTGATCGAGGTCTCGCTTCTGATCTGTATTTCAGCAAGCGCTTCTCAGTTGGATCCCCCGCCTATACAGATGCCTCCGCAGCCATATCTTTAGTAATTCTCGAACAGAATAATAGAATATACCAATAGGATGATATACTCCATACTAGGGAGATACACGAGACAAACCTTGGTCATAATAGAAGGTAATTGATTTACAAAGACAAATTTGCAGAAAAGGAATATGAATAGGAGAACAAATTGGCTGCTTGAGGAAAGAAAACAAGTCATGTGGCAGAAAAGGAATATGAATAGGAGAACAAATTATCATCTATCAAGCAAAGCTTCATCTAACAGATCTATGAATAAGACTGTACAAAAATAAACTTGCAATTTAGAAAAACAATTTCCAAAATTATACTAATCACATATTGGTTGTTTGAGGAAAGAAAACAAGTCATCATCTGTCAACCAAAGCTTTAGTCAAGAGATCTGCTAAAGGAGACTGTTCAAAAATATACTCAAAGTGATCAAGAAAGCAGACTGAGAAGTAGGTATAGGAAAGAGTACTTTGGTTTATCAGAATGTGCTCTTTTTCTCTTTAAACCAGTTTCATCAAACAGTGCACTTCCATTGAAAGTCGCATATTCATCAGCATCCTCTTTATTTGGACTCTTACAACCCGTTGCCTCCTCTTGCAAGCTCTTGGGTTGCCTCATTGCATCGTTAATACCATACTCATCAGCTCCTATTTGCATACCATGAGTTAACTTAGCCTCCTTCTTCTTCACCCTGATTTAAGCAAAGAAAAACTAAAGATTATCATGAATGTAGTTAGTCATTGCAATACATAACATATATAACCTCTGCAACAAAATTTGAAATCATCTCATCGAGAACAATGATAAGCAGGTAGCATACATCAGAAGACTCATTGCACGACTGTTACAAGAAAAAAAGCAAAACTGTCCCATGTAAAAAATATAGGAGAACCTCCAATGAACTATCGTAAAAAGAAATGTCATAAGTCAAAGACGTTAGATTAAGCTTCTTTGTAAGTAGTTAAATGGAGAGCTTGAGGACTCTGTGTGTAGGGTAAACCAAATCCACGAACCTATATATATGTTTATGAATTATATGGAGTTTAAGTCTTAGATTGTAGTTCATGGTTTTGCTTAATTTTTTACTTGAGATCTATGCATAGCAGAGCAAAAGGCATAGTTAATCTTCTATAGCATTCGCTACTAAAAGTGTAACCACAATCAGAATGAAGGCAACACAATCTAGGAACTTACAATCAGTAGCAAGGACAACATAAGTGCAAGAACTCATAAAAAGGAAGCTTTTAGTTAAATCTTAAGCTCAAGCTTATGTCATGTGCCAACATATGGAGTCATGGTCCTCTACATGCAAAGCACATATAATATCTCTAACGACAGATGCAAATCTAGGACTTACCAAAGTTACATTAAACTTTCAGAACAATCAATCAAGAATCCCTATGAAAAATGAAAATATGGAACAAATAAAATTTTCCTGGAATCCCAAATAATCAAAATATCTAAGCTTGGTAACTATCATCAACCAGAATCCCTTTTCTATCAATACTTGGAACATATCACAATAACTCAAAGAAAGACTCATATTCGCAATCTTTCTCCAGCATATGACCCCTTAGCTACCAGATCAAACATATCAAAATCTAAGCAAAATTTACTTTCTCCTATTTTAATGTGGAATGCTACCAACAATATGCGATTAAAACAACTCTCAGACAAAAACATTGTGTTCATAATTCATGGTACAAAACATGCCATATAAGCTCTACTGTATCTACAAAATGTCGAAGTCTTTTGAAATTGACCTGATGATTTCCTTGTCCTTAAAAATGCAAGTTGATACAAAAGGCGGCAAAACAAAATCATCCATCTGCAAATAACAGTCCATAGATGTATTAAACTGTAAATTACAGGGTAAATAAGATGGGAAAATCTAACCAAGTTTTATCAGCGAATCGATTACATATCATTTCATGGACCAAAAAAATACTTTTCTCACTAATTTAATGCACCGATTGCCAGTACAAACCTGAAACTTTTGGTGAATGATGACTAAGGTGTTAGCACATTTAAACAGACATCCATATAAACAATTCTTGCTAAAAACCATGGACTCCACAAGTATAAGACCAACGTAAAATAAGCCATGCACATGGCACATAGACAGATTTTTGCCCGAAACTGGCTTGGTCCATAAGCAAATACTTTTTTGATCATATATCCTCCAAAGTGCCTCCTTCTTTTCTACTTTGACTGTTGGACTAGAAAACGTCTTCTCCATTGCGATTGTCGAATTCAAAGGACACCCGCGAAACCCTAGGCATTGTTCCATAAGGTGAAGAATGAAGGTATAATTACACTTTATCGCCATGCTTTAATCTTACACATGTGGCATGTGATACACAATGCAGGTTTTGTCTTCTGTCATGGCAGAGGGGCGTCTAAGTTCGAGCTTATAATTTCAGCCCAAAGGTTTTCACAATGCTAGCTCTCTACCTTGCTTTTACATACATAGTCCATGACTTTATCCTTTCATAAAGGTACTTTAAAACTCAAACTCTTAAAAGCTAATGGTGTAAACATGGAAAGAGGCATAGTACTAGATACTACGATCACATCCACATACCATCCACATGAAAGACCTTACTGTTCCAAAATTAACATCTGATAACTTGCAAAACACAATTAAAAAGTACATGTAGTCGGTAGCTGATAGTGGAGAGCCATTAACCATAAAACCAACTATGCTTGTAACATTTGAGACAATTTTTGGACATATTATTTACAACCTGCCAGAAAAATCACAGAGGTATTCTGGGACATCATGTAGCTAATACAATCATGTATCCTGAGATCGACACTTATACAATATCTATCTTTGACAGATTTCTGCATGTACTAATTTCATTGGTCTTTTAGCAGCTTTTACTTCAAAGATGCTTAAATCTCATTTCATCCACAAGGAGGTCATCCAAGATTGGCAGTGTGGTATCGTTACAGGTCCAAAAGTCCAAAATTAATATTCTGGCAAATGAAAGGAACTTTTCGCCAAATTTCACCAAGGGACCATGAAGATTGACGGGTTCAGTTTCCCCATTGTCCTAATTACAAAGAGTGAAATCATATGACATACATATAGTATGTCGATCCTCTCACATGTCACTGCCTCCAGAGATACACAAAAACAAATAATCGGGGGCCAGGGGATGTTGGTCGGTCTATCTGGATCAAATATCACTAAACTTTGCACTCAAATTCAGTGTCTGCCACAGAAAATCAAACCCAAATGAAAGGAAGGAACAAAATGTTGGTTTTAAAGGTACAAATGTGGTTTAAGAATTTAATTTTATAGACGTACTTGTTAAATTGAACATTAGCTTTAATTAGATTTGTTTGGGCCCACAACTAGGATCTTCCCAGCCCCTTTATTCATTTCCTATGCTTAGAAAATTGCTTAAATCTTTTATAGATCACCTTTCTTGAAAAGCCTGCTGCCCTTTATGAGAATAGGTTAGCCTCTCCAACGGTTATAAAGTGAGCTCTCCTTCCCTTATTGTGTAGGCTTCAGTTCATCTCTTTCATCTTCTTCTTGGGTTTTTGGCTGGCATCCTTCACTCTCTTATTGAGTTCATGGAGCCTTTTCTCAAGATCGTGCTATTGAGAAGGAAAAGGAGTTGTATCTCTAGGAGTGACTGCCGGAGCTTTGCACGTGAAGGGGCAATATCACTCTTAGGACAGCGAATATCGTGCCTCTCCTCGCAGCTACTTTCTCATACTTCTTCTATGCTTTAATCATCTCATTTTCTGTTTCATTTTTATATCTACAGATCTGAAAGTTAATTACATCTCTAAAAATGCTTTAAGTCATATCTCTAACACAAAACACCCACGTTTATCAACATGACCACCATTACAAAACCAAAAAAAGACCGGCGACATGAAATTAATCAAAAGGTCCCTTCCTGTTCATCTCAAGTAATCATTTGTCATCTACAGTTTCTCCCACATTGTACATAACATACCCAAGAAAGAGCTGGAGGTGGTGCTTACAGAGAGGACGAGTCCATGAGGGCAGGATTGCTGGAGGTCGAAGCTTCTAGAGAGGTGGAAGACAAGGTCGGAGACGTTGGTGAGGTCGGGGCGCAGGAGAAGCCAAGAGCGCTTAAGTCCCTCGGATCTCTGAGCTTTGCTAAGGATGTGACGGTCCTCGAACACGACACGAAGCCTCACCACCGGCTGCTCCATGGCCCCGGAGGGGCCGGGGGGGTGGGCGGGCGACGGCACTAAGGGTCTGATGAGCTCGGCCGAGGCCTTTTGAAGTTTCCGAGGAGAGTGTGGGTGGGTGGGGGGGGTGCGACCGGTCCGGTGGACGGACGGCCCCCGTTGTTGGTACGGGGATAAAAGTAACAGCGGTTATTCTTAATTTGGCTTAAATATGCGTTTGGTTTAAAGGTTTCGGATAAGTTTTTATCAAGTACCTAAACTTTAAAAATTCTCAATTGAATCCCTAAGCTTTTATGAACCGGCTTAATGTGGTCCTTCCGTTCATTGATCGTCTATCGGTCTAACGGCGGCTCAGCCGAATCTTAACCCCAACCGGTCAATCAGATCAATTGGAATTTATTTTGACTTTTTTTACATGTTTTGATAGTTCTTCCCGTTGAGGTGTCTCTGCTCTTTCCCGTCGAAGTGCCCGGTGAGGGTGGCGACGAAGCTCTCCTCCACCTCGTGTAGTTCCCAACCCATTGTTTCCATCTCCTCCACCTCGAGTAGATCTCCTCCGCTAGGAAACTCCTCCGCCTCGATGATGAGAGAGCTCTGTCTCAATCGACAACGATGACGACTGACCAGCGGGCAAGACCGGCAGGGATGAGGTCGTGGTGGCCTGAGAACTTGTTTGGATGACCGGGCATGGTGGGTGGTCGCATGTAGTTCCAGCAGATGGAGATGGGTACCTCATCCTCTCTGGCGACGGCAGCGGCGGATTCCTCGCCATGTGGGTGGTCGCGGCTGAGCTGGGACATCACTAAGCTGATCCTCTCGCATCTCCCGCTCCGCTCAATCGTGGTCGCGGGAGCCGTCTGTCGCCAGTGGCGTGCGGTGGTGACCCACCGTTCCTTCGCCGACCGCGCCGTGGCGTCCCCCTCCCCTCGCCGTCCGTGGTTCTTCATCTTCGGACACAACAACGTCGTCCCGCGGCACAACCAGGCCTTCGCCTTCGACCTCGACTCCGTCTCGTGGCTCCTCCTCCCCGTCGTCGATCCCCAAACCCCCCATCTCGACTCCCTCTCTGGCTCCTCCGGGTTCATCTTCGCCACCACTCCCTCCTCCCGCTTCCTCTACTCTTCCCTCCCCCGCGCACACCCGTGGCGCCACACCCCGCCCTTCTCCTCCCCCCGCTACAACCCACTCATCGCCGTCGATGACTTCCTCGCCGCCGGCACGGTCCCGAGGTTCATCGTGGTCGGCGGGGCCCGGTTTATTGGGGGATTGGTCGACATAGAGGACCACCTCGCTGCGGAGATCTATGACCCGGTAGCCGGGCGACATAGAGGCCCGGGTTCATCTTCGCCACCACTCCCTCCCCTCGCTCCCCCACGAGTTCCGCCAGGGGAGCCTCCCAGTGGCTGTCCTCCGCGCTCCTAGGGGGTCGCCGCATGTTCTTCGTCCACGGGATCTACTGCGGCCTCGTCGCCGCCCTCGATCTCGATCGCCAGATCTGGTCCAACGTGAGGCTACTCCGACCCACACTTGCACGCGCAGCCTCCCGTTGCAGCACTCGAGCGAGGGCTAGTCTTTGGTTGTTCCCGAACGGCTCAGCGGCGACGAAGACGAGGTCTTCATTCCACGCTGGCTGCGCATCGTTGCGGGTGATGCCGGAGGGATGGGGTGTGCGGCACCTGGAACCCCAGGGTCACGCAGACAGAGACACCGGCGTCTCTCGACACCATTAATATCACGTCATGAGCTTCGAGCATCGTGGCGCGGAGGTACCATAGCACGGGGGGCACGTCGCGGAAGCTCTCGTCGTCGGGGTTCTGATGAGGAGGCGAGATTGTAGGTCGGGAGTCGTAGAGGCGGAGGGGCTCGGGTTGAGTCCACCGGAACGAGGAGATAGTAGAGAGGAGAGAGGTCGGTGGTGATGGGTTCACCGGAGGTGAAGGTGGAGGTGGGCATCGGACAGTATGGTTGGAAATCACTGTGCCGACGTTAGTAGATAGACGGCGAGTGGACGGAGGGATAGGATTAGGTCGGTTCGGAAAGTCCAGGGATTCAATTGAGAATTTTTAAAGTTCAGGGGCTTGATAAAAACTTGTCCGAAACCACAGGGACGAAACACATATTTAAGCCTTCTTAATTTAGTAATGATCAGCTGAGATAAATAAAAAGTACATAAGAATAATAGGTGCAATGAGGATAATTTTTTATAAGTGTTTGGATATAAAGTGTGAAATAAGAAGAATATTCTCCCTTAACGAGTAATTTTTTTAAAAAATCTACTTATGTTTCAATTTATCAACCTAGGGACATTGTTGTGTTTCTTCACAAAACAGACCAATTTCATAATTTCATGACCAAAATACCCCTCACCTCAGTCTCCATCGCCACACCGACTAGCCTCCGACCTAGGCGACTAGCCGCGCCGTTTGTCCCCTCCGGCCGCTGCCATCCTCGGCGCCGAGCATAGGGCGAGATGGTGGTGATGGAATCATGGTTGGCTTGCGAGATGGGCGCGCCGGCGGTGGGGATGCTAGTGGTGGTCGTGGCGGTGGTAGAGTGTGGCGGTGGTATGGTGGGGTCCCGACGCCGTTCGATCTCCCTGAGCTTCGTCGCCGTCCGCGGGAGCGCCGAGTTCCAGAAGCTCCTCCCAAGCTTCACCGACCTCAGCGCCCCATCTCTCCTCCAAAATCCACCAGCGACGAAGCTCCATTTTTTCCTTTGCTTCTCTCTCTCTCTCTTCTCCGTCGCCTCCTCCTCTCCGGCTCCGGCTCCCCTCTTCTCCGGCTCCTCCTTCCCTCCTGCTCTCTCCTCTGTTTCTCTCTCTCTCTTCTCCGTCGCCTCCTCTCCTCTGCTTTCTCCTCTGTTTCTCTCTCTCTCTTCTCCGTCACTCCTCCCCTCCGACGCCCACGCATGCCCACTGCTTGCATCGCGACTCGCGCCTCGCTGCTTACAACGAGGACATTTCGCCGTTGTCTCCCGCCGTTCGCCGTCGCACCTACATCGTCGCCGCCAGAGATGCTCGAGCTCGAGGACGTTCGCTCGACGCTCGAGCTCGAGGACATCGGTTCACTTAAAAGATGGCAAACAACGTCCTCTTCCTAGCTACAAATAGCAGCTCTTCAGTGAGCACTGATCAAAAGACCGTCGACGAGTACCTCGAAGACGTCGTCGAGCTGCTCGATGCGTGCAATGGCTTGCGTGAGAGGATGGAGGGCATTAAGAACTACGCGGGTTCTCTAGCCGTGGCCTTGCATTGGCTCCAATGTGGCCAACCAGCCCGAGGCCCTCAAGGTCTACGTGGAGAAAGCCACCCTCGGCCGCTTCGACCTCGCCGGGAACGGGACGTTGTACTACGACCTCGCCGCCAACGTCAGCGTCCGGAACTCCAACAAGAAGTACGACCTCTACTACGAGCACCTCGAGGCCGACGCCTACTACGAAGGCGTGCGGCAGTTGCATGACGTTCGATTCCGTGGGCGTCTCTGGCTGGACGAGGGAGATGGAGGACACCATGTCGCTGAGGCCGTCTGGGGAGGAGGTCTGGGTGGAGGTGCCGCCGGGCTTAGGTCCGGGTGTAGCCGCCGGGAGCTCGGGGAGAAAGAGGAAGGGAGGGCAGCTACGTGGGTGAAGCCTCCGACGTCATGCAACTGCCGACGTCATGCATCCAGTCAAAATTTGGATTGCTATGAGCCGAGTCAAAATTTGGATTGCCATGACGTCATGGTTGCATGACGTCATGCAACTACCAAGTCAAAATTATCAATTTGGATTGCCATGACGTCATCCTCCCTTCCTCTCTCTCTCTCCTTACCTCTCTCTATCTCTCCCGCCTCTCTCCCGTCTCTCCTCGACATCTCTCTCTCCGGCCTCTCTCTCTCCTTGGCCTCTCTCTCTCTCTCTCTCTCTCTCTCTCTCTCTCTCTCGCGTAGAGACACCGGGAGGAGCAGCGCGTGCGTCCCGCCGTAGAGACACCGGGAGGCCACGATGTGGCCCCCATCGCCCACCGCCTGCTGAGAGTCCATCGCATCGGCGACAGTGCGGCCCTCGACCTCGCCCTCGCCCTCACCCTCGCCCTCGCCCTCACCGTCGACCTCGCCCTCGCCGTCGACCTCGCCCTCTGCCTCTCTCTCTCTCTGTCGATCCCCCATGCTCCGCCGGCCACCACGCCCGTCGAGGGCTTCTTCGCCACCAACTGTCGACGTCACCCTCGCCCCCAGCCTCTCTCTCTCTCTCTCTCTCGCGCTCCCAAGCACGCCGCCCACGCTCCCGCGCTCCCATGCATGCCACCCTCGACGTCGCCCTCGCCGTCGACCTCGCCCTCGGCCTCTCTCTCTCCACCCGAGGTGCGGCGCATGGATCGCTGGGCGGGTGGCATGCATGAAGAGAGAGGAGGCGACGGTGGCATGCACGCAGAGAGAAGAGGCGACGGTGCCATGGATGATGTCATGTGACATTTATAAGGGTAAAAAGGTCCGAGAAAATGTATTTTGACCTCCATTGTAAACGAAAAACGGATCGGCCCGAAATTGTAAAATCAAAAGAAAATTGGATTTAAAATGTAAAAAACTCTCCCTTAACCCGTGATAAAAGTTATCTTGCGTTAACTATTCACGTACCAAACGGGGCCAAAGGGACCACCTCTCCACGTGTCATCATCGCTGAAAAACTCATATTTTTATACCAAGGCTATTCATTTTTTTTTCTTTTTCTTTTTCTTTTAAACCAACCCGATTGTATTAAAAGAAAAAGCAATGATTACTCTACATGCTCATGATTACACCTGCCACGTATCGGTAGTGGGATACCGATTCTTTCTTCTAGTCCATGGGTAGCCTACTACCGATGGACTAGACCAATGAATCGGTAGCTCATTACTAATTGAATTATTCACATATTCCATACCCATGGAATATAACAATCAATCGGTAGCTCACTACCAGTACAATTCAATGGGTAGTCTACTACTAATTCATTGATCTAGTCTATCGGCAGTGGTCACTACCAATTCGTGGCATGTGTAATGCAACGTGTCCATGTACATAAAACTTTATTCTAAAAGAAAATCCCTGGCAGACTTAAAGACTAACACCGGCCTAACAAATAAAAACTTATTAATTCCTAAAATTTTCTTAAATATCATAAATACCCTTGAATTTTTTGAGTTTACATTTATCAACCTCAAAACTTGAAAAAAATGATTAATATGTCCATGGGATCACTTGCCGATGGATTAACTTGGAATGTTCTTTAACCCGTTAATCACGGCAAGTGAAAGGACGGTATTACCCCTGCTAATGCAAGTAGACGAAGGGGCATGTTAATGATTAATTTAGTTAGGTTACCTAACTAACTTAAGCTATGCGTATTACTCCGTCAACCTAACAGAAGCTGACAACCTAAAAAAATGATTAATTTACGTCAAGAAGAAGGACAGCAAACTCAGGGTGTTCTTCATCCCCCTCTTCGCCTCCAGCCAAGGGCGCCCCTAGCTATAGGTGTTCGCGAATAAAAGGTCGATCTCGCGGGGACGAGATCTCTATTTTATTTCGAGCAAAAATCAATTTAATTACATATGAAGAGATTGCAGGCACCACACCCCTGGATTGCCAAGTCGGCGAATCTATCATTTACATCCCCGTAGGGAATACCTCCGATTCTAGATCCGATATTAAAAAAGAAAAGAAAAATGGAATCCTTACATCTTTATATCAAGAATGAAAGGAAACTTGAAGGGAAGAAAGAGAACGTAAGGTTTTATTTATTTATTTCCTAAGCCTTCACCTTCGTTACCATGTTGGTTGATGACATATTCTTCCTCCTCTCCAACTATTTCTAAGGCTTTCTCTGGCTCCTCGGGAGGTCTTCAAATGCTACGCCACTCCAACGTCTCGAGATGGTGCACGTCTTCTCTTTGTGCTGATGCTTGGGCCGATCGGAACCTCCTCAAACTTCTAGCAGCACGTAAGCGTCGATGCTCCCCTCCAGGTTCAGCAGTGCTTGGGAACTGTTTCTGGATCTCGGCAGCGTCTCCATGTCTCCAAGGTCTTCAGCCTCTAACAGCTTCCGGATCTCAACAGCACCTCCACCTCTCCAAGGTCTTCAGCCTTCAGCCTCTAACAGCTTCCGGATCTCAACAGCGCCTCCACCTCTCCAAGGTCTTCAGCCTCTAACCCGTGCTCTTCCCATCTATTTATAGATGTAGAACGAAACCTAGGTGGGCTCTTCAAATTTCGAAGATTAGCTGGTGTATCTTGATCGTTAGGAGGTTTGGCAATATCTTTTTTTGGTTTGAGACGTTGAGGGTGAATCAAAACGTATCTCTTAGTTAGGATGGTGTGTGTTTGTTGAGATCTCTTGCTTGGGATGATGTGTGTTTGTTGAGAGAGAGCACACGTACATGCATTGGGAGACAACCTCTTCTCTTTTATTTTCTTATCCACTGATCCACATATGCTTCATTCCATTTTTGAAGGCACGCGTGTGTGTTTTAGAGAGTCATGCACATCCCCGGTTTGTTATTGCTGAGAGCTTATGAGAGCCACGTCTGCTCTCTTTGTTCAACATTTGAGTTTAAATGCATGGGTTGAGGAGGTTGAGAGATCTCGTAAGTTAGAGATATCTCATGAGTCAAGAGCCTGTGAGTTGATATGGACCCATCTTCTCTTTGGAACTCATGTGTATGGGTTTGATGGCTTGTTGAGAATGGAACCCACGTGCATGTGCATGGGTTTGTTTAATATTTCATTTGAGCTTAAAGTGCTTGGGTTGAGGACATGCATGGGTTGAAGAGGTTGGGTTAGACATGGTTGAGGGTGGAACTCACGTGCATGTGCATGAGCATGAGAGAGTTTATGATTTTCTCAATTCAAACTTCTATATGTAGTTTGAACTACTATAGGTTTCATTGTTAGAGAGTTCTTATTCTCTCATGGTTGTTCAATATTTGAACTTTATGTTCAGATTTCGAACCTGTTTTGAATTAAAATGCTTGTTCAAATTCGAATATTTTGGTTCGAATTTTGAATATTAATTTGAATTTTGTTTTGATCATGTTGTAGGAAATTTAGTAGAATGTCTTTGTATCCTTTTAGCTTATATAGGATGCCATCAAAGCTAAATAGGACCATGGTATTATGTAGGAGAAGTCTTAGGCTTTTATCTTAGCCTAAGTTTTTTTTTTAGATACCCTGGGGTGATAACTATGAAAAATGCATATGCCCATATCAAAATATTTAAGGCACATGCATCCATCAAAAGGGAATTTCATAAATAATACGAGACTTAGGCATAGCTAAAATCAGTGTCAACAATAGGCAGGTTAGGCAGCTGCTTAGGGCCCCCAAAATTAAATACCACCTAAGAGGGGTTATGGCCTATACATTAATGAAGCCAAGTTAAATCTCACCTAGCCACCTAGTCGTTGGCCCCCCAAATCAAGGGTTAGCCTTCTAATTATTATAAAAGTAACTGTTAGACCCTAATAAGAAGGTCCATTCATTTGCCAAAAATAGAAAAGTTGTACGGGTTTCAAAATTAATTTTTGGAACTTGATATGGACATCATGACATGTGTCCATAAAATTTGTTCTTTAGTAAATTTTTGACTTACCTTTATTGTCTCTTCAAAGCCTTTATCTTCTACCTTTCATCTTCTCTGCTTTCTCCATGCTCCCTACCATCTGCCATCACCCTTTCATCCTCTCTTTTTTCTCCTTGCTCCCTACCATCTGCCATCTCAACATTCTAGCTGCCCCGAGCCTATGGTCCTTAATTTGTTGTGCTTGTCGTGCATCTCTTGCAAGGTTGTGATATGAGGACCCGTCCCTCTACTCCTGTGGCTCGTCGTGGACCGCATGGGCAATTTGGTAAATTGCGCCTTGTCGGCTTGTTTCACACCCGCGTGTGCACACACTGACTGTGTTTGTGGTAATGTTTGGCTAGAACGGTTAGTGGGACCCGGGATCGAAAGATCCGGGCTTGGGCTTGAGTTCTTGCCCAAGTTTAGCTTTCAGCACAAAAAGGATCGATCTTCTCTAGCTAAGAGATTGATCTTCTTGTACCAGAAAGTCAAAGTGCGATCTTCATAAGTCGGTTCGTTTGCCTATAAAGCAAACGAGACTTTCTTCCTTGAATCCTTTTGAAATCCGGAGATCTGAGCTCAGATCTTGCAATTTTTGAAGGTGGTCGAGGACGATCCAAGGCCTAACAGCTTGGATTGGAGCTGCTCTTGCTTAGGTAGGGATCCTACCTACAATTCTTTCTGGATTTTTGGTTTTTCCGGTTTGATTGTGTTCTTATGCTTAGATCTCTTTATATACATGTTTGTTTGCTGAGTTTTTATCAGTTTTGGACTCGTGGGATCTTGATCTATCAGATCCCAGAGTTTCGTTGAGTTTGGATGTACATTCCGGCGGTATTCCTCGTCGGAAGTACGCCGGAGAACCCATCCGGATCGATCCTTCTAGAGGAAGGATGGATCCCTCTGGGTTGGTCATGCTGCGCCCGATGAAGGATTGATCCTCTGCTTGGAGAAGATCGATCCTGAGTCTTGGGTAGCATGGTTACCCTGTGTCGCGAGGAAGATCGATCTTCCTGAGAGGAAGGATCGATCTTTCTTAGCGCGACGAGAAGGGTGCCCACTGTTACTTAAGAGATCGATCTTCCTGGGAGGAAGGATCGATCTTCTTTAGCTCGACAGTGAGGGAAGCTCACTGTTGCATAAAAGATCGATCTTTTCTTAGGAAAAGATCGATCCTTTAGCAGCGGAGAGGATTTTTCATGAATTTTGCCCGCGGGGCTTGGTATGTCGGTTTTCTTTACCGCTTTATACCTTGTACATATGTTTAAGCATGTTAGCCCTATAATAGGGCAATGGTGAACCGGGGGAGTGATGACTCCTGGGATGTTTAGAATAAACGGGTGGGTAGCCCTACAGGTTTTGTAACGCCCCGGCCCTCCACTGGGCCCCGGCCTGCGGGCTCCCGGTCCGACCAAGATCTACCCGAGGGCCCCACCCGACACAATATTGTCCGCTTTTGGCTCACCGCAGCCGATCGATCGATAAACCCACCGATCGATCGGACTTCCCAGGAGGTCACCCCTCCCAAACCTACTCCAGCCCAAGCACGCTTAACACTGGAGTTTTTCTGCGGTTCATTGCCAGCACGGCTTTAAAACGCGTTATGTCTATTAAGAGCTTACTATATACTTATATCGAACCCCGGACCATACCCAGGCGTTGTGGGATTGCTTACCCCGCTACCCGACTCAGCCTCGCCCTCCAGGCGCAGGCATCTTGTCCCACGGTAGACCCAGCGGGCCTCACAATCCACCCCCTTGTAGGCCCAGCGTCCTCGCTGGCACAATTTCCGGCTGGGAACCGGCTCTGATACCATACTGTAACGCCCCCGCCCTCCACTGGACCCCAGCTTGCGGGCTCCGGTCCGACCAGGATCTACCCGAGGGCCCCACCCGACACAATATTGTCCGCTTTTGGCTCACCGCAGCCGATCGATCGATAAATCCACCGATCGATCGGACTTCCCGGGAGGTCACCCCTCCCAAACCTACTCCTGCCCAAGCACGCTTAACACTGGAGTTTTTCTGCGGTTCATTGCCAGCACGGCTTTAAAACGCGTTATGTCTATTAAGAGCTTACTATATACTTATATCGAACCCCGGACCATACCCAGGCGTTGTGGGATTGCTTACCCGGCTACCCGACTCAGCCTAGCCCTCCAGGCGCAGGCATCTTGTCCCACGGTAGACCCAGCGGGCCTCACAGCTTTCCTTAGCCTCGCATGCCGGCGTGCGTCGAGGGCTTTATCTGTGATATATGTGAGCTGTTGTTTGCGTGGCTGCTTCCCGATGCAGGTGTCGCGGTGGACTACTGGCGGTTGGTGGTGGTACCACTACAGCAGTTCCTAGATTTTACTTACCTGTTCACCATCCCGGGCCAGCAGGGTGCCGTGCCCAGACCTTGTTATTTATATCATCACATAATGTTGCATGCTTACATGTATTATCCTGCGCATGTTCATAGCATGCATTGTGTTGCACATTAGTTGCATTTGTGTAGGGCGTTGCCGATCCGGGGCTTTCGGGTAGTCCGGATCTAGCTCTAGGACTGTTGCGGGTAGCTTGGTCCAGGACTCGATTTGTAGTATTCAGTTGATTTCGATGATAGGGTTAGATTGACCTTAATACATGTTGTTTGAGGTTTAGAGGTCGTGTCGTCTCCAAGTCGTATCCGAAGTGTAGCCGGAGTCCGGTGTTCTTAAACTCTTGGGAGGAGGAGTGCCTGCCTAGCGGTGTCCTGGCCCGCCAAACAGTGTTCTGTGTCTTGTTGAGAGTATGCAGTGTTTTGGGCCTGCATTCACGGACTTCTGGTAGGGTTATGAGACCCTTATATACACCTAGGATAGGCTTGGGGGCGACACTGTTGTGTTCCCTCCCTTGTGAGGGTCGTATTGTAGTGTCCCTGCTGAGCTTAGTGCTCACTCCTACCCGAGTTGCGTTTTGCAGGTGCTGACGCTAGCTCTTCTTCGGTCGCTCCTACCGGGCCGGTGTTTGGTGACGTAGCGGCGTCTGGCGGTGCTTGAGGAGCGGCGATCTATGCATTTACCTTTTGTTATAGATAGTCTCCTACGGGAGTGATAAATGTATAATTTCCCTGTTTTAAGGACTTGTATCTATTCTAGTTCAGTCTTTGGGTTTGTAATATTTGTATAATACAGGATGATTGTGAATTGTTAGGGTAACCACTACGATTGGAGGAAAACCTCACCAAAATTTCCGCAGTAGGTTAGGTTCCGCTTCGCGTCGCCCGGCCCGGTTGGGCCTACGCAGGTCGGGGCCCGACAACTTGGTATCAGAGCATAGGCTGTAGATCCCAGGGTGTTAGGATCAGGATTCGGTTGAGATTGAGGGTGGACTGGGTTAGTTCTATGTCTAGAACATCCGTGCATGCTCTCCTTGTGATGTGTTATGTCTTCCGCTTTATTATTGTGTTGTTTGTTTTGCCGTTTTGACGAGTGAAAGCTCTTTTGCTGTTGGTGATCGTGCAGATGTCGGGAGCTCGCGGCCGACCTCCGGTTGCCGGTCGGGGTGGGGCACGACCTGGTCAACCCGCCCGACCGGACATGACTGTTCATGTCAGGGTGGTCCGGGCTAGACGGAGTGTACCATCACTAGCTGCGGTTTTGGTCGCAGAGGCAGAGGTTTTCCTCGCCGAGGAGGAGTCCCCTGTTCCTGTCGACGGGCGGGCCTTGGTGGCTATCACAATAGCTTTCCAGTGGTTGAACCCGCCTAGGTTCAGCGGTACGTCTGGAGATCCGACCGCAGCGGACGACTGGCTCGACGGAGTCTCGCGCGTCCTGGATGCTCTCTTCGTCGAGGACGACCGGGTTCGGGTCACCCTCGCAGCGTTCCAGCTCGATGGAGATGCTCTTGACTGGTGGCGCACCGCCCAGCACACCAGTGATGGAGAGGTGCCACTGTGGGAGGAGTTCAGGGCGATGTTTTTAGATGTGCACTTCCCAGCGAGTGCACGTGATGCCCTGACCCGCGAGTACCAGTCCCTCTTGCAGGGTACTCGCTCAGTTCAGCAGTATGCCTCCAGGTTCACACACCTTGTTCAATTTGCGGGGGCAGTTGTAGCAGATCAGACAGCCAGGGTGCGTCAGTTCGAGTGGGGACTTCAGCCAGAGATCCGGCAACAAACGAGCTCACACTGCTTCCAGTCGTACTTATCAATCCTGAACTGCGCCTTGTCAGTAGAGGCTCAGTTGCTGGACGACAGGTGCCGTTAGTTCCACCGGCACCCCTCACCAGTACGCAGCAGCGACCCCAGGGTAGAGGGGCGTTCGATAGGGGGCAGCCGTGGCGTCAGCGACCCTTTCAGCAGCGGTCGCAGCGTGCACCGCAGTACCAGCGGCCGCTACCGAGGCCACCAGCTCTGTTTCTACTGACGGCGGGGCCATCTGGGCAGGCTTCGTCAGGGGGAGGCCAGGGTCAGCAGCCTGGCGGCACGACACCCACTTGCTTCCAGTGCGGGCTGCCGGGGCACTACCGTAGAGTCTGTACTTCGCAAGGAGCGCAGAGCGCTATGCCGCAAGGCAGTAGAGGCGGAGGGTCCGGTGCTTGGCAGGGGAGCTGGGGTGGACGCGGGTCGGGGCGTCCCAGAGGCAGAGGCGGCCAGCAGGGGCAGGTGTTTGCCCTCCCAGTTCGCGAGCGGCAGGACACCGTTCAACTGTATCAGCCGCCACCGCAGTACCAGCAGCCGTTACAGTGCCAGCAGCCGCAGCAGTACCAGCAGCCGCAACAGTACCAGCGGGCCACGGCAGAGCCATCCATCCTCAGAGGTATCTTTCAGCTTTCTAGTTCCTTAGTAGATGTGCTGATAGATTCAGGGGCGTCTCACTCCTACATTGCTAGCATGTGCATGGCATCGCTAGGGTTAGAGACGAGTCGGCTAGAGGTGGCACAATCTGTAGACTCACCGATCGGCGGGGCAGTCAGGGTAGACCGGGTCTGTCGATCGTGTTCGTTGGAGGTTGGAAGCCTCCGGGTCTGTCTAGACATGACCGGCTTTGACGTGATACTCGGTATGGACTGGTTGGCAGCATATCGGGCCGTCATCGACTGTGGTCGCCGGAGGGTGGTCGCTTGGACACCCGACAGGACACGGTTTGTGTTGTTGGGGGATCGGTTTCCTGCCGATTCCTTTGCTTGTGGTGTAGGGAGGCGTGGCAGCGAGCTCTCAGCCTTGTTGGCCAGCTTGTCCTTGTCCGGTTCTGAGGGAGTGCAGCAGAGCAGTTTTCCCAGGATCGTGTGCGACTATGCCGACGTGTTTCCCGAGGTGTTGCCAGGGCTTCCACCGCCCAGAGAGGTCGATTTTGAGATCGACCTAGTACCAAGTACCGCACCGATCTCTCTCCCAGCTTTCAGGATGGCACCAGCAGAGCAGAGTGAGTTGAGGACCCAGCTAGACGAGCTTACCAGCAGAGGCTTCATCCGTCCCAGCATGTCTCCCTGGGGGGCGCCAGTGTTGTTCGCAAAGAAGAAGGATGGTACCCTTCGACTTTGCATAGACTATAGGCGGCTCAACAGGGTGACGATGAAGAACAAGTATCCGATGCCGCGGATCGACGACCTGTTTGACCAGTTGTGAGGATCTTCAGTGTTCTCAAAGATCGACCTCCGCACTGGCTACCACCAGTTGAGGGTTCGGGATTGCGACATCCCGAAGACGGCATTCCGGACTCTGTACGGCCTGTACGAGTTCACGGTGATGCCGTTTGGGCTGACGAATGCACCAGCAGCGTTCATGGATCTCATGCAGAGGATCTTTCGGCCCTTCCTAGACGAGTTCGTGGTGGTGTTCGTCGACGACATTCTCATCTACTCCCGGTCAGAGGCGGAGCACGAGCGACACTTGGCGACAGTGTTGCAGCTAACACAGTGGAATACCGGCTACACCTCAGCATCCGACTGGAGACCGACACGACCTCTACAATCATCAAGCAACAAATGTACCAGTTATCTAAGCCTATCATCGAATCAACTGGACACAACAATTCGAACCAGGTCCAAACTACCCAACCCCCGGTCCTAGGGCTAAATCCGAGCTTCCAGCCTCGGGACGGCGACCCACAGATCGCCCACGTCCTAACCATACAACTAATGTACAATCAATGTCATGTATGATCATACACATATATAAACAGTTCAAACATGCAACACGATGCCAAACATTATACAAAGGGCCAGGCGCAGCACACTGCTCGCCAAGGGTGAACATGCCAAGCACAGGGCCTACTCAGATATAATAACATTTATATAAAGCGATAAAAAGCAACCCAATTTATCAACTTTAAGTATATGATCTATAATCTTCGGAAAACCATAATCGTCAATCCAACCGTCTGATTGATGTGAAACTTGATATGCCCACTCAAGGGCATACCCCAAATCACATACTCGAAATCTGGATCGATCGATTAAACGATAGTAGATCAAAACATATAATTTCGGTAAAACTCCAGATTTAACAATCTAAATCAAAATGTTATTAAAAATAATTTGGATTAAAACCAAACTTTGCAGATCTCATCTAAAGACCACTGAGATCATCCCTACCAAACATCAGTTCAATTAAACAATTAAAAACCACTTAAATACTCGGATTAAGGTGGGTGGCCTGTTCCCGCACAGCCAGCTCAAATAATTCACCAGAAATTTCACAGAGCTCCAAAATTCATGAAACCACTTGCAATCGGCAGCTAACTCATCCATATACAACTTCTATGTATAACATAAACTCAGATCATACACGTACCGTTCTATATCAAAGCTAGAACACCACTGTTCTGATTAGAACAGTAAAATCCGAGAAAACCTCCATGAAAACATGCTCAAATCCATGTTAAATCAAATCCAATTGCTACCAAACTTTAAATAGATGTTAATCAGTCCCATATACATCATCTAGTACACTTACATGATGAACAAATCAAAAGAACAGCAAGCACACACCCATACAAACCGTAACATAGAAACCTACCAATTACAAGCTTTCCTTGGCTGAACCCCGCAAATTTGAGCACCAATCCGGAATGAAACCAAGTCAGGGATCTTCCTCACGCTTCTAAGAATCCAACGAGCCCTCAAACACTCAATTTGGTGGCCGGAGGAGAGAGAACGGAGGGAGAGAAAACTCAGTCGGAAGAAGGAGAAGAGAGAAAAAGAGAAGAAGAATGAGGGTTATTATACACGGTACTGTAGCTACAGTAGCCGCCCTACTGTAGCTACAGTACCGACTGGCTATAGTAGCCGCCAGCTAGGGTGGTCGCGACCCGACTGCCCATCTCGATCCTTCCCGATCGAGCTCTGATCGTCCGGTCGAGCTCTGATCGTCTGATCGAGAACGCCTATGAGAATCTAATCATACACAAATAACAATTAGAAACCGTGTGTACACACGCGAGTGTGAAACAAACCAACAAGACGCAATTTATCAAATTGCCCTTGCGGTCTACAACGAGCCACAGGGGTAGAGGGACAGGTCCTAACACATGATGATTGTGAATTGTTAGGGTAACCACTACGATTAGAGGGAAACCTCGCCAAAATTTTCGTAGTAGGTTAGGTTCCGCTTCGCGTCGCCCGCCCCGGTTGGGCCTACGCGGGTCGGGGCGTGACATTTGATATCTTCATCTAAATACTTTGCCATCCATCTCTCCCCACTCCAAATCAGGTTTTATCGTTCATGAATTATTTTTTGGATAGTCTTTATATATACAAAATTTGTCAAGAATTATTTTATTTTGCATTTCCACTATGTCTTCTAGAAAATATGATTCGGGACATGAGAAGTGTATGAAAAAAAAGAAAAGCAGATAAATTGATACAATCTAAAAAAGGAGCTCTTGATAGATTTGTTATAAATAATGAAACTCAGCCTATAGCAAGTTCAACCAAGGATGTAATTGACCAACCAAATACTACATCCGAATTGGACAATAGTGAATTAAGTTTAGAAGATGATAAAAATAATCATCAAGAAAATTTAGTTCAAAATGAAGCAATTAAAAAAGATAAAGTTTCTCATAAGATATTAGATTGCACTTCTACAGATATATATGACCAGGGATATTAGAATAAAATTTATCTACAATTAAGAGATGTAATAGTAGAAAAAGGTCCAATAAGAGAGCATATTCTAAGTTTTCCTAAAGATTTCAATAGACATTTTCCGTATCACATTATATTTAAAAGCTACCAAATGGTGAAAAGCATGAAATAAAATGGTTAGTGTATTCAAAAGCTTGTGAGAAAATACATTGCTTTTGTTGTAAGTTATTTAGTTCAAAATCTAACATGAGCCAATTAGCTAATGAAGGTAGTAAAGATTGGAAAAATCTTAGTACTAAACTTAAAAGTCATGAAACAAGTAATGAGCACATTACCAACATGAATGCTTGGATAAAGTTAGAAATAAGATTATTAAAGGATAAGACAATAGATAAAAGCGTTCAAGAACAAATTAATAAATAAAAAGACTATTGGAAGAAAATATTATTTCGAATTATTTTTATTATTAAGAATTTGGCAAAAAATAACTTAGCATTTCGTGGAACAAATGAAAAGGTATATCAAGAAAATAATGGAAATTTTTTGAGTTTGATTGAAATGATTACAGAATTTGATCCGGTAATTCAAGAACATATTCAACGTATTCAATGTAGTAAAATTCATAACCATTATCTCGGGCATAAAATACAAAATGGACTAATACAACTATTGTCATTGGAAGTTAAGAATATCATTGTTAATAATATTATAAAAGCATAATATTTTTCTGTTATACTTGATTGCACTCCAGATATTAGTCACAAAGAACAAATGACACTTGTTTTGCGATGCGTAGATGTGACAATAACTCGAATAAAAGTTGAAGAGTATTTTGTACATTTTCTAGAAGTAGATGATACATCACAAAAAGGACTTTTTGATGAACTTATAAGTGCAATAAAAAACCTTGAACTTGATATTGATGATATAAGAGGATAAGGATATGACAATGACTCTAATATGAAAGGTAAACAACAAGGGGTACAAAAAAGACTACTAGATGTAAATCCTAGAGCATTCTACACATCATGTGGTTGTCATAATCTTAACTTAGTACTTTGTGATATGACTAACTCTTGCTCTAGAGCTATGTCTTTTTTTGGAGTTGTGTAACGTTTATGTTCTTTGTTTTCTTCTTCAACAAAAAGATGGAAAATTCTTCAAGATCATATATCTACTTTGTCTTTTAAACCACTATCACAAACACGATGGGAAAGTCGCATCGAGAGTTATTAAGGCAATTAGATTCCAAGCACCACAAATAAGAGATGATTTACTTCAATTGGCAAAACTAAGTGAAGATCCTAAGACTAGTAGTGAAGCTAGATGTTTAACAATATATGAAATGGAAAATTTTGAGTTTTTACTAAGCACGGTTATTTGGTATGATATATTATTTGTTGTTAATTCAGTTAGTAAAATTCCACAGTCTAAAGATATGCATATTGATGTTGCTATAGATCAACTAAATGGTCTTCTTTCTTTTTAAAGAAAATATTGAGAAACTAGATTTGCATCTGCTTTGATTTCATCTAAAGAAATTGTAAATGATATGGAAATAGAACCAATGTTCCAAGAAAAGAGAGTGATTCGTAAAAAAAATCAATTTGAAAATAGTAATGAGAATATAATATAATCAACCGGAGAGTCTTTTAGAATCAATTATTTTATTTACATAGTAGATCAAGCTATTGCTTCGATTGAGACTAGATTTGAGCAATTTAAATTATATGAGCATATTTTTGGTTCTTTATTTAGTTTTGAAAAAATTACAATCACTAGATGATGAGAGTTTGAAGAAATATTGTTTTGATCTTGAAAACTTTTTAAGAAATGACCAATCTTTCGATATTGACGGCTATAATGAATTAAAGCTTTTGAAAGAAGTTTTGCCATTAGAAAAATAACAGCCCAATTCAAATCTTGAACTATATCAAAAGACTAGATTGTTTTTCCAAATACCTCTATCGTATATAGAATATTGTTGACAATACCTGTAACGGATGCTTCTGCAGAAATAAGCTTTTCAAAATTGAAGCTAATAAAATCTTACTTGCGATCAACCATGTCACAAGAAAGATTAATGGATTAGCTATGTTATCTATTGACAAAGATATATTAGCTAAACTTGAATATAAAAATTTAATCAGTACTTTTGCAGCCCAAAAAACTAGAAGGATGATTTTTAAATAAGTTTATTATATTTAATTGATTTAATCTTCTTATTAACTGTGATTAGTAAATGCTCAAAAGCCTCATTTGATTTCTTTGCCTACGGCCTAAAATTGATTGGGCCGGCCCTGCCTCTAGCGACATGATCCCCATGGTGGACCTCGCCATCCTCTTCGCCGCTCGCCCTGGCGTCGAACACACCATGGTCCTCACCCCCACCAACACCAACACCGTCCGCCCCACCCTTGCTCGCGCCCCGGCCGTCCAACTCCTCCTCTTCCCCTTCCCTTCCTCCAAATCCGGCCTCTCCGCCGGCCAAGAGAACCTCTCCTCCATCCCCGCCTCCGACGAGTGGAGGATCTACAAGGCCGTTGAAATGTCCCGCAAAACTCACGAAGACATCCTCCGCCGCCACAGCCCGACGCCGTCGTCGTCGACGTGCCATACTAGTTGACCACTGGCATTCCAAGGATCACGTTTCGCACTATCGGCGTCTTCCCTAAGAGCGTCATGAATCATCTCGTCAAGCACAAGACGCACGAAGGAGTCGCCGGCGACTCCGCCCCTTTCGTGCTATCCGATTTCCCCATATCACCTATTGAGTTGGTGCGGTCGGAGCTGCCGGGCTTCCTCCGCTCGCTGGACCACCTTGCCGATGCCTGGGAGAACATGAAAAAATTGCAACTTGCGAGCTACGGCGTGGTGGTGAGCATGTTCTATGAGCTGGAGTCGGAGTGCTGATGTCGCTCAAATGTGTCACGCACAGCGATCGCGGTGCAGTACAGCATAAGAGAGGTCGAACCCACAGAGAGACAAGCAAGAAGGATCCAGAAACACAGATAACAATATATTGAAAACAATCAAGAGCGTAAAAGTTAAGGAAATAGATCGAAGATGTAATGATAAGATAAAGTTAACGGAAGAAATCAAGATTTGAATGAGACTAGGCTTCAGGAATCACGTCACTCGAATTTAGGTTCTTCTCTTCTCAATGGTTCATATAATACTCAGTTAAGGGATTCACATCCCAATCACCTTAACCGGAAGATATAGAATTATGAATCTGATAAAATATAAATGTCTCTTCTTATGATTGATTCTTCCTTGTTATAGCTCTAACTTCATCCAACCCAAACCTAAGAATACACGATACTGGCTGTCACTACAGGCAACACGCAGCAAAAGTTCATCGGGACAAAGCCCTAACTCTATCTAACCGGATCTCTAAGAATACACAATACCAACTCTCACAATCGACAATGCATAGCAAAGATTCCTCGGATAGAGCCCCAACCTTGTCTTACAAGATCCCTAAGAATACACAATACCAGTTGTCACTACGGGCAATGCATAGCAAAGGTCTCGCAAGACTCGGTAGGAGAATCAAAAGAGAAGACTATGGGATTATAAGATCATGAAAGAAGCATGATTGGATTCATAATATTAATCATCCACATAGAAATCTATAATCTGAAAATAATATTTGAAGATCCAATACATAGAAAAGAGTTTAACAATGAAGATTAAAAACTATGAACCATCGTTGGAGAAGAAACCCTAATCCTCGCTAGATCATCCATCCGCCATGCCCACGGATTACTCGGCCATGGATGGAGATGTCTTCATCTTCTTCCTTTGGGAAACATCCAGAAAAAGCCTCCAAAAACGTCCAAGAACTCCCCCTTGGCTTACCCTAACTTTCCTATTTATAGGGTCCAAGAATTAGCAAACTCGGGTTAAGTTTAAACCCGTTATACACCCGCGGACGATGCCACGGTCGACCATGAACTATGCACAATGTTTGGAAAAGCGACGGTCGATCATCGCATCGACCCTGAGAAGTGTTTTCTTCGACAGAGGCTGACGGTCGATGCCAAGGTCGACCGTGAGCATCTTACGGTCGACCGTGAGGATTTTCGGGCTCCACGGTCGACCGTGAGGATTTGACGGTTGACCGTGAGGATTTTTGAGCGCGACGGTCGACCGTCACTATTCATTCAGCACTGCGCACTGGTACGAAAAATGTTGTAACTTCCTCTACGTAACTCGGAATCATGAACCGTAAAATTCTCCAGAAAGTAGACTTCAAGAGCTTTCCAATGGTGTATGGAAAATCATCTGGTTCTTCTTGGAAAGATACAGTTTAATCTTTGAAGTTGGCCCATATAATCTTTTCAGCTTCTTTCAGCTCCAATTTCCTGCATTTTCCACGCAACTATGTGAAGTAACATATATTATAAAAATAGTGCTAAAGAAGTTGATTAAGGGTGAAGATATAGCAATTGAGATGGTTATAAGGTTGTTCAGAGTGCACTTTCATGCACTTATCATACCCCCCAACCAGCTTATTGCTAGTCTCTAGCAATTCAAAGCGCATAAAATATAATTAAGCACACTAACGGTTCAAGGCTGTAGACGTGCATGATAAAAATTCTGCCTTATCAAGTCAATAGTGTTTTATATAGTACAGAGCACGAAAACTTCTTATACTCATACACATACTACCAACATATGAAATCAACTTCTACACATCATACATGCTAATCACCATCCAGAAGAACACATGTGATGTGACAAATAAATGTTACGTACAGAAGCAACTTCTACTCACCATTAGTCTAAGCACACTACTATCTTCATGACCAATCATCCAACCCTCACGCTTTAAGTACAGCATGCTCTTTCTTTCTTTTTTTCTTTTCAACTATCAGACACTTTGCCTTTTTATGAGAGCACTCTCCTCTTCTTGAGGCGCAGAGACCCGGTTACTTAGCAAAACACTTAATAGTTTTTTTTTATAACTATAAGTGGTTCTACCTTTTTATGCGAGCTCCCTGCTTCCTGAGGCAAGAACACCCGGTTACTCAGTAGATTACTTAATAGTTGTTTAGGCACAGCTTGATCAAGCTCCAGAACTTTATTTCCTTTTTTTTTCTCTCTGCATGCAATCCTCAACACTAGCTAATGCTGAAATCATGGTTTAGATTGACAATAACATGCTCATTCCTCTGCTGAGTATAATTGCCACTGCACATAAAGTGTTCGTGTGTGAATCACATGATGTTCTACCTTTAGGTTATCACGCATGCAATCAATGTATAGGTCAATCCATATGAAAGCAACATGCATAATAACCATAAAAAATTCAGTTCAAGTACAATTTCTAGTAACATAATCAATTCAACACTACTAAACTCAATAAGGTAGCATGCATAAGGTCATGCATGCCTACACCCCCCAACCTGAAATTCACATTGTCCTCAATGTGTGCTAATCATGTAAATAAGCAGAAGGGTGTTGGCTGAATTTTCATATATGACATAACTAAGAATAGGAAATCGAAATAGGAGCGAGGCCACCTGATAGAATATCGATTATCTCCGCAAGGCTCCTCATGGTGGCCGAAAGCTAGATCAAGGAAGACGAAAGTCCAAGCATCCTAAAAACATAAAATTGCAAACAAAAGCAAATGAGAACGAAAGCAATCAAACGAAAACAACCTAACCTAATCAAAAAGGGAAATGATAGATAGGAAAAAGATCATCCCTCATAGACAGGGTCTACGAGAGAAACGGTGTGCTCCTCAGGGTCCGCTTTCTCTGGAATCGGCTTCAAGCGCTGTCCATTAACCTTAAACAGCCTCTCATCTTTTGGGTCTTCAACTTCCACAGCCCCATAATCAAATATTCTGCTAACGGTGAAGGGGCCTGTCCAGCGTGATCTCAGCTTCCCTAGATGGAGATGTAGTCGCACGTCATACAGATAAGCTTGTTGTCCTACTTGAAACGTCTTCCGCAGGATCTTCTTGTCATGGTAGGCCTTTGTCTTTGCCTTGAAGATCCTGGAACTCTCATAAGCATCATTCCGGAGTACTTCCAACTCAGACAGCTGGAGTTTCCGTTCCTGACCTGCAGTATCCAAAGTAAAATTTAGTGACTTAAGAGCCCAATATGCCTTATGTTCTAATTCGACTGGAAGATGGCATGGTTTTCCATAAACAAGGCGAAACGGCGACATCCCTAGGGTAGTCTTGTAGGCAGTGCGATATGCCCACAACACATCTGATAGCCTCAAGGACCAGTCCTTTCGGTTGGGGCTCACTGTCTTCTCTAAGATTTGCTTGATCTCCCTGTTGGCTAGTTCAGCTTGGCCATTCGTCTGTGGATGATAAGCAGTGGAAATCTTATGTGTGACTCCATACCTGCGCATCAAAGCCTCAAAGGAGCGATTACAAAAGTGTGATCCCTGGTCACTAATAATAACTCTAGGAGTACCAAACCGGGATAAAATATGTTCTTTAAGAAACTTGATGACAGTAGAATGATCATTATTTCTATATGCAATAGCCTCCACCCACTTAGAAACATATTCCACAGCCAACAATATATATAAATAACCAAAAGAAGAAGGAAAGGGTCCCATAAAATCTATACCCCAACAATAAAAAATCTCTACAGCTTGAATTGGGTTCAAAGGCATCATATGTCTCCTAGATAAAGCTCCTAATGTTAGGCATCTATCATAGGATTTGCAGAAAATATTAACATCACGAAACATAGTAGGCTAGTAAAAACCACATTGAAGAAATTTAGCAGCAGTCTTTTTCATCAAAAAATGGCCTCCACATGCATGAGAGTGACAGAATGTAATAATGCTTTCTATTTCATAATCAGGGACACAACGGCGCATAATCTGGTCAGGACAATACTTAAACAGACAAGGATCATCCCAATAAAATTTCTTTACCTCAACAAAGAACCTGTGCTTATCCTGCGTACTCCAAAAGGAAGGGATCTCACATGTTGCTAAGTAATTAACAATATGCGCATACCAGGGCAGTCGTGCAACTGAAAATAGTTGCTCATCAGGGAAGTCATCCATGATTGGTGGCTCATCTTCCGCTACTTCCAACATCAACCTTGATAGGTGATCAACGACAACGTTCTCCACGCCCTTTTTTATCTTTGATGGAGATATCGAATTCCTGTAAGATTAATATCCAATGAATTAGGCGCGCCTTAGCATCCTTCTTGGTGAGAAGGTACTTAAGCGCGGCATGATCAGTGAAAATAGTGATAGGGGAACCAATCAAATAAGCACGAAACTTGTCTAATGCAAAGACTATAGCCAATAGTTTTTTCTCAGTGGTAGAATAATTCATCTGTGCATTATTCAAGGTTGGGCTAGCATAATAAATAACATGAGGTTTACCATCTTTTCGCTGTCCTAAAACAGCTCCTACAGCAAAATCACTTGCATCACACATCAATTCAAAAGGAAGGCTCCAATCGGGTGGTTGCACGATAGGTGCGGAAGTCAATTTATCAATCAGGGCTTGAAAAGCCTCTTGACAAGCAATAGTCCACTCAAAAGAGGTATCCTTTATCAAAAGATTACACAAGGGACGAACAATAGCAGAAAAATTCTGAATGAATCTCCTGTAAAAACCAGTATGCCCTAGAAAGGATCTAACATCTTTAACAGTCTTTGGCATAGGAAGCTTTGAGATGAGACCGATTTTTGATCGATCTACCTCAATGCCTTTGGAAGAGACAATATGGCCCAATATAATGCCTGAGGGCACCATGAAGTGACACTTTTCCCAATTAAGCACAAGGTGCTTCTTTTCACACCTGACCAAGACTCTCCTTAAGTTTTGCAAGCATGCATCAAAAGTATTACCAAATACAATCAAGTCATCCATATACACTTCCATACATTCCTCGATCATATCAGCAAACATACTCATCAAACATCGTTGAAAAGTAGCAGGAGCATTACACAATCCAAATGGCATTCTACGGAAAGCATAAGTACCAAAAGGACATGTAAAAGTAGTTTTTTTCTGATCTTCTAAAGCAATCTCAATCTGATAGTATACAGAATAACCATCAAGAAAACAATAAAAAGGATGTCCAGCTACTCTCTCTAAAATCTGGTCTAAGAACGGTAATGGAAAGTGATCCTTACGGGTGGCTGCATTCAATTTTCTATAATCTATACATATACGCCATCCTGTCACCAATTTAGTGGGGACAAAGTCTCCACTTTCATTTTTAACAACGGTGATACCATATTTTTTAGGCACAACCTGTATAGGGCTCACCCATTTGTTATCAGCAATGGGGTAGATGATACCTGCATCTAATAATTTCAACACTTCGGTTTTTACTACCTCTTTCATCCTAGGGTTCAACCTACGCTGAGGATCCCTACGAGGTACAGCCCCCAGTTCAAAATTAATCATATGGGAACAAATCAATGGACTAATACCTTTCAGATCTGCTATACTCCATCCAATAGCTGATTTATGCTCATTTAAAACGCTAAGTAATTGCTCACCTTGATCTGTAGTTAATGCTGAAGAAATAATAACCGGGTATGTATCACCTGGACCAAGATAGGCGTGCTTTAAACCTTGAGGTAGCGGCTTTAGGTCCAGCTTGGGTGGCTCTATTGCTGATGGCGTTGGTGGCTGTCCTCTTTCTGGCAGTTCTTCAAACTTTGGATTCCATGGACCTGCAAAAGAACATTGTTCTAAATTTTTACACATACCATCAACATCAACATTTTCATCCAAATCTAATTCAAGAGAATTAATTTCAGTGGTAGCAAACTCCTCTTCAGTGAGCAAATCAATCTGGTAAGTCTGCTGGCATTCATCATCCTCATCAGGCTGCTTAGCAACATTAAAAACATTAATTTCTAAAGTCATATTCCCAAAAGTTAACTTCATTAAGCCGTTCCTGCAATTAATTATAGCATAAGTAGTAGCAAGAAACGGTCTACCTAAGATAATGGGAATCCTAGAATCAGCAGTTACTACAGCCTGAGTATCCAAGACTAAGAAATCAACAAGGTAATAAAATTTATCTATTTGAACAAGCACATCCTCAACTACTCCTCGTGGAGTTTTCGTGGATCTATCTGCCAATTGCAAAATCACAGATGTCAATTTAATCTGTCCTAAACCAAGTTGCAAGTAAACAGAATATGACATCAAATTAACACTCGCACCAAGATCTAATAAAGCTTGTCCTACTTCATGCTCTCCAATGAAACAAGATACAGTAGGACAGCCAGGATCCTTATATTTAGGAGGAATCCTGTGCTGAAGCAGTGCACTAACCTGCTCTGTTAAAAATGTAGTTTTCTTTACATGATGTCGTCTCTTCATAGTGCATAAATCTTTAATCACTTTAGCATATGTAGGAATTTGCTTAATAACATATAAAAGTGGAAGGTTTACCTTAACCTGCCGAAGATGCTCCAAAATCTCGCTGTTGGGCTCCATAGTAAATTTAGTGGATTTCAATGCCTGAGGGAAAGGGACACGTACCTGAAAGTCACTTGGTGTAGGGCCATCTGGATGATCGGTCTCTACATGGTCCTCCTCAATTCGGTCCTCCTCTTCAACAGCAATAGGAGGTTCAGCGGGCTCTTTTGAAGGACTTATTGTTGTTTTCCCGCTTCTTGTAGTTACGGCATTCATCTCCTTCACATTATTTTGCTCAGCACTAGATACCTGCGTTTGTTGAGGTTGAGCTGGGAACTTCCCTCGTTCATGCACGCTCAAAGAGTTGATCAGCTTTGTGATCTGGCTCTTGATCTCTTGAATATCCTCCTTCCTTTCCTTAGATTCCTGCACAATCATAGATTTCAGTTCCTGTAAATTGTCATTAAATGTAGGCCTAGGAAAACTAGATGTATTATAAGGAGGGTTAGAAAAAGGCTTATTGGGTGGCGGTTGATGATGCTCGTTGCTTTGTGGAGCGTTCGACTTCCAGCTAAAGTTCGGATGCTCTCGCCATCCTAGATTATACGTCTCTGAATAGGGAGTGTACGGCCTCCAGAATTTGCCTACAGCGTTGCAATGCTCGTCGTACACACCTCTCATCTCAGCATAGGTGGGGCAATCATCAATCTGGTGGTCCGCGCCTTGACAGATCGCACATGGCCCAGCCGGCCTTGTAGGTTCATTGTATGGAGGGGTCCGAGCTGCCATCATATCTTTGGCCTTTAATAGCTCCAGTTTCCTTGTTACACTCTCCACTTTAGCCTTAAGTGCATCCTCCTCCCGCAGCTGATAAATTCCTCCACTTGGTTGCTGCGGTGGTGGTCTGGCCCTGTTTGTACTTTCTGTTGCATTCGGTCCAGTCCATGTATGAGCTTTCTCAGCAAGCTCAGTCAAGTATTCAATTGCTGCATCATGATCTTTTTGCAAAAATTCACCATTGCACATCATCTCAACAAATTGACGTTCTCTAACAGTTAAACCATCATAGAAATAACTAACAAGACGCCAACTTTCATATCCATGATGAGGACATAAATTCAACATGTCTTTAAATCGTTTCCACGCCTGATACAAAGTTTCACTATCCTTCTGTGTGAAGATCAAAATCTGTCTCTTAAGTGCATTGGTTTTGTGCTGTGGGAAATACTTGTTGAAAAATATCTGTGTCATTTCAGCCCAAGATCCTATAGATCGTGGCCTCAAGGAATATAACCAACTCTTCGCTCTATCCTTCAGTGAGAAGGGAAAAAACTTAAGTCGGATCATATCTAGTACACCTGGTTGGCTATGGAAGGTTGCTACGGTCGACCGTGAGGATTTTTGAGCGCGACGGTCGACCGTGAGATCTGACGGTCGACCGTCACTATTCATTCAGCACTGCGCACTGGTACGAAAAATGTTGTAACTTCCTCTACGTAACTCGGAATCATGAACCGTAAAATTCTCCAGAAAGTAGACTTCAAGAGCTTTGCAATGGTGTATGGCACATCATCTGGTTCTTCTTGAAAAGATACAGTTTAATCTTTGAAGTTGACGCATATAATCTTTTCAGCTTCTTTCAGCTCCAATTTCCTGCATTTTCCACGCAACTATGTGAAGTAACATATACTATAAAAATAGTGCTAAAGTTGTTAATTAAGGGTGAAGATATAGCAATTGAGATGGTTATAAGGTTGTTCAGAGTTCACTTTCATGCACTTATCAAGTGCTGCGACCTGTGTAGAAAGACGGACAGCAAGAGAGCGTGGTTCGTCGGGTCGATGGCGCTGCACAGCTATAGCTAGGACGGTGGCGCTGTCGCGGACAGAGGAGGCTGGAGGCGAGTTGGCAGAGAACCTGGACAAGTCCATGAGGTGGGTGGCAGCCAGGTAAATTTTCATTGCCTGGTCTGGTTTCAATCGTGGTTAAATTATGGTTAAGTTAATTAGGTTGACCGAGATAGCCGCATGGACATATAATTATTTTTTAAAATTTTAAAGGGTATATATATAAAAGGTTAAAGAGTTCGGAAGTATTTATGATAGTTAAGAAATTTATAGAAATTAATAAATAAAAATCCCAAGAAAGTATCACGTACATGTAAACCACTCCACAAAACAAAGAATTTAGGCCAAAGAGCACTTTAGTACCATGTAGTTTCAAAATTTTGTGGTTTAGTTCCATGTAGTTTCAAAATTATCAAAAAATACATCAAGTTACTATACCGGTCATTTTGGATCCAACAGACTGACGGTGTGACATGGGGTGACGGTAAACAAGTTAGAACCCTTCATGCATGGCCGCCGTCGTCGTCGTCGTCGCCGTCATGGAGAACCCGCCTCGTCGTCGTCGTCGTGGAGAACCCGCTCAGGTTCGTCCTCCTCCTCCTCCTCCTCGTCCCATGCGTGGTCGGTGGCAGACGAGGACGCCGACGTCATCGTCGTGGAGAACCAGAGCCTCATCGTCGTCGTCGTGGAGAACCCGCTTGGATTCGTCCTCCTCCTCCTCGTCATCCCATGCGTGGCCGGTGGCAGACGAGGACGCCGACATCATCGTCGTCGTCATGGAGAACCCGCTTGGGGTCGTCCTCCACGTCGGTGTCGTCACGGAGAACCCGCTCCGGCATCGTCGGGAGAGGAAGAGAGAACGGGGAGGAATACGGAGGAAGGGGAAGAAAACAGAGGAGAGGGAAGAAGCCCAAGCCATCCTCCGGCGACGGAGGTCCACCCGGTCAAGAAGCCCAAGCCATCATTTTCATCCTATTTCGGCACCTATTTCTCGGCGTGAGTCTTCACCGCCGTCCTCGCCCTCCAAGTCTGCTCCTCCTCTTTGCCCGTTTCATTGACTCCCACGGCCGCCTCACCATTGCTCCTCCGCATCGCCGCCGATGCCTCGCCCTTCCGTCACGCCGGCGTCATCGTCGTGGAGAACCAGCCTCGTCGTCGTCATCGTGGAGAACCCGCTCGGGTTCGTCCTCCTCCTCCTCATCCCATGCGTGGCCTGTGGCAGACAAGGACGCCGACATCATCGTCATCGTCATGGAGTTCCCGCTTGGGGTCATCCTCCTCCTCGTCATCGTCGTCCCATGCGTGGCTGGTGGCAGATGAGGACGCCGACGATGAAGGATGGGTTTCGTGGAGGACGAGGACCCTCTCGCACATCGTCGGCGTTGTCATGGAGAACCTGCTCCGGCATCGTCTGGAGAGGAAGAGAGAACTGGGAAGAAAACAGAGGAAGGGGAAGAAAACAGAGGAGAAGGAAGAAGCCCAAGCCATCCTCCGGCGACGGAGGTCCACCCAGTCAAGAAGCCCAAGCCATCCTTTTCATCCCGTTTCGGCACCTATTCTCGGCGTGGGTCTTCACCGCCGTCCTCGCCCTCCAAGTCTGCTCCTCCTCTTTGCCCGTTCCATCGACTCCCACGGCTACCTCACCATCGCTCCTCCGCATCGCCGTCGACGCCTCGCCCTTCCGTCACGCCGACCCCACGCCCCTGCAAGACCCCACGACACCCTCCACGAGGTCCACGTCGTCTTAGGGCTGCCGGCGGCAACGAGTTGTGAGCTCCTCGAGATCCTCGACGAAGAGCGCCATGTGCTCAGCTTTCGTGTTGTCGACGGGGGTCACCGTGCTCAAGGACCGAGTACTAGTGGTGGCCGGTGAAGCAAGACGCCGGCTGTGGGAGCTTGGGGGACGCCATATCTAAGCCACTACGACTTCTTTGGACGCCGATCTCCATCTCCGACAGGTGCTCTCTCTCTCTCCCTCCCGTATCTCTCTCTTTCACTTCCCCACGTCAGCGAAAACCAGCCCACATCAGCAAAAACCAGTCAAAATTGAAGAATATCAGTCAAAATTGAGCACAGTGACTAGTTTGCCGTCAAATTAGAGTAATGACATTGGATGGCGGGACTAAACTACATCATTTTGAAAGTTAGGGGTACAATTATATAATTTTTAAAGTTGAAGGTATTAAACTGCAAAATTTTGAAACTACAGGGTACTAAAGTGCTTTTTGGCTAAGAATTTAATACTCTAGTAAAATAGCATTGGTGAGATTCCAAGAGCTAATGAGCCTTATAATAGTTTTAGAAAAGTTAACACTAGACAAAGGAGGGACTGAGTCTCACATGTAGTAGAGCATGTCACACCTCGAATCAGAAAACCCATCCAGACCGGGGTGTGAGGGGACCTACTACTATACACATCCAAACTGGCGTGATACATTGCGGAACTCAGAGTTAATTTAAACATTTGACTTCCAATGGTAAAACTGTAATTCTAATGATCTATAATTCAAGATTTGAAAAAATAATATTCCTATTGAATTAACATAAAAGTTGTACTATTTAGATATCAAATACAAATTTATCAAAATTCATCAAGAGGGGAATTATATATTTAACAAAATCCTTGAGGGATGTCTATATACAAAATATATCAAAAGTACAACATGTGTCCTACAACAATCTCAAGCGTCTCTGGAAGTCGTCGCGCCGCCGAAAGCTGATCCAGCTGAAACTTACTGAAGAAGAGCTGGCGCATGCACCTGCAAAACGCAGCTTGGGTGTCAGTGTTCGCCTGGAGGGCATGTGGCTGAACCAGGTAAGCAAATAAGTAACCCCACGTAGATAATAAATATATTAATAACCCTTATAAGACACAATGCGTTTAAAAGCCGTGATGACAATGATCCGTCAGAAAACTCCAAGGTTAAGCGTACTTTGGAGCGATAGGTGACCCACTGGGAAGTTTTCCCATGCCAAATCAGATAACCAAATAAGCAACCCCACCTAGATAATAGGTATAAACACTAGTGAAAGTTCTACTAGTTTTGGAGAAAAGTCTAGCATTTTTTTACCTCCATAAGAAGTAAGGTTCAACAATCAAGTATAAGAGAGATTTGCTCTAAAATATATTGAAAGGTTGATTCTAAATACACCAAGGATTTTGCTAAAAACACCCCACTAACATCTTTTTGATTAATACCTAACATATTCTTTAGCGTAATGGACTAAATTTGTGAGGACCCGCCCCTCTATCCCCGTGGCTTGTTGTTTACCCCAAGGGCAATTTGGGAAATTGCGCCTTGGCAGTCGTTTCACACTGGGTGTGCACACACAGACCTTGGTTGTTGCTTGTGTTTGCTTAGAAAGGTTAGGTGGACCCGGGACCGGAAGATCTGGGCTTGGGCTTGACTCTCAGCCCAAGGTTGCCTTTCTGGGCAAGGGAGATCGATCTCATTTGGTGGTGAGATCGATCTGGCCTTGCTATCCAGATCGATCTGGCATGGCATGCAGATCGATCTGGCATGGCATGCAGATCGATCTCTCTGTGCCTGGAAGTCATTGGCGGTGGAGTTCGAAGGACGGCCACGACGATGGTCGTCGCTTCCCCTGTCAGGGGAGGGGAGACTTTTGCTCCCCTCCTTCGCCTTTCCCCCGCCTTCACCGGCTTTCCCCGGCCTTATCCCCTTCCCCTCCTTCCCTTCTTTCCCTTCTTCCTTCTTCTTCCTCCCGGCTCTGTTTTTCTTCCCCTGTTCCGGCAGCCCCTTTCCTCCTCCGTTCTCCCTCCTCCGGCCACCGTTTCTGGAGCTTGAAGGCTCGTTGGAACCGTGACGGCGTGAGGAAGATCCTAGGCTAGGCTTCATGGATCGAAGCAGCTTTGTGGAGGTAGGGTTCTTACTCAAAGACTCCGGCTGTTTTAAAGGTTTGAAATCCAGTTTTGATTTCGATAGATCTCTTTGTGTAGTTGATGTTTTCTGATTTTGAAGCCTTGAGAAGCTTCGTGGTGCTTGGATCTACCAGCCCACCTAGTTTGGTGAGGGTTGGTTGCAGATTCCGGCGGTATTCCTCGCCGTCTGGCCGCCGGTGCACCCATCCGGATCGATCTCATGGGATGAGATCGATCTCGTTGGGGCTGTCCCGCCCCGCCCGAGCGAGAGGGATCTCCCTCCTCTTGGCGGCTGGCGTCAGTGCGTCATACGTCACCTACGAGATCGATCCCCATATGGGTGGAGATCGATCCCGTTGGGGTGACCAGGACTGGTACCTATCGCCTCGAGGCAGATCGATCTCCTTCGATGCAGGGAGGACTTTTATTGTTTTAAATGTTGTATTAGAACCCTTGTTTAACTCTATTATATCCGTTTGTAATAGATGTTGTTAGTTTGCTTCCGCTTTGTGCTTGTTGTCAGCTGTTTTCGCCAGCTGTGTGTTAGTCTCAACTGTTTCCGCCAGTTGAGGCTAGTAGTTGTAGGTTCTTCCCCCTCGTGTCCCGGCCCGGTTTGGCGTCCGCGGGTCGGGGCGCGACAAAATTACCCTCTTTAAATGGATGAAAGGTTCCATGTATACTAAGTACATCCCATTTCCACCATCGTCTTCTACCCCTAACCCCTAAACCCTCTCAAATACATTCCTCTACCAACCTTGAATTCCCTCTCCAACTTCCTCCTACGAGCCCGCATTATCTTCCACATCTCCTCCACCACCACCTTCTCCAACCTTTTATATCACATTTGCTCGTTGGAAGGTTGAGGATGAAAATGGACCCGAAGAAGGTGACGTCGGATGCAGATGTGAATGAAGATGATCAAAATCCGATTGGTGTTTGTCAAACCAGTGAAGAAGGTGATGTCAGTGAAGAAGGCAACCCGAAGAAGGTACCAACCTCCCTTCTCCTTGTGTTTTTTTAGTGTTCAGTTTGGTTAGACCGATCATACTAGCTCGTTTCGATTACATGAAACTGAGATTATTATATATGTCCGGTTACAAATAACCAAACTTATTCTTTATGACCAATTATATTTGGCCAAACATATTCTCTTATTCAGATGCTTAATGTCGATCATGTTGAGTGTGTTCGGTTCTTTGTAACCGAGCATTTACTTCATGTTCGTTTTGATTCACCGAACATGCATCAAAGGTTTGTTATTGTTCTTTTGTTAATTTAATTCTCATTGTTGTACTTTGTTAATGTTCTCGACATATGCTTCTACTGCTAATAGTGGTGTTGGAAATGCTATTATCATGTACTTTACAATGTAATTTACAACTAGTACGGTGTGTATACTAGAATTGATCAATACTGACCATTATGTTATTAGTTTTAAATTGCATGCATATTCATCACTAGTGGATATACGGTTGGCTTCAACCGAGGCATGAAAAATTATATTGTTGGATTCGACGAACTACTTATGAATGTTCATGGATCAAACAGTATGGAACTAAGTTTTGCTATGATCAGTTATACACCACCATCTGGGATCCATGTGTGCAGTTGCTGGAAACTGAGGTGTGATATATTATACGATTGACTCCGACCGAGCCGTGATATGATGCATGGTTGGCTTTGACTAAACTATTGATATATTTCTCACTTCTTGGAAGTTCTCATACAAACTTGTTCTCATACACCTCTTTCTCATGTTATCCAAATTACAAAACCAGTACATATAGTTCCAAACAACATGTCTCAGAGCCAATTCAAAACTATTCTCGTCCACTTCTCAAAACCAATCCAATATATCATATGTGATATATACATCTTCGAACGAAATTTATGTGTATTTCAAAGTGAAATGTCGATGACACTATGCAGATCTGACGTTCAAAACCACCAGTCCCTACCGGACATAGGTAGAGGAGTCGTTTAGAAATGGTAGCTATGACATACCTCCATATAGAGGACCCTTTAAGGTCTTATTCTTCTTCATCGCCAGCGGTGGAAACAACCACATAGCTTTTCCTTGCTGAAGGTACTCTTCGTTACCTGCAAGTGGTTTTGGAGGTCCTTAGGTCGCCTGACGGTTGTTTTGAAAAGCCCTTAGGTCGCCGGTCGGGAGGTAGAGGACGATGGGTTTGGGTGATGAGTTTGGGTTGTGGTGTGAAAGATGTTAGGGTCTAGGGATACATCAGGGATATTATGAAAATGGTTATGGTGTACGTAGTAAAAGACTGTTTTTAAATTTCAGTGTGGTCTACTTAGCAACTTAACAATAGGGGTGTTCCTAGCAAAACCCTTGGTGTACTTAGAATCTCCCTTGACCACGTCATGGACATAGTCCTCCCAATAGGAATGAGTCCAAGGTAAATTACATTTGCCAAATAAACGACGCCATATCGAACTAGAGAAAGCTATTCCTAGGTTGCAAAGAACAACCAAAGCGCCCCTAAATAACAACAATTGAAAAGGAAATGGCCATGCTGTCTTGGTATTATAGTAATATTTTGAATTCCTATAAGCCCTACTTTGATTAAAAATAAAAAAAATAAGCATATTAGATCCATTTTTTTATGTTGGTTTTGTGTTTTGGTTACAAACATGTTAAATCTCTTTTACAATGCAACCACAAAACAACTCTAAATTGTATAAATAAAAATAAAATAAAACTTTTTCAAGAAAAGCCCATTAGGTAATGTGCTGGAGGCCTACCTTAAGGCCATGTTTGGTTGGGATGTATTGGGATGGTTTTGTACCACAAGATGCACCATAAGCAAAATTGATCATAATTGATCATTTCTGCTCATATAGGCAAATCCTTGTTAAGTGTGTGCCACACCCCCTCTACTTAGCATTTATGAGGCTGTATCGGGCACAACTCAAACACATGACGCATTTATTGTTGTATCATGGTGCAACAACATCCAATACAGCCCAACCAAGCACGCACAAGTGTATAGTGTAAATATGAGATTGGGATCTCTAATGTGAAGAACCAAGTTCAAATATTGGTGGAGGTAACTCGTACAAAGAATCATGTTGGCCAATCCTATGATATGGGAGAGCAAGCGCGTTAAGCGTGGATGTGATAACTTGTAGAAGGTAATACGAAAGACATTTCTCGGAAGCTACCCCTCATAGAGGGCAACATGTATTGCCACAAAGTAGAGGACTAGTGTTCGTTCGTAATTTTGCTCGCCGATCAGTCAGCAAACAATTCCTCAGAAATAATCAGACGGTTGTGACATGTTCAACTCTTTCAAACTCTATTTGAACAGAGGTGTCAAAGCCAATACAAAATTCCGAATCAAACTCGGTGAAAGAAAATGTTTGAAATAAAAGGGAGTGAGGAACTAAAAACTTACTAAAACTACTGACTAAGAACTAATAAAATAGAACGTTTAAAATAAAACAATGAATTAAGAATTAACTAAACTAGCAACAATAAACTGGTAATCAAACTTGGTAAAAGTTACAAAGGCATCGAAGAAGTAAACAATACATGTCTAGACTAGCAGCAAAGCAAAGACTTCAAATTAGCTTACCCGAAAAGGATATGAAGGTTAATAAGGATCATGTTAGCCAATATATCGGCTAACCAATCAATGATTAACATGTCAACATAATAAATATGGCCAACAGGCTTTCAAACCCAATTGGGTGATATCGTTCAAAGATAAGATCATCGCCCAAAGAATGAAATCATCTATTAAGATCATCGCCAAAAGAGAAAAATCATCAATCATGAATGATGATTGTTTCTACATAAAGAAACCATCAGTCAAGAGCGATAACAATCTAAAAACGATGATATTGTTAATTAAGAACGATGATATTCTTTACACAAGAAGGTTATCGGCCAAAAGTAATGACAGGTTACCAGCCAAAGACTTAATTCATTCAAAGACAGCAAGTTATCAACTTTGGACGATGAAGAGACGGATTAGAAGAAAACACCAATCAAGAAGGACAACGTTACAACATACACAAGCTCACCGACCCGATACAACTGTCATCGGCCATAAGCTTATCGTCCAGACGCAACCGTCATCGGCCAGAGCAAGGAATGAAGAAACGAGGAAATATCGGAGAATATGGGACACGCGGCGTATTAAGAGTGAAAGATGGAAGACGATGTAGGACGTGTTGGACAAAGCAGTTGAACTGCTCTAGTATAAATTTCTCTTTCACTGTGTAATCTCTCTCGCAAACTAAACACAGAGCCTGCGCGCCTTGATTTCATTACTGTTATTTCAAGATATTTTCTGTAAATTAATTTAGTTCAATAGAATGGCATCGTTTCTTCAGTATTTAGTTAATCCTTTATGTTTAAAGTAATTTAGATTACTGTTTTAAATGGCTAATCTATGTTTAGATAGTTACGCTTTCTTTTTCATTTCTTAGAGATTTCTTTACTACATTTCTTTAGGTTAATTTAATATTAGAAGCTTTTATCTTCTAGGTTAGATTAAGTTAATCAGTAGGTTTAAGTATGTTTTCTCTTGATTTAGTAATTTAGGATGCCCTTTAACGCTTTCTTTAATTAATTTTGTAATATTAGATAGTTTATGCTTTCAATAGGTTAATTTAGACTATTTTAAGTTAATTTAGACTATTTCAACTTGACACCTCTGTTCGAACGTCGTTTGAAGGAGTAGAACTTAACTACAATTATCTGATTCTTAAATGTGGAGTAGATTTTGACTTTGATTATTTGACCAGTCACAATTAGATTTCTGTTCTAACATATCCTTTTTCAAAGACCATAGAAATGTGGAGTAGGTTTTAATCTTATACATAGACAACTAAGATTATCCAAAAAGGAAGTACAAGGGTTGTCATACCGATGAGCAAAGTCCATGCTCACTGATACACATCGCGTCAATAATTTACCCGCATGATGCAAATGTTTGGCACAAACCTCTTGAAGAGGCTTCGTGCCGTCGGACATATGTCAGGGTGACACATGCCACCAGCATGATAATCCTGACCAGTAATAAGCAAACACCACTGTATACAGTAAACACACTGAAGCCATCAATTAGTAAAAGGCCTCAGGCTAAAGGCTTTTTTATACAGGCCTACTTTTGTATCCAGGAGCATCATCGTCTTTTCTCACTATCGGCAACCAAGGGCAGATGAAGCATGCACATCAAAGCGCAAACCAAACTACATGAAAAATCTACGGATCATAAGCTCTTCTCGTTTAAGGCTCTAACATCAGTATTAAAGATTAACAGTTCATCAGGTAGATTACATCAAATCCAGATTGCTGATCAGCTACAAAACCAAATTTCGCTGCCACTGAGAAGATAGCAGCCGGGTCTCCACCCACATACCAAGGAAAAGGCGTCCTAATCTTGAGGGCAATTATCAATTCTCTTCATCATTGTCGCCAGCCCCTGCTCATGAGGGCAATTATCAATTCTCTTCATCACTGTCGCCAGCCCCTGCTCCCTTGAGGTGCAAGTGTTTCTCCCTCCTCTGGAACTCAGTCAAACCCTTTCCACTGCCGGTGACACCAACCTTGCCCTTCGGGTCATCTGGGGACTTGAAGATGCTCTCACGCTTTCGCCCAGAAAAGAACCCAATCTGAAACACCAAGCGTACGGGGAACAATATCACCAAAATGTCAACAGTTACAAACACCATGCCAGCAACATGTGACATGGTGCAGGGAGGTATAGATTGCACAGAAATCCTAAGAAAGTTTCCTATGGCATAAAAAAAGAAACAGTAATTTCATTCTGCATCAACCACTGGTTCATGATTATAGTGAGATTACTACGACAATTACATGATCCAAGATGACAAGAACATTTCCATATAGATTGAAGTATAGCTATGTGCAAACGATGTGCTTTTTTTTTCTTTAATAATATCAGCAACTAGAAATTTATTAGTGCTTAGGAAGCAGTGCACGAGCACTATTGATTTGTCTTACCATAACTAGACCATTACAAGTTTCTTTTCCAGTTCCATTTCAGGTTATTCACTTGGCAAACATGTCATATCTGAATAGAAAGATTTCATGAAAGAGCAAGCTTAAACCAGCAGATGCAATGATAACCATCACGTCGTCTCTGAGGTTAAGAGCAAGTGCAAGATTGCAGCAGATAAATCAATAAGATTAGACTACAGTTGGGGCTGGATAGATCACATGTAGCCAGGACATATAGGCACTGTAACTAAATCTCAAGTGTGAAGAGCAAGAGCAACTTCACATGTCACATTTCTCTCCAATTTCAAAGCGCACAGAAATTGTAGACATGCATAGTAACTGAGAAAATTTAGAAAATAAAGCTCCTTGGTCTTTATTGTCAAAAAACAGCTTTCGAAGAAGATTTGTGTTGCTAAAACCTCAAAAGCAGGGTCCACTAACAACATCCATGGTTCACAGCACAAGGCCTTTCAGTACTGGTTCAACCTGGAACACTAGGCAGGCTTGGACATAGAGATGATAATCATTACCTTCTTAGCTTTTCCTTTTGTTGTTTGAAACTGCTGCCATGCATTTTGCCGCTTATTTTGCACAACTTCAAGTTGTTCAAAACGAACTTTTGACTTGAAAGCATGTATTTTCTTTTTTTTAGCAGCTTTCTGCAAAAGAATATCCAATGTAATATCAATCCAAAGAAAACATCCATGATGACCACAAAAGCATCTTAAAGAGAAGAACACAAACGAACAATAGGTACATGACCTGAGTCGCAGGGGCTATTTCATACCTATTTTGCAAGTGTAGATCCACACAGGACATGTCAATGCATGCACAAAAAGCACTAGAGTACAGAATGAAACTTGAATTTTCCTTCAGCAAATTCTAGATACCTAACCACATGTCAATGCATGCACAAAAAGCAATAGAGTATGGTGTGAAGCTTCAACTTTTAAACCGTCCCGACTTTTCTTCAGCAAGTTCTAGATACCTAACCACAGCCAAAAAAACTCACCAGCAGTCTCTTCTAAGGTTCAAATATTCTGCAATATGTAGTCATTGAATGCCACAAAAGGGGAAGCTTTATGGTTTACTCATAGTCTCATACTATACCGATAAAAATACCAAACTCCTAATAAATTTACTACATTTCAATTATGTCTAGAATTCTAATTTCTTTCAAGCCGATATAAAACTTCATAGGCAGTTGCCCTTTGTGCAGGTTTGGGTTGGTGATGCGGATATGGATCTGCGTACTCATATTGAAGTAAAGATTCAAGCCAGACTTAAAACACTTCTTCCAGTTACACTGTAGTAACCCAACTCAAGAGGAAAAGAAGCTTAGAACATAATAAAGGATCTGCAAATAATAATATGCCAAAAGATGGCTCAAGCGACTACCAAAAGATGGCTCAAGCAATAGTCGCCTCTCTTTCAATATCTGCAGCTAAAGAATAGTCGCTTCTCAAACACCATCAAAAGAGTGATTTGCATCCGGAACAGCTAATATCTTAAAGCATTGCTTATTTTTAGTCATTACTGGAAATGTTGGTGCTGGGAGCTTGGAAGAAAAAAAGGGGGGGGGGGGGGGGGGGCTACCAATCATAGCACACAAGGCTAGGATTTGTAAATACATCAAAAACCTCATCATACCTAAGGATTACTGTACTTCAATGATTTTAAACCTCACCTCCTCCATTTTGCTGTCTATTGGTACTCACTAAAAAATACTTCCCTTCAATGAATACAAGGTTGTATAATCTTCGATGCTTTCACTTCATTTAGCCGCATATAGATTCAAGCACTGCATAGCCTTGTTATTCACTAACTTTAAAGAGGAAGACAATGAGATGGCTTTTCTTAAAATGAGAAAATTGTTTTAAAGCTGAGGGCACGGCCTAGTTACAAAATGGCCTCAACCAAAACTATGGAAGTCAACCCAGAGGTTCTAAAAACCCAGTATATGTTAATGTTCTCTACAAAATCCAAAAATTCGCCTATCTCTGGATTTACCCTCAATCAAAACCAACTATACAAAACACAACTTGATATTAATTTTTAACCTACAGAAATCAGACTCGACAGCTTGGCAGTTCTTTTATTTCTCTCCAATCCAATCAAGCATAATAGATGAAAAGGTAAATAAACCAACTGCAGACCACAGATGATAATCCTCTCCATATAACAAACGAGAGAGATCTAGTTGGATACCGCCCTATTCCACTTAGAAATACTTGGTGAATCCCTCAATAACCGTGATATCAATTATCATGCTCAATAGCCCCATAATAAAAAACAAATAGCAGAGAAAACAATGGGTCTCCTATAGCCAACCTCTGCAATTCTAAAAAAAGCCTGCATGAATCCCACTTACCAAAATCTCAGTTGGTAAATCATTTTTTTTATTATCCTACAATGGGTCACCACTTTTATTTATCCCCACCATGCCTCTTGATAACCCATTTTTTTCCAGTTTCCAATAGATACAAAGAAATACATAATACAAAGACTATAGGTCTTGTCAATGTCCAGTTCGCATATCATTCCTAATAAACCACTACTCCATTCAGAATCCAAAGTCTCAGTTGCTAAGAAGACCCCAACTCAAATCGGCCATCCCTCCACAAAAGTATGCTGAGGTAAGAGAGCGACCTTCGAAGAGAAGTAAAACATCTGATATATAGAGATGTTTATAAGAGCATAACTTCTTTCACATTGCTAAAGTTATGTTTCCTAATCAACAAATAATCATAATAATGAGGAACAATAAGAAGATCGAAGACCAAATGGTATCATTGCAGATGCAAACACATGATCCTAGAATTTGTATGACTAAAAAATCATTGGATCAGATGGTAGAAACAATGTGAAGTCCCCGTCATCACAACAACTACTAGCACTAAATGCACATCCTTCAAAGTGATGACTGATAAGTAAAGCATGAAGGAGCCATCATATCTTCTTTCAAGATACCAGATATGCAACTATTAACAAGAGCATTCAAACAAGCAACATGATGGAAGCGGTTCAAAATTCTCAACCGGGCAATACCTAATAAGTCTCTTCAATCACACTATCACCTCTTATATGATCAAACTAATTGACTCCAACAAAGTCAATGCACATGTCGAGTGGTACAACTCGTGCAAAGCACATAAAACAAGCAATGGTACTTACCACATCTTCAGGGTCATTGGGATCAATGCGAAGTTTAGCAGGTAGTGTACGCGCTTGGAAATCAGCATCGGCAGCTTGAGCAATCTTCCGTTTAATGGCTTGCTTAGTAGCTTCAGCTTCTCTTTCAGCTTCTAGCAAAGCATTGACCTCTCCCTCTTGGATTGGCCTCACATTGCCAGGGTCCACCTAGAAACAACAGCAACAAACTATAAGATTTCCCGCATCAAATCTTAAATCTCAGAAACTAAGTAGAGCGTGCATTATAGCTGTCTATCTACATATATCCAGGTAATAAATAAATGTATATCCAAATAGAAAAGCTTTCCACCTACAAATTTATTATTCAATTACCTGAATTACAATCTGGATATACCTATAATTTCTTTCAGCTGAGGACAAAATATTTAGGCGTATCTATTCTTGCATGTATTTTCCACTCACAAGGATTGACATGAGAACGAATCTTTTTATACGAAGGGGGAGAGAGAGAGAGATGAAGATAATGATTATGACCATTACAAAGGGGCTGTTTGGTTGCAGGAGAGTGGAGAAGGGAGGTGAATTGCAAGGAAGTATCACTTTCCTTTAAGTCACTTCCTAAAAAGTGGATATCACTTTCTGGTGCTAGGTTGTGCTAGGAAAGTGACGATCAAAAAGTCGGGATTGTGCATATGTATAGTAATATGGAATAGGTAACTTCCACAGTGGTGGTAGATGAGTGAGGTCTCACTTTCCATCACACTTCTCGACATCCAAACACCAGAAACTGGTCAGTTTCCCGTACTACTTTGTAACCAAACAGCCACAAAAGGCATGTAAATGTCAGGTAGCGACTAGCATAAGCATGACACAAATTCGACCATGTAAAGATTCAAATTATGGTATTTGACCTATATCTAACACACTTCCATGTCACGTCAAACCAAAGAAATAGACAAATTTAATCAGTGGGTCATTCAAGTCGCGCACGGCAAAACATGACCCATAAGCAAGACAACATATTTTGGTCCAAGTAAAGATCAGTCAGACATTAAGTCAAGATAATAAAAAACAAAGTCTTTTACATATCGAATCATTTGGAAAGCAACGTCCGAAAAAATAATACACACAAATAGCTACTCAAACCTCATTAAACCGCCAAAAAGCTAATAAACGAATGAACCAACCCAGAAACTCCAAACAGAACTTTCCCCGCACTTTTTCTACAGCACAACCTATGGTAACGGTAAATCTAGTCGGGTTGGATCGCACCAGGTTTATAAAACATTCAACACAATCAGAATCCAATTTACTTCAGGGAAAGACCAGTTGGCTCAAGCTGTAAATTCATAATGTCATCTAGGTAAGTACCTCTGAAACAATTTGCCTGTAAGAACCACACCTAAACCATGGGACAAAAAATCCAGGTGTGGTCAAACAAGGGCATGTTTGTATCAGGCTTCAGGTTTATTAAACTCGTTCGCAACTCCTAGTTCTGATCCTACAGAAGAGTATTCAAAGTTACATATTGGATCTCTTGGATCTATCTGCTTGCTACAAGACTTGCTCGATTCCAAACATCCTGAACCATCCCTACCTACCCCATATGTCATGCACAGACAGTTTTTCTCCTAACAAGAAAACAACATTTGACATAATAATCAACCCAAACTTTTTTATACAAATCTTGTTCTACATTTGCAAGAGACATTCATCTCAATATCTCATATTGGCAGAGAAATGTAGTGCACATAGAGCTATGATTCATTAGGATCCTTACGGAATTCGGTTGAGATTGACAATGATTTGTAGCTCCCAAAATGCCACAAGCATAAACCGGCTCTGTCCTGTTATTTAAGTTAACCACCTCAAACTTGTAGCACTAATAACATATGATCCTCTTAGTAGCTTAGTAATATCTTAATATGCAGTTAGAATAGTACACTTAATAATGCCCAAACCTAAAATTTCCCTCCATTCCTATTACGTTTAGGGGACATCCTTATTGCTTTCAAGGAGGACAAATTCATCATCTTCTGTCCTGAGCTACCTTCAAAACGTCCAATGAAGTCTTCCAATTCATGAAGGTCGAAGCAGGAGGTGATTAATTCACCAAGATTAACAAACTTGTAAACAGCAGTTGGGTTTTCAAAGGTTTCAGAATATTTGTCACTCTAGTGATTTTCCCAATAATCCATCACTTTTTTGTGTATTCCTGGTTTCCTACTTGTGGCTGATCTTTAAATAATCACAATGTTTCATATCACTCCTTTATATAGTTTAAATTCCAGTTGATTATAGTTGCCAGAAATCAATGTCTTGCATGCTATGCAGAGTGGTCACTAGCACCGATCTCCTTGGCACTTTTCATGCCGCAACCAAACTGTTCGCAGCGTGAGTTGGGCTCATGTTGCCTAAACAAGATAAGATGCTTAACAGTGCATTTTATGGAATATTCCACTATGGAGCTAATAACAACTACTAGGAATAATATACACCGATCAAGCAGAAATCAAAAGCCTATGTCCCTTTAACTAGTGAGAAAGGCCACAATCTGAGTAAACATTAACCATTAAGCTCATGAAATTTTATTTTGCATCACCACCTGTATGGTTGCTTTACATTCTAAACAAATCCTTTTAAAGTAAACCAATCATTATGCTAAAATATAGCTTTGCTTGCTCACACTCTGCTCCTTAAGCTTGTTTGAGTCAAATATAAGAAATAATGCCATGTACAAGGAATCAAGAAAGTCGACAACAATCCAAGAAGTTTCCTATATGGTAAACGCACCTCTTCCCTGTTGCCCCAGCCGTTATAACAGACATAGTACCCATTAGAAGTATGGCCCTCAATGGTCGCCTCATACCTAAATATTCAACTAATCAAACACATAAAAGAAAAGGGTAAAAGAATTGAAAGCGTAAAATACCAGCTCAATGCAGAAATATTATTGTACGTACCATTCACCATCTTCGCTGTAAACAGCTTCGACTTTGGTGCCAACAGAAAACTTCTCATGCTGACCTGCTTCCTGCACACAAGAAGCGAACATCGAAGCTGAAACAACAGAAATAGCATCACACATATTTCTCTATAAATGAAAGGGCAAGGTTCTCATCGACAGCATCATTTGCAAAAGGTATTAGAATCTTTAGTGACTAAACTAAATCTCAGATTCAGGACCATTATTTTGGACCATACCCAAGATTTTAGGTTCAACCAATGGATAGTTCATCTAAAATAGCAGAGCTGAAAATTGAAGGTTTCCAGATATGATGTACAAAATCATGATTAAAAGGAGAGAAACTGCTCGGGAAAGCTTGTTTTGTTCTTTCTAGCAAATACTATGTAGGAACCATCGTCAGCACTACTACTGCTTTAGTAACAATACTTAAGCATAAAGAACGATGCAACCCACTATGAACTAGAAACCACACAGAAAGTTCAAGTCATACAGCGCAGAGGTCATTGGCATGCGCCTGAGGCCAAAAATCAAACTTTATTTCTTTTAAATTGTGACAATATGACCAGCATAATCATATTCTAAGCTTCATTATACATTAGAGGGGCATTTGACTAACAGAGAGAAAAGTAACGACATGTTTCAGATGTGTGTATGCACAGTGCCCACAGTCCAGAGTGTCTGCACCTTGGCATCTGGTATGCCTGCCTTACTTAAACATAAACTAACAGTTTGTACCGTTGTAAAGAAAGCAACCCCATGAACTTGAACCTGACTCGGAGAGACATCTGCGTCTAGCTGGGCAACTAATGCAGAATACTCTGTTTGCTTTGCAGTTGTCAAGAGTTCCTCCGTAAGTGTAATAACCTGCATTTTCAAGAACAAGCCAGAATCAGACCAGAACAAGGTCTCTGACTCATCACATCACTAAAGAATCCCAAACTTGGATTTGAATTCAAACTTAGAATGTCAGCGTGAACATCTGAAATCAGGAGTGGGCAAGCAGGCAGGCCATCACGATACACATACGGGTATATGACCTGCAAAGGAATCAAGATAAAGGGTGATGGCCCACGATTGTTCACAAATTGTTCTTCTTTTGCAATATCACAATTCCCTGTGCACCTCCAGCAGCTGTAAAAAAAGCTACTTTGCAATAAACACACCCTTCTCACCTCCCTTTGTACAACAGAAAAAATAATATCTCCATTATAAACCCTCTGCCATTATGTAGCATTCATGCTGACTTGCTTGAAAACATCTGATTCCTTGTACCAAAACAGAAGAAAAGGCAGAAGAACTACTACCATAACAGAAGTATAACAACAATTTCATTGTTGTTTATCAGCAGTCCCATTACCTAAATTGAAATATAGACAATCTTGCTACAATGGAATGTACTTTAAAAAAAAGGAACAGATGTCAGTTGGTCTTCTAAATACGGCAACAAATACTGTAGGCGAAGCTCACCTCTTCAATTTCTTTTTTCATATCTGCATATTCAGAATTTCCAGGATCACCAGCCAAAAGTTTTGTAACCTGATTCAAAGGAAAATGGAAAATCATCATTGTCCAAAACTTGAGTTTGAAAAGAACTGGAACTATCAAGCATAAGCAAGAGAGGAACAAAACAAAGGAATTGAAGAGGAGAATCAACATCTGAACATGCATAAATCAATCACAATCTCAATATTGAGAACTCAAGCATAATAGAGAGAGTTAGAGTAGCAGCAGATAATAATCATAAGGACAACAACAATTATAAAGGAAAAGTATGGAATTTGATTACTAAGTTCATCTTACAATGCAATGAAAGATGATCAGCAGATAAACGACAAAACTCCAATGAATCAGTATAAACTCACAGCAATAAGCTCACAAGTCGGACTATTGATGAAATAAAAAATCTTATAAAGAAACCCAATATCATCAATCCAAGTATATAAATCATTAGTTCCATTGTTCACATTGCCATCCATGCCATTGTAGTTTGTAAAGGGTCATAAACCATATAAACTCATGACAAAGCCATCCATCGAGAAAAATTAAAAATTCGTATTAGCAACAATTGAGGAATTAAGAGAACTGATAGTCAGGTGGCTATGAAAGATTGAATCCAACTGAATCCACGGGAACAGTGCTTATATAATCTCAAACTTAACTCCACCAAATCACGTGTAGTTTCTTTTCCCAATTCATATGTCTATAACTACAGCTAACATAGTCCATAAACCAACATTCCTAATACGCAGCAATTTTGCGTCAATAAACCATTAGCTTAACATTCGCTTAATACTCAATTCCCAAAAAGAAATTCCCTTTAATCAGTTGAAAAAACCCTAGAATTGGACAAAAAATCGCGCGCACTCAAAACCCTAAGCAACAGAAAACGAAAGAAACCCTGAAAACCAAAAAAAGAAACAACAACACTAATATCCTATGTTCATGCAAACAAATCATTATCCTAAACAACTAAGAACACATAAAACCAGCAAAATCACCGATTCCAGTAGAATAACAGGCCTACAACGGTTAGCATAAATGGAAAAAACAAGAGGCAGACCTGATTTAGCTGGTCTTTGTATGTGGATAGATTCGAAGCAAGCTCTTCCATGCTTAATTCCTCCCCTCCTTGCATTTTTCCCCCTTTTTTCTTGAATTTCCCCCCACTTTGTTTTCCTTTTCTTCGCGTATAGTCGAAATTTTATCTAGAAGAATAAAAGGAGCCTGCTTTCTCGCGTCGCGGCGTGGTTTCGGTTTCGATGGGAATGGGATGTCGATGGACCGAGATCCTGCGGATTGGACGGCCAGGATTAGTCCGACCCCGTCCTTTTGATTCGATCGGTTTGAGTCCGTTAGCTCTGTTTGTATTTGAGTCCCAGTAGGTGCCTAGGTGGTTGGTGGATGAACTAAAGATTTTCCAGATAGCTCTGCTATAAATCGTCGCTCTGCACCAAGTTTTTATACCCACTGTTTGTTTGATGTTACGAAATTATGATGAAATCGTCCTCATTTTTCGAATCCGACGTCATCAAAGCATTTTGGCCATGATGAGCTCTTGCCGGTGGACGCATTGGTTGACAGCTTTGCTCATTCCGCCAGGATTGGTGTGGTTTGTGTGTGTGTCGGGGGGGAGGGTTCTGATGAGATCGTATGGCCCTCCTCTGCATTGGTGGTGACGGGTGTGAATGCAATGACTTGGGCTAAGCTATTGGCCGTTCGTTTAGCGTTGGAGAAAGCCGTATCAAGGGGAGGTACAAACCTTCTTGTGGAGAGTGACTTAGCTGCAGCAGTGGGTCTGATTAACGGCGGGTAGCATGTTGTGCATAATCTTAGTCCAGTGTTGCGCAGTATTTGGTGGCTTAAAGGTAAGGTCAAGAATTTCTGTGTGTTACATGTACCTCAAGAAAATAATACGAGGGGCGACTGGATAGCTCGACAGGCTCATCACCTATCTTGCGCTTAGTTGATTGTCTTAACCTTCGGGCTCATCTTTTCAAAAAAAAAAAAAAATCACATACGGCCTCCGAATGTGTTGTTTTAACTATCATCGAAAAGCTTATTCGAAAACCCACAAGTTTGTCTGACAACTTCTCCAAAATCCGAAAATTAGTGTGCAAAATCTGTAATAGAAGCGAGTGATGGCAAAATGAAAAATACATGGCCGAAACCTTTTTCCTCCTTATATTTTCACCCATATCTCCTTTCATTGTGATGCATTTTCATGCCTTTCCCTTTTCGTTGATGACATTTTGATGCATCCTCTCTTTTGTGATAAGGTAAAGGTTTTTTGTCCATAACTTCTTCATTCGGTGTCTAAATTAGACAATTCATGGCCCGTTGGAGAGGGAACTCGAAAAACTATGTCAGTGGACAAATTTGTCCATCTCTTGATCTTCAACGTAGTGAGAGTGTTTTTTCCATAACTTTGTCATCTGTTATTCAAATGAAGTGGTTATTAGATCATTGGAAAGATCATTCGAAGAGCTACAATTTTCGTTTTTAGAGCTTTAGCGACTTCAAAGGTTATCATAAACCGAAATGCAAAAGTTGGACGAAATCATCTAATGACGAATTCGATTCGAAGGTTATCATAATCCGAAATGTAAAAGTTGGACGAAATCATCTATCGTCAAATTCGTCCATCTAACATTCGTCCATCTAACTTCCAACACAGGTAGAGTATTTTGATCATATATTTTTTATCCGGTGTCCAAATGAGCTGATTCTTTAACCATTAGAAAGATTAGTTGATGATCTACAACTTTTGTTCGTGAGGGTTATCCAAAATCGAAAGCTATAATGGACCGAAATGCAATTAAATTCTAGTGGCAATTTCATTAATATGGTGAAATTGCTAAAATGTGAAACGGAAAGAAGTAGAGATGAACATGTGGATCGTGGGCATAACTATCTGGCAGTTGAAAGAAGGTATGGGACATGTGGCAAGATTGGAGCAACCAAATAAGATCATGGGAGCAGTTTCATGGAAGTTATCTCAAGGCAAGTATAAAAGTGAAGCAATGAAGATGAAGAACTCTCTCACAAAATCAAACTAGAGCATAGACTCTTTGAAGAAGTTTATCTTAGGAGTAGCTTCTTTGTAATCTTAGGAGTAGACTTAGTTTCCGCAAGGCGGACCTACACATCTATACTGCTGCCATCACGACAGCAGCTTCTTCTCGATCCTTGTAAGTGATCGACGGAACTGTCCTCGATGTTATTATTTGTAATTAATAAAAATTATCTTTCGACAGAGCCAATACCCGGTGCTGTCAGAGCAATTACTGTGTTCTTTCTCTTTTTCATAGTAAGTATTTTCGCTTCAAAACACTCTCTCATACATTGGAGAGGTTGGGAGAGCTCGTGTCCTTATTCGTCAAGATTTAACGTGTTTTCACTGACCGGATGAAAACCAGCTCCAACATTTTTTGTATGTCCGATGGGACCCAGTGTGCTTTGAAGTTGATCAAGATGATGAAAAGCTAAAATTTCTAGACCAAAAAATGGCTACGCGGCATCTTGTGAATGATCATAGAAGTCCAACTATAAGGACCCGTTCCTCTAACCTGGCTTGACCACGTAGGTCGAGGGTCGTTTCCTGTTGGTTTGGTTCCGCATCGAATACGATCGGATGATCATATGGTTGTTTTTGACCCCATAGGCAATTTGATAAAATTGCTCCCTAGCGGTCGGTTTTGCACCCGCGTTGCACACACTACCTTGGATTGATGTATGTGATTGATTAGAATCTTATGGGTGCTTCTGATCGAAAGATCGAAGCTCGATCAGGAAAGATCGAATCGGACGGCCGAGATCATTTCTGATCTCTATAAATAGCCCTTTCTTTTCTCTCTCTTCTCTTTCTTTCTCTTCTCTCCTTTCTCTCTCCCCTTGGCTGCCAACTGGAGCTTGGGCTATGGCTTTTTGGCCCGGATCCGCATGGATCGGAGGCGAGGGATTCATAGATCGCCTGCTTGTTGCTACATGTAGATGTTTCTACCCAATTCTGGTGAATTAGTAACCCTAAGATCTCTTTTATTTTGGTTTGTGGCTGTTGTGTGTTTTGAAATGCTTTTCTTTTCTGTATTCTAGTTCCTTGCTATGCTTAGAAGCTTTCTATCGAATCATTTCTATATTCTTTCGGTCGAATTCTGTATTTTTGTCGGTTTTTCGACGGGTCGGACTCAGATATGATATTTCACGATATGAGTTTGGTTTTTATTGTATGAATGAATCCCCCACCATCAGATAGACCTTCCTGCAAAGTTTGAATGGATTCCATCGCCATTTGATAGATCAAATGCCACAAATTGAGTTTTCGTCGATTTTGTTGGCTTTCTGGCAATTTGTTTGATTTCCGGGGATTTGATCATCCGATTTTTGATTTCTTAGTATAATTTGATTCCCTACATCCAATTACACACCTAAGCCAAGTTAGGTTTGATTTTGATACATTTTGATAGATTGAATCCAAGAAATTGGATTTCAGTCACTATTCATATGTTGTCGGCGCAAGAAGGATCGAGTTGCCACGTCGGTTGCTGACTTAGAAGGATCAATCTTCCCGGTATCGTTCATATGTTGGTGTTCTGTCCCGTTTGTGGGAAGATCGATCTCTTCCTTTGACAGAGGGAGCACTTAAGCAAGATCGATCTCTCCTTTCCCAGACAGAACCCTAGTTTGGGAATGATCGATCTTCATCTCTTCCTTCCCAGACAGAGGACTTTCTTAAAGAAGATCGATCTTCTCTTGGGTGAAGATCGACTTCTCTTGGGTGAAGATCGATATCCTCCTTAAGGCAGAGAGCACTCATGTAGAAGATCGATCTTTTTGGATAAGAAGATTGATCTCTTATATGCTGATTGTTAATATTGATCCGAATTCAATGTTTTCGATTTCCTTTCGACCTGGTATTCACATGGGGCTTTCCTGATGATAAGTAGTGAGTATTGTATTATTTTTATTGGGATTTTGACAGGTTTATCTTTGGATTACGCCGTAAGTTGTATTTCGAATTGGTTTATCGATTTCTACCTATTTCAAGCAGTTTCTCGATAAGCATGCTATACATATATATATACTAGTGTTTACCCGTGCCCCTGGCACGGTTGGGCACGGTGCTCTAAAAAACGGACAACAATACATGTTATTCTTTCCCAACAATTTGCAGTAATTTTTCCACCTCTCCGAATTGTTTCTTCTCCAATACTTTATTCTTTTTCTTCTTTCTATTATGCTTAATTGTGTCGGGAACAAAGATCAAATGAGGGATTTTGTGATTCCAGAATCAGAAATCCACAGAAAAAGATAACCAACACCTATTTATGATGGACCATGCCCTGACACGGTGATGAGTCACTAAATATTCGTAATTAGACCCCTTAATTTACCTTTGTTAGGCCTAAAGTATTTGTATTTGATAGTTTGTTAGTTGATTTCAGGTTTAATCATGCTTTGAGAAGAAATGCAAGAAATTCGGTTAATATGCTGAAATACACTACTCTGTCGACTGTTAGCACAATATTCACCAGAAATTTTCTTATGTCCAAATATTCTGAAATTTGAATGACATCTGGAACACATCAAGACGTACAACTTTCATGTTGGACACTTTTGGAGATTCCTGATGGATTGATAGCAGTTTTGAAGAAGATGAAGATATTTAGCTGCTGGAAGACTGGTCCATCGACGCCCGGGAGAATATTCGCCAAATATTCTAGATAAGTCCAAATATTGCAAACTCTTCGGGAGAGGACAGAAGACTTCCAAATCTACATCTTTTGTGTTGGACTCATTCTCAAATTCCGAACCGGTTGAGCCCAGTCACGATTGGAAGAAGCTGTCAGGGTTGAACCATGAATTCCGAGTTGTACTAGAGGTCCAACTCAACTTAGCCATAACCCTAATTCCGGGATTAAGGGTTATTATTATAAAAAGGGGTTATTCCAGCAAAGCTTCTGATCTTTTTGTCAATCTTTGGAGGAGGAAGAAGAAAAAGGAGAGGATGTGGATGGTGACAGCTTCCTATTCCTACCCGATGGCTTTCATCCAAAAGATGAGTTGCTAGTTATTGTACTTAGGATTATTCATGAAACCCTAGCATAGTTTTCTATCTTCTTTGGTTTGAATCTTGTATTCTTCTCAAGACATGATCCTATGAATTTGCTTTTTATTGTTAATAGAGTTGAGGGAACAGAGTTCCTTGACGTACTTTCAGTCCTACATGATTTTGTGATTGATTGTAGAGATTCATAGGATGGTTTTCATGTGATTTATGGTTTGTTAGTGAGATAGGCTACGCTAAGCTAGGATAGGTTGTGCCAAGGTCATTAGGAGTAGTATAACTCAAAGTAATCGTAGGACCGAAGACAATCTATGCCAAGAAAGATAGGCTATGCCGTTAGGAACATAAATCTTATTTTAGGAATTCATGTAAGCTTAAGAAGTTGTAGATTCGTAATGTTTAGAGAAGGGAACAAGAGGATAACTAGAGAAGATTGAAGGTGAAACTAGGGCGGATTGAGTAATTCCTAAGTCAATTATCCATTGATTCAAATTGATCAATCTTTTATTTATTTTCTTCATTAGTTTAATCTATTTTATTTTTGATTTTTTTCCTTAGTTTTAGGGTTTTGAAAATTGATTTTGATTTCCAACGTTTTTCCTTTGGATCGACTCCCGACTTCACCGCTATTTCTACCTAGTAGTTTAGTGATTGAATAAGGATATAAATTTAATATTTGATTGAGTTTACAACGTTTTAACGATGACGTTTGTGAGCGATCACACGGTCTTTGGAAAACTTATTAGTTTAAATAACCAACACCTATTTATGATGGACTGTGAGGACCTGCCCCTCCATCCCTGTGGCTTGTTGTTTACCCCAAGGGCAATTTGGGAAATTGCGCCTTGGCGGTCGTTTCACACTGGGTGTGCACACACAGACCTTGTTGGTGCTTGTGTTTGTTAGAAAGGTTAGGTAGACCCGGGATCAGAAGTTCTAGGCTTGGGCCTGAGTCTCAGCCCAGGGTTGCCGTTCTAGGCAAGGGAGATCGATCTACATGGCAATGGAGATCGATCTCTCTGTGCCAGGAGGTTGCCATTATGGGCAAAGGAGATCGATCTTCAGGGCATGGAGATCGATCTCTCTGTGCCTGGAAGTCGTTGGCGGTGGCTTTCGAAGGACGGCCACGGCGATGGCCGTCGCTTCACCTGTCAGGGGAGGGAAGACTTTCCCTCCCCTCCCCCAGCTTTTCCCCGCCTTCGCCGGCTTTCCCCCGGCCTTACCCCCCTTCCCCTCTTCCTTCCTTTCCCCTGTCTTCTCCTTTCTTCTTCCTCCTTTTCCGGGGTTCTGTTTCTTCCCCTGTTCCGGCTGAGAGCTTCCGCTCGCCGTTCTTCCTCCTCCGACCACCTTTCCTGGAGCTTGAAGGCTCGTTGGGTTCATGGCGAGGCGAGGAAGGTCCTGGGTTAGGCCTTGGGGATCGAAGCTGCGTTAAAGAGGTAGGGTTCTCACTCAAAGCTCCGGCTGTTTTGAGGGTTTGAAATCCGGTTTTGATTTCCGATGGATCTCCTTGTGGAGTTGGTGTTTTCCGATTTTGAAGCCATGAGTAGCTTCGTGGCACTGAAAGCTACCAGCCCACCTAGCTTGGTGAGGTATGGTGGAGGTTTCCGACGGTATCCCTCGCCGTTCGGCCGCGGAGAACCCAGTCAAGATCGATCTCATGGGATGAGATCGATCATGTTTGGGGTGGCCCAGCCCGCCCGAGCGAGAGCGATCTCCCTGGGAGGGAGATCGATCTCTTGGCGGCTGGTGTCAGTGCGTCAAGGGTCACATACAAGATCGATCTTCATATGGGTAGAGATCTATCTCGTTGGGGTGACCAGGACGGGTGCGTCTGGCCTCGAGGAAGATCGATCTCGCTGCTATAGGAGATCGATCTCGCTGCTATAGGAGATCGATCTCCTTCGGTGCAGAGAGGGTTTTTACTTACTTTAAGTGTTGTTTTGCCCGCGGGGCTTCGCCTGTAAGTGGTTTTGACGGTTTTGCCCTCGGGGCTTAACATGTTGCCCATCATGCTTATGTTTACTGCTTTGTGGTTAACCGAGGGAGTAATGAACTCTCGGGAATGCTTAGTATAAATGGGTTATGCCCTTTTACCGCTTTATGGTGAACCGAAGAAAGTCATGATCCTCGGGAGTGGTTAGTATAAATGGGCCGAAGGTGTGCCTTTGTATGCTGTTTGTTACTGCTTTCCCTATTTATATCCTGCCTTGCTTCCTGAGCATTAGACATGCTAGGTTAGACTGGGTGGAGTTGACCCGTGGACTTCGGTGATCTAAGGCTAAGCGTGGGATGCCGTTACCCCGATAAGGATGTCCTACAGGTAGCGTCCGGCCCACCCTGTGTCAAGGACCGTCGGAGGTAGCCCAGTCCTCGAGCAGTGGCTATCGGAGGGATGTACATTGGACAGGAACCTTGGGGGGGGGGAAGACATCGATGGGATCGATGGACTCCCTGGCTAGACTTAGTCCTGGGTCAGGAGTTAGGGGTCCTGTTGGCTCTGTGGCTTGGATTACTAAGAGGTGGTAGTCTTAACCTCGGTCGTTCCGCCAAGTGTGGAGATCCCGCTTGGGGAAGGGCGTCCTACTAGTAGCGTCATGTCCACCCTGGGTCAGGGATTGTCGGAGTTGTCCACCCCTGAGCAGTGGCTGTCGGAGGGGCGTACTTGGGACAGGAGTCCTTCGGGTTATTGGCGGGATTTATGGGATCCTTGGCAAGCCTCAGTACTTGGCCTCAGGGTTGGTTCGTTGGGTTTGCCTTCTTAGCGAGAGTGGTAGAGTAGGACCCTGCTGAGCTGTTACTCATTCCTACCTGGACTGTGTGTTTGCAGGTGCGGGTCCCCGTTCTCCTCCGGTGCTTCCCCGTCGGCAGTCTCGTGGCAGCGTGCCGGATCCTGACCATGTCTGAGGGTCAGGATGGGTTCGTTTGTGCGTTTGCGGAGACCCCGGTGGATGGTGTAGCTTCTTTTTGGGGACTGTTGATCCCTTGTAGCTTGTTGTGCTAAACTCTGTTTAACTCTTTTATTACTAGTTTGTAATAAGTGTTATAGATGTTGTTTAGTTCTTCGCTTCCGCCTTGTGCTTGCAATCAGCTGTTTCCGCCAGCTGTGCGTTAGTCTCAGCTGTTTCCGCCAGTTGAGGCTAGTAGATGTAGGTTTTTCTCCTCGTGTCCTGGCCCGGTCTGGGTCCTGCGGGTCGGGGCGCGACATGGACCCATGCTTTAAGAAATCCTATGCTAGAGGCTCGATGACGTGGGAAATTTGTTGTTCTTGTAGAGTGGGATTATCGATTCGCATTCAAGATAACTGGGCGTACTATTTTAAGTAATAGTTCTCACATCATCCTTATCTTCATGATCTACAAACGACGTTTTACGTTAAATATGTTAAACATCAAAATCCTATAATTTCAACCAACCCATGATTACATTGGGATCACGTAAAAAATTTGATTATTGATATTGACCAGATTATAAGTATAAAATAATATAATATTTGACCGTGACTCTTGCCGAGCGCTATTAGCAGATGCAAGTTTTATTTGAATCTTCTTACTATCCCATCATTTGATAAAGTAATCGGCAGTTTTTATCCAAATGAATCCTATAATAGTTCTTATATTAAATATTTTAGAACTATTATATAAGAAAAATAGTCAAAGCCTTCATCATTTGATAAACCTTATCCCAACAAACCACACAAATAGTTCTAAAATTAAAACATTGTCTCACAAACCACATTTCAAAGAAAACAAAAAAACAAAAATTCTAATTTCACTTAATATATGAACTTCTCCATAGCATTCATGGATGTCAGTGAGGTGATTTGCAGGGAAAAAAACTAAAGAGATACAATGTAACTAAAGAGGTACAAAGCCGCGGAATTCTTAATAATGAGAGTTAGAATGAAGCTGCAGAGTGGAGGAGTTGCCATTAGAACTGCTTGTCGGAGAAGCTCTGGCTGAAGGACCAGCAGGACGGTGCAACATTCATGGACGTCACAGTGTGTTGATTGCAGGTGGTGACGTGGAATGAGAGGGACTGGCCGTCGAGGCAGCTATTGGTCTGCCAATTGCGGCTCATCGGTTGTCAATCGGTTTTTGAGCCCTTTATCGACACTGTAGTAAGAAATATGATACCTTACTTGTGAAATATCTCCATCTGAAGAATGATAGGAACTCTCTGCAAGAAAAACATCACAATGTGAAGAATGATTAGAACAGATATTGCAAATACTTTGGAATAAACTAATTAATGGTTTGCAAATACTTTGGAATCCTAAACTAATCCAAGGGATAAGAACACATATTGCAGAAGTACGTTACATGTTTCAAGTGTATTAACTAAAAACATAGGCGAGGGAAATTTAAGGACTCAATGCCCCTCATGAATATTTAGATCATGGTTATCCTACGTGGAGCCTACGTGAAAATATTTTCGAAATCAAACGCCCCCCAAAGCAAGATCCATCGTACATTTTTTTGTAAATTTTGATGAACGAAAAAATCAACAAACGTGTATGCGGACGGGACAGCGATGGCTTGAGGATACATGTGATCTCAAAACAGGGACTTGATAATTCATTAGCACTGAATTTGAAAGGACTAATTTTATGCGAGGACTTTTTTGTTTTTAAGATCCTCAAAACACATCATAAGCCCCAAAAATTGTGTTTCAAAACAAACCCAAGGAGAAAACTGACAGGAAAAGCTCATAAAAGAAGGGGAAAAGGAACAATTTGAGGAAAGGATTTGAGATTAGGAACTTATTAGCAGAGGGAAAAAGAACCTTACTCAGATAAGGAAGAAAGGACAAAAACTCAGCAAGTTAAGGTGTGGTTGTGTTCTCTACCTCCCCCTCCCCTTCCCCAATACTCAGCAATGTCTGAAACCAATGGAAAAAAACACCTACTGTAATGAGATGCCTTCTGATCAGAAGGGTGAAAAAAACAAAATACCCATCTCACTTCACTGGAGACTTGAATTAACACCTACTGTAATGAGATGCCTTCAAGTTTTGGCATCTCGGTTTATCACTTAGATAACAAAAATGTCAAATAATCAAAAGTTTTGAATTAACACACATGAACATGTAGGAATGAAAAGATCGAAGATATGTAACAAAATAATCTCTATGTTACCAATTAACTGGTACAAAGAGGTCATATTTACTTTCTAGGATTATAAGGTTGGTTTAAGCCCCTGCCACTAAGGACATGTATATTAGTTAATGGGATTGAAGCAAGATGGCAGCAGTTTTTTAATTTCCTTTAGGCACTAAGTCACTTTTCTTGCTACTATTGTATTAAATGAATGGTATAAATCGTAATCTACATGTATCATGTGATAGAATTTTGTATATTGAGCTGAGACGTAGCAGCATATGCGTTATCCTCGCTGTGACTTGTTTTTCATGCTAATAATGTTTAGGAATCCGCTAAACTACACCCAAAAGAGTCAAACCCCACTGCTTCATAAGCCTTAACCAAATAAAAACTACTCTAAAATTTCCCATGAATCAAAGAAATCCATGAGCGATGACTTAAAAGTCTAACAAAGAATTCTGAAATTCAGATTCTGAATCAAATAGCAATTAAGAATATTTTCAATTAATTTGCCATAGCTTAAGCAAATTCTGAAGTCCACCATTTACATGGCTTGTTAAAATAATTTCCCATTGATTAAGCAAATTAAGAAGTTTTAGTTTTATGTTCAATTTTTTTTAACATCCTCCATAGCATACACTATATTCGACGAAGAAAGTTGCTATTTAGTATATAACACTTTCATTAACTTCATGAAATAAATGGTGCTTTCGCATCTAAAACAGCAAGCAAAGATTGAATTTTATTTGCAGATACTTAGGAAATGTACTTTTTGTTTTTCTTGACGAATTAAGAAGGAAATCATATAACTGAAAGCAAAAACCAGAACAACATACTCTTTGATCCCAAGCAAAGATTGTATTTTATCTGCGGAAGATACTTAGGAATTGTACTCTTTGATCCCAAGCAGAAATCATCTAACTGAACGTTCCAAATTTCTTTAAGAGATGGATCAAATCTGTTGATGAAGGAAATCATCTCTTCGTCTCTTGATAGGCTCCTTTTCCTAAGGAGCAAAAGGAGCAATCTTGGGTTCGTAGGCAAGTTGAAGAGATGGAGGAAATCGAGATGAAGAGATTTGCTTTGGCTCATATCGAAGAACACATTCTTATCAGAGGAAAACAGACATACAGAAAGAGATATAAAAATAGGAAGAGAGTTGGAGGAAATCGAGATGAAGATATGGAGAGGTGAAGCCATGGGAAGAGGGAGAGGAAAAGATGTTGACGGGAGTGAAGAGAGGAGAGCAAAGGGAGAGCTCACCGGAGATATGGCAGTGCTGGGCGCGGCGAGGCTTGGCGACAGCGGGGATGTCAAGATTGGCTGGCGATGACTTAGACGCGCAGAGGATGCGATGAGGACGAAGGAGGATTCTGGGTGGTAGGCGAGGATGGGAAACAACGGAGTTTGTTAGCTAATAATCCAAAAGATGATAAGAGCAACAATACCCAAAAAAACGGGAAAAGATCTAACCTGCTTAATCGCCAACATCCCCAATCTCCATAACAAACCCTTCGACGGAGGCATCCAGCAACCGCTGGTCCCTCCCAGCCTCCTCCCGCACCCTATCAACGCCGTCGGGGTGGATCACGAAGCCTCTGTACTCGTGAGGGAAAGTAGAAAACCATGTGACGCTGCGGTAGATGGAGCTACGCTTGCCGGCGGCGCAGGGGGGCATCCGGCTGATCTGGTCCTTGGCGGTGCGCACCCTCTCCCTCTTAGCTCCCGTCGCCACCCTCGACCTTCGCCTTCAGAGGAGGAGGATTAGCCGGGCCGGACGGCGGCTGATCCGAGGAGGACGACGCGGCCCAGACCTCCTCCCGATCTCTCTCTCGGGAAAAATGAAAAGGCTAAATAAAAAGAACGGGGGAGGTATGTGAGGACCCGTACCTCCAACCCGGTCCAACCGCGTTAGGTCGAGGGTCTGAGTTTGTGGTTTGGCTCGGTTGGCCTTGGGATGCGATCGGTTGATCGCATCGTTGTTTTGACCCCAGTGGCATTTTGGTAAATATGCTCCCTGATGGTCAGTTTCACACCCGCGTTGCACACATGACCTTTGATTGATGTATGTGTTTGATTAGAACCTTTAGGGCGCTTTCGATCGGAAGATCGGAGCTCGATCGGGAGAGATCGAATCGGACGGCTGTGATGGATTCCAGCTTTCTATTTAAGCCTTCCTCTTTCTCTTTCTTTCCTTCTTTTCCTTCTCCTCCCGTTCTCTTTCTTCTCTCTCTCTCTCTCTCTCCTACGGCTGGGTGCTAGGGCATCGGAGTGTGGATTTCAAGGAGCGGCTTCCGGCGATCGGACTTGGGGGATGCGTGGAGGAGCTGCCCTATCTCATCAAGTATGTGTTTCTACCTCGATCTTAGGATCGGGTTCTCCTAGGCTAGGTTTAATGCCTTTCGCTGTAGGAGTACTTATTAGAATGTTGTGTAACTTGTTGCATGTATGATGTGGATGATTTCAAGTATTCCTACCTAGTGATTTCTGTATGTTATCGGCTGAATCTTGTATTATCGTCGTTTATCGGTCGTTTTGACATAAATTGGAGATTTAACCGTCAAAAATGTGATTTCTTCGCACCATTGGTTTCTCCATCGTGAATTACACTTGCTTGTAAAATCTCATTGTTTTCCAACTTGATTTGATCCTTGAAATCCAAGAAATTGGATTTCCGGCACTGTTCTGATGAACTGTGCCTAAGGCTCGACGGTCGATCGGTGCATCGACCGTCAAGTATTGATTTACATCTTTCGGGCATGGCGGTCGACCGTCGGATCGACCGTGGCATCGACCGTGGCCTCACGGTCGACCGTCGCATCGACCGTCGGGCTCTGTCGGGATTTTAGCCTCCCAGGGTCGATGCATGGATCGACCGTGGGATCTTCTCTTTTCGCCATTTACCTGACGGTCGACCGTCGCATCGACCGTCAGGCGCTGTTTGGTTTTGGGCTTCCCAGGGTCGATGAGTGGGTCGACCGTCGCCCCTTTGGTTTTCTTCGCCTTGGTCTCACGGTCGACTGTCGCATCGACCGTGACATCGACCGTGACCTCACGGTCGACCGTCGCATCGACCGTGGGCCCTTGAACAGTGTTTTCTGGTGTTTCTCAAATGGCTTTCAATTGTTATTGATCTTTAAACATGTTGGGAAGTTTACGAATGGATTTTGAAGAGTTTTCAAAGGATTTCTATCGAGTTTGAGGATCGATCCGAGTAAGTTCCGTTTTGGGCAAATCTATGGTTTTGATTGCATTTAATACATGTTGGATTGTAGTTAAATACTTACTTGATTGCCTAACCATTAGCTAGCTATGAGTGCTAGTTAATGTGGAATTGTGGAACCTTAGCCTGTTGCCGGCGAGTGCCGAGGGCTATTGTATAACTGTGGCCAGTTACCTGCGGGGTAACTGTGGAACCTTAGTCTGTCAGGTGTAAGAGAGCACTGAAGACTATTGTATATATGTGTGTAATGCTTTGCTCAGATGTTTGTTTGGTTAGTATAGATATTCTGTATTTGAGGCCTTTGCTATACTTACCCTTGGCTAGCTGTAAGCTATGCCTAGCCCTGTATGATTAATGACATCTTGTTGCATGCTTATATCTTGTTATCTGTGCCTGAGCATTGCATGCATCTTGATTGCATTAGAGGCATTTGAGGTTAGGCGGGCGATGGGTTGATCGCCGATCCGAGGCTCTCGGGTAGCTCGGATCTAGCCTTAGGGCCGTGGCTGGGTAGTCAGGTTTAGGGTGTGAATGTATGATCAAGTCTCATGTGTTGAGGATTTGCGATAGTTGAGTCTGATCATTGCTTGAGGTTTAGATGTCGTGTTGGTCTCCCAAGGCTAAGTCTTAAGGATGGGTGTCGACGTCCCTGACATGGTCCTCAGGCAGTGGTTTCCTGCTGGATAATAGTGATCCTACTGGTTCTGGTCCTTTCTCTCCCAGCGTGTTGGTTGATGTTCCCAGTGTGGTTGGTTGAGAAGAGTAGGATCCCTTGGGGAGTTGACAGGGGTTGTGGGACCCCGTAGCATCCGTTAAACTTGAGCTGGGAGACAACACTGTTGTTGTTTTCCTCCCTTCAGTGTGCCGTAGAGTAGAACCCTACTGAGCTTATCGCTCACTCCTACCCGGGCTGCGTTTGCAGGTGCAGGCGCCAATTCTTCTTCAGTAGAGCCGGCGGTTGCAGCTTTTGGCGGCGCGACTACATCAAGAGGTGCTTGAGGTTGCTGGAGGTCGATTGTTGTACTTTGGCAGTTTTGTAAATTGTAAACATTTCGAGGACTTTTGGGATTATTGTATAATGTCTTTCCTTGGAGAATTTTGTATCAAATCTTGTATCAGTACAACTTGATGTATATATATGAATTGAATCACTGTTTCAACTCTGGAATATAAATTTGTTTAAGTTTATCTATAATTCCGCATTGTATCGCGCCAGCTGGAGATGAATAGTGTAGGTTTCCCCTCACGCCTCGGCTTTGATGGGTTTTCTGGGTCGGGGTGTGACAAGGCACCCTCTCGACCTCCTCACGATCTCTCTCTCCGGTCACTGTCTCGACGCCGCTGAGAGGAATGGAGTGAATGATCGGAAGAGCCAAGGGGCCGGAGAGGAGAAGAGCGGGGAGGTTAGGGAGTCCTCGAGCGTCGGCGAAGGAACCGCACAGCGTCGTGCGCCACGCCCCCTCCCTGTGAACGGCACGCCGTCTCCGATGCGAAGGACCCAAATCGCCCTCGAAACGCCGGGCCGACGTTGGCTCTGTGGACGGTGGTAGGTTTTTCTGGATGAAGGAGTCCTCTCGCATGGGTTGGGGGAGGTGTGAGGATCGGAGGAGAAGGAGAGAGAGGCGGTTGGCAATTGTGGAGTGGATCGGGGGAACGGGAAATGGGGGAAGTGGGGAGAAGATGTCTGTCCACGGAGGACGACACGCAAGCTCCAGCTAGGACACAGGATGCCATTAGGATAAAAAAAATTGCACTTCTTAACCATCCTGCTATATAAGGATGATATATATATATACTAGTCCTATCCCCTGCCACATGGCAGGGTAACCACCATCTCCCCTCACCTCCCTCATAACTCCCCACTAACCCCCCCTAACTCCCCCCTCCCCCACTATTACCCCCTCCACATCAGCAGCCACATAGAACTAAGCCTGCCACATAGAATACCAATAGGACAACTAAATGTTATTTTATAACCATGCTCCTATATAAGGATGATATATTGATCTTTGCTAGTCCTCGAGCAAAGCAAGATAAGAATAAACATAAAGCAGTAAATCTAACTAGCCACTTTTGTAGGTCTCACGATTACACTTAGCATGTGTAACAAGCCTTTAAACCCCTGGGTGGCCCCAGTGGAGGAGTTATAGTCTCCTGAGGGTTTCCGGTGATGATACCCACAAACATCGATACATCCCCTTAACTATGCCATTAGAAATCCATCATAAGACTCATTAACTCTAATGCACGAATCAGAAATATTACCCATGAATGTACCCTTCAACTTCTAGTCACATAAAGATATAGCAAAGCAAAACATGCCGTAACATACTTCCAATACTTCAACATATTTACTCATGATCGAAAATAATTTTAACACTCCCGTGTGTGAATAGAGTTCCACATGCTTCCGAGTTTCCATTATATCCAAACATTCAACTATTCAAGATCGCTATCCTGAGTCAGCATATATTTTCCACTTATCACATAACAATCTCTGTTCTTCGTTTTGTTTTTTTACAAGGAACTTCAACCGTTTTACACGAACAGCACGCTGGCCAAGCACACTGCCCCGTTACTAAGTATGAAGTCCTTTTCTTCTTTTCTCTTTTTTTTCTTTTTAGGTAATTCAACTGTTTTACGCGAACAGCACGCTGGTTAGGCACACTGCCCGGTTACTAAGTTGAACACCATACTCTTTCAGACACATATACTTTTTTTCCGAACAGAAAATTGCATGCATTCATGTATCTTCTATGACATGACAAAGAACTGTAAATCTATCCCAGTTTCAGGCTTAGAATCTAATGTCAACTCTTCGACATGTGAAAGTGAACATGTGCAGTAGGATATGTCAAGCTATCCTTAAACCATGGTAAAAGTGTTAAAGTATAGACGTAATATCAGGCATTGTAAAAATTTACTGTCCCTTATATACCATACAAGCATCAGAATAATTCATAAAATAAATTTCTAAAACAAGCATCTTTGTCAATACTCTCATAATTTCCTTCCTTTGGCACAATTCAAGGGATGTACACTATGTTGTTATCTTAAAATATTAAGCATGAAATCTATCAATGCAACACCCCCCAACTTAAGCGGCCTTGTCCTCAAGCACGTAAATAGGGTAAGGGGTAGAGATAACCTGATGAGGCCGCGAATAAATTAGTAACCCTGGGGGAAGGTAAACCATATGTGCCAATCAAAGTTAATTGGGAATACCACGTCTGTTCAGGACTTCTTAATATACGCTTGCACATGTGAACCAGAACAGCATGAGCCTGGAGAATATTCGAAGAAACACCCCATGATCGCACATAAGAAAATAATGTAATAAGCATGCAAAATTAGAGAAAAATTGGGCAGCATCTCTTTTATTTATTCAGTCAGCCCCAGGACAGTACAAACATTCATTACACATTGACAGGAAAAATAAACTACCCTATGCTTCAACCTGCATGAAAACAAGATTTAATCATAAGGACCATCACAAGATTGCACATCCTCATCGAATCATGTATGCCCACCCACAGTACCTACCCCAGATCAAAATTCAGCAGCTATATAAGTTAATCTGGAGTCGAAGGATCCAGAGTGAGGCATGGCTGCAATTAATCTATAAGTTAATCCGGTATCCAAAAAAAGAGAGAAAATGAGGATTGATGGCAAAAATAAGGAGATCGATCTGGAGGGGTTACCCAGATCGATCTGGAATCCACCAAATCGGGGTGAAGATAATGAAAACAGAGCACGACAGGAAGGGGAACAGAGGTGGCTCGAGCAGAGGAGAAAAGGCACGAAATAAGAAAGAAAGCAGAATGGAAAGAAAAGAAGGACAAAAGAAGGAGAACGCCGGCTTAGACCGTTGGCGTTAGTGGTCGGAATTCATAGCGAAAGCTATGGGTTCCGCCGTTAGAGAGCATGGAAAAGAAAGCATACTTTGGATCCACAACACAATAGGCATAGCCAGCATTCCATGACTATATAGGAAACCATGCAGTTAGTGATAAAAATAAATGAAAAACCTACGAAAAACGAATATATCACCTACGAGAAAACTAAAAGAAGGTAACTACTAGAAACTGATGGGTTGCCTCCCAGGAAGCGCTCGATTTATCGTCGCCAGCCCGACGCAGTTAACAATCAATCACCGCTAATGCGGGTCATCCAATGTCATCGTAGGGTCCAATGGCGGAGGATTTTCGATATAAAATTTTAATCTATGATCCTTTACTTTAAAGATTGAGCCGGACTTAATATGACGGATTTTAATTGCCATGTGGGGAACAATCTGTTGTAAAAGGAATGGGCCGGTCCACCTGGACCTAGGTTTGACCGAATAGAGTCTAGGTCTAGCCTTGAATAACCAAACTTTATCGCCAACTTTCAAAACTCTCCGATGAATGAATTTAGGTGGCATAATCAAATACGGTAACTCTAGAGTTGAAGAAACATGAGGTCCAGGATCAATCGAAATTTTACTCCAAGAAATCTTACATACCTCCTTGTATAAACCATCATTTCCCGCATCCTCAACAAGATTAAGATTATTAACATCACAAATAGGTGAATCATCCTTCACATCCATAACTTCATCTTTCAACTCTGGAAAATCAACATTAAGATCCGGTAAAGCATTTTTAACTACTATCTCATCATCGTCCAAGACAGCAACATCACATGGATGTTTATAACTTCCACTAGACAAATCACCATCATCATGCACTATTTTATTCATCGCCTCATCCACACACATATCGATATCGTCATTATTCATCAAAGCATTTACCATAAAACAATCATCATCATATGCATGGCGTTTTGACGTATGAAAAATATTCAATTTCAATTCCATATTTCCAAAAGTAACTGTCATAATACCATCCCTACAATTAATGCAAGCATTAGCTGTAGCTAAGAAAGGTCGACCAAGAATTATCGGAATGGTTTTCTTAGTTTGCACGCTTGGTTCCATATCCAACACTACGAAATCTACAGGAAATACGCATTGATCAACCCTAACTAAGACATCCTCAAGCATACCCCGTGGGGTTTTGATTGACCGATCGGCTAACTGTAGAGTGATAGCAATGGGTTTTAGTTCTCCTATACCGAATTTGGAGTATAATGAATATGACATGAGATTCACGCTAGCTCCCAAATCAAGTAACGCTCCTTCTATCAAATGAGTTCCTATGTTGCAGGATATCGTAGGAGTACTTGAATCCTTAAGTTTAGGAGGAATATCACTACGGAGAATAGAACTTACTTGTTCGGTTAGGAAAATCTTTTTAGAAACATGCGATCGAGATCGACGCTTCTGAGTACATAAATCTTTTAAGAATTTCGCATAAGAAGGAACTTGTTTAATCACATCCAAAAGAGGAAGGTTAATATGAACTTTCTTAAACACTTCCATAATTTCATCAAGTTTGGAACTTTTGGAAGGAGTTGAAGTCAGATCTACCAGGGCCTCAGGAAAAGGAATTCTCGGAACATAGGTCCTAGGATTCGGCTCAGGCGATGAAGTAGAATCATGAGGAACATGAATTGAAGTTTTGGATAACACCTCATCATTAGATGCCCGCAAGTCTTTATCTAATGGAACTTGAGAAGTAGATGGAGTTGCATTGAGAGGTTGAGATGTAAGATCATGATCTAGACATTCCTCATTCGGTTTCTCAATATTAGCAAAGGTCTTCCCACTTCGCAGAGTAGTGACAGCTTGAACGTGTTCATGAGAAGACTCAACAGAATGTTGACCTCTAGGGTTAGGAATGGGTTGACTTGGTAAGGTACCTTCTTCTCTCCTATGCATAGAATTAGCCAATTGACCCATTTGAGCCTCAATCTTAGCTAACGTTTGAGAATGAGAATGAATCAGTTTGGTTAACTCATCCATATTTGGGTTCTGATTTGGATGTGCTGGAGGTTGTGGAGGTCCATACGGTTGATACCCCCAAGACTGAGAAGGTTGAGATTGATAAGGTACTTGAGATAGATAATATTTAGGCGGCAGAGATGGCGGCTGAAATTTCGGAGGGTAATTTGGATTTTGATTATTCATCGATGGTCTAGGATTGAAAAAATCAGACAGTTGACTAGGTGTTTTCCAAGAGAAATTCGGGTGATTCCGTAAACCAGGATTATATGTATTAGAATATGGATCATAAGCTGGTTTGAAATTATTATAAATAGCATTTACATGTTCCTGAACTAATTCTGGATAATGAGGCGCTAAATGACAATCCGTGACATCGTGACTAGAATTTGAACATAAGAAACAAATATCTCCTGAATGCGGTGGCAATCGAGGATTTGAAGATACTACTTGGTTTGTAGTCTGAGTCAAAACTTGGTCAAGCTTCCTACTTAGAATATCTACTTGTTGAGCTAAACGAGTAGATTTATTTAATTCCAGGGTACCTCTAGGTATAGCTTGATTAGACAAATCTCGGGTATTCCTAGAAGATGAAGCATGATGTTGAGAATTCTCCGCTAACCTCTCAAAAAGCCTCCAAAATTCTGACACGCCTTGGAAAGTGTCGTTACCTTAACAAGGATGCCAAAATTACAAATTTATATTCCGAATCACCAACTAACTACTTAAGGGGTAGATAGCTATGAGTCCGAGTCGATCCACAGGGAAAACATGATTAAGTCTAATTACCGTGCATAGTTCTAAATCACAGGTTAAGGGTGATGGATGATAGTTAGTCTTTGAACTACTTTTAACTCGAATTAAACTAAATCGGGAGAATAACAATAGGAGAAAAAGCTAGGAAGTTCTAATCCGTAATCGAGAGCTATCTAGGCATTCCTAGGATAAGAGCAATTCAGTAAGTTCTTGATGGTTTTCTAAAATTGATAGAAGATCGGCTAGGTCCACTATCACTCAACATAGATTCATTAGAAGTCTACGTCGGAATGAAGATCAAATCAGCGGATAATTGGTATGAGAATAATCAAAGTGGTTCTAGCACTTTGAGATCGCATAATCAATAAAGATAAAGAACGAATTGTAGGTTACAATTATAGGTCTTAATGGTTCTAGCATTAAGGTAGTGGTTCTAGCACTCCTACAATCATAATCTAGGGTTTAGAATCCAATCCAAAGATCTAACATGGTTCTAGCATGAAAGCATCTTGGACAAGTCCTAATCCTAGCCTCTAACATGCAATACTCAAAACCAGCGATCGTAATCTCAGCGTAACTTTCACACCCGAACTCGAAACAAGATGATTCAAGATTCGGTGGAAAGCTAAGGAAGAGATCTACAACTTTTATGTTTTAAGTTTTCACAGAATCCGACTGTATACCCACGGAAAAACCGAGACAAGACAGACCAAAATTAGGACACAAAGAACAAACAATCCATTCACCATAAGAAATATTACCAATAGATATATAAAATCTGAATTCAATCCATTAAACCATCATAAAATACATGCTCTAATCCATAGGAAAACCTAAATAAACTCCCTATTACATCATAGAATTTCCTAGACTAAGGATTTAGCTACTCATCTTGAAGAAATGATCCATTGGAGAAGGTTGATGACGCGCTCCCGCCATGGATCTATCTTCAAGATCTAACCCTAATGTTTATTGAGGAAGAAGAACCAAGGAAACACCCAGGAGGAGAGGAAAATTTGTCTATGGGTGGCTGCCAAAAATCCTCTCACAAGGTCTATTTATAATCCTTCATTAAACCCTAACTCGGATTAGATCTCAGCCCTTTATTTTTCTCGCAGCACAAAAAGGAATCGATCCCCTTTAGGAAGCAGATCGATCTCCTTCGTCCTGCGAACTCAAGATCTGGATTATGCCCGACCCAGATCGATCCCCTTTTGGAAGAAGATCGATCTCCTTCGCTTTGACTGGCCCGCTTCTTGCTGGAATAATGAGATCGATCCCCTTTAGGAAGCAGATCAATCCCATTTATGCAGGATTGCCAGAATCACTTCGTTTTAGCACCAAACTTGACCTAACCTTTGTTGAAGGCTCTTATACTTGAAATGCACCATAGACCATCAAAATAGCATTGCTCGGAGGCTAACATGACCTAGTTAAAGGGGCGATTTGTGCACTTTTCACCGGTTATCACACCCCCCAACTTGATCTTTGCTAGTCCTCGAGCAAAGCAAGATAAAAATAAACATAAAACAGTAAATCTAACTGGCCACTTTCGTAGGTCTCACGATTACACTTAGCATGTGTAACAAGCCTTTAAACCCCTGGGTGGCCCCAGTGGAGGAGTTATAGTCTCCTGAGGGTTTCCGGTGATGATACCCACAAACATCGATACATCCCCTTGACTGTGCCATTAGAAATCCATGATAAGACTCATCAACTCTAATGCACGAATCAGAAATATTACCCATGAACGTACCCTTCAACTTCTAGTCACATAAAGATATAGCAAAGCAAAACATGCCGTAACATACTTCAAATACTTCAACATATTTACTCATGATCGAAAATAACTTTAACACTCCCGTGTGTGAATAGAGTTCCACATGCTTCCGAGTCTCCATTATATCCAAACATTCAACTATTCAAGATCACTATCCTGAGTCAGCATATATTTTCCACTTATCACATAACAATCTCTGCTCTCTTTTTTTCTTTTTTTTTCTTTTTTTTTCTTTTTTTTTCTTTTTTTTTCTTTTTTTCTTTTATTTCTTTTTATTTCTTTTTATTTCTTTTTTTCTTTTTTTTCTTTTTTTTTTCTTTTTTTTCTACAAATAACTTCAACCGTTTTACGCGAACAGCACGCTGGCTAGGCACACTACCCGGTTACTAAGTATGAAGTCCTTTTCTTCTTTCTCTTTTTTTTCTTTTTTTTAGGTAATTCAACGGTTTTACACGAACAGCACGCTGGTTAGGCACACTGCCCGGTTACTAAGTTGAACACCTTACTCTTTCAGACACGTATACTTTTTGCGAACAGAAAATTGCATGTATTCATGTATCTTTTATGACATGACAAAGAACTGTAAATCTATCCCAGTTTCAGGCTTAAAATCTTATGTCAACTCTTCGACATGTGAAAGTGAACATGTGCAGTAGGATATGTCAAGCTATCCTTAACCATGGTAAAAGTGTTAAAGTATAGAAGTGATATCAGGCATTGTAAAAATTTACTGTCCCTTATATACCATACAAGCATCAGAATAATTCATAAAATAAAATTTTAAAACAAGCATCTTTGTCAATACTCTCATAATTTCCTTCCTTAGGCACAATTCGAGAGATGTACATTATGTTGCTATCTTAAAATATTATGCATGAAATCTATCAATGCAACACCTCCCAACTTAAGCGGGTTTGTCCTCAAGCACGTAAATAGGGTAAGGGGTAGAGATAACCTGATGAGGCCACGAATAAACTAGTAACCCTGGGGGAAGGTAAACCATATGTGCCAATCAGAGTTAATTGGGAATACCACGTCTGTTCAGGACTTCTTAATATACGCTTGCACATGTGAACCAGAACAGCACGAGCCTGGAGAATATTCGAAGAAACACCCCGTGATCGCACAGAAGAAAATAATGTAATAAGCATGCAAAATTAGAGAAAAATTGGGCATCATCTCCTTTATTTATTCAGTCAGCCCCAGGGCAGTACAAACATTCATTACACATTGACAGGAAAAATAGACTACCCTATGCTTCAACCTGCATGAAAACAAGATTTAATCATAAGGACCATCACAAGATTACACATCCTCATCGAATCATGTATGCCCACCCATAGTACCCACCCCAGAGTCCAAAGTAAGCAAGTATATACGTCAAAATGTCAAGCCAGAAATAGAGATGAGCTAAGTACTAAAATGTCGTACAAACGACCATACACAACGTGCTCATCCACAAAAGTCATGAACCTAGGTATAGGCCTAGGAACATGTAAACACTAAACTTCAAGGTGAGGATCGGACGGTCCAGGAGACTGGCCGTCGGCTGGGGCTGTAGAAGAAATACCCAAGTGCTCGCAAATCTGAGCGACATCCCGCTGAAATGCATCTTGTCGTCTACTAACGACAAGCACTTCGTTGTAGATGTCACTCAGCGTGAGCTGCTCAGGTCCAAACGTAGGGGCTGGTGTGAGGTCTGGCTCAGTCTGGGGTGGAACAGGCTGCTGGCGGCGCCGCCGTCTCTGTGGTGCGCCGACTTTGTTCATATGCCCGACGACTTTAGCCCAAGTGGTAAGACTAAATCGGGCATAAGCTAAAGCTTTGGTAGTGACAGTCGGTTCATCCTCCGGTACAAGCCCACGGGATGACAGAAATGCTGAGGTCAGGCACGGATGCGGGGCAGCTTTGGTCTTGTACCTGTACAAGCAATCGCGCACGGCGCCCCGGTAATACACCGCCATATCCTCAAGGATCAACTGGGAGACGTCCAAGGACCACCCTTTGGCGATCTGCCATAGAGCTGATAACTAAAGTCCAGTCCAATATTGATCATGGCTGCACTAGAAGACGTTCCGGCGCAGCACATCATCAACAAACCAGAGGGACGGATGCAGCTCAGATCGTGAAAACATTGGTCCACTGGTCCTCTCCGGATGAAGAAACACTCCAATATCGGCGTCTGACGGTATCTCCTCATCGGTGGACAGACGATGTAAACCAAGAGCATGGTCTGGAATGCCCAGAATCTCGCTGATGATCTCGGCATTAAAAATGATCTCGTGGCCTTCAATGGTCGTTCAGAAGCCAAGTGCAGGGGCTGTGGTCAAGCTCACTGGCTGGTTGCCATTGCCATTGTAGGGTATTGCTGCCATGTTCTGGTAGAACATGCAGACTAGCCGCGGATAGACGACGGTGGAAGGGTAGCAGATCGGCAAAAGCTCGTGAGCCTCTAGAGTAACAACGCCCTCACTGGCGATGTCCACCGTCCGCAGACGCTCGATGTCGAACGTGAACTCGAGGTTCAGTTCGCGCTGCCATCTCGGAATGAGGCCGGCGATGAAGGTAGGACCAGTAGGTGGGCGAGTGAGTTTCCCTTTTTTCGTCGGACGCGCCGGAGCAGGAGTGGATGTGGCACCCTCGGAAGCTTTCAGCTTGCCTTTTGAAGACCCGTCCGGAGCTTGAGATGGACCGGCAGGAGCCTCGGCGGTTGATGTGCGGCCATGGGGAATGTTGGGTGGAGAAGATGATTGCGGAGCTGCCGACGGCACCTCCAGTGGAACAGAGGAGATTGGAGGAGACGCAGGTGGTGATGGCCAGGGTACATATGCCGGATCGGAGGAGGAAGACGAAGGTGGTGTGGGAACCCGCGCTTTACCAGAAGTAGAAGCCCTTGCTTTGATAGCAAGCTTTTTGGCTCTTTTGTGCAGCATGGCTCGAAACGGGAAGAGTGGCGGCCGGCGGTGAAGAAGGAAGGAATAGTTAGAAAGAGGGTTTGGGGTTTTGAGGGGGTATGGGTTTATGGTGATAAGGAAGATATGGTGGGAAGGGACGGCAATGGATGAAAGTGATCGCCGGAGGTGGGCCGGGCTTAGGTCGGACGAAGGTCGCAGGCGAAGAGGCAGAGCATCGTCGGAGAAGATGAAAGAGCAATGGAGCGGAGCGATGTCCTAGGAAGGGGGAAAAAATGAGATCGCTCCGGATTGCTGATGCTGGCAAAATAGGGGCCCAGACACCCGATCCAGATCGATCTCGCTTGGAAAGCAGATCGATCCCGATTAAAAAAAATAGAAAAACACTCAAAAATAAATTCTGAAAACTTAAATTTTATTAATTAGATAAGCACTACATAGGAAATAGGAAGGCATAATTCTGAAGAGTGGAAAATCAAATCTACAACCAAAGTAAGCAAATGAAAGTGATTTAGAAAGCAATTCAGAAAGCAAAACAAACTACCACGAAAATAAAA
>OY986969.1:9689636-9731494 GCA_963920575.1 Narthecium ossifragum | reverse complement strand
AATTGATGTCATCCTGTTGCATGCTTATATCTCTTTATTTGTATACATCTTGTTTGCATTAGAGCATAAGGTTAGGGTGTGGGTGAATAGGGTCTTCGATGATCCTAGGCTCTCGGGTAGCTCGGATCTAGCTCTAGGACCGTGGCTGGATAGTGAGGTCTAGGGTGATTGTATTATCAAATCTCTGTATTCTTGAGGATGGGTCTAGTTGGCTACTTTTTATTGTTTGAGATGTAGAGGTCGCCCAGAGTTCTCGTCTCATGCTCAGTATTCGTGTTAAGGAAAGTTACGTACTGCCATGGGTCCTACCCCTTTGTTGTTCAGCGCTGGGCACTTGATTGTTGAGAGGGACAGCTGTTGACAGTTGAGGTCACAGAGCGCTTGCCCTGGGATAGGCGGTGGATGTAACATGAGTTTCCCTTAGAGATGAGAAAGAACCCGGGACTTTCTGGTTTCCCTTTCTTCATGTGCAATGTAAAGTAGAGTAGAACCCTACTGAGCTTTATTGTCCACTCCTACCCAGGCTGCATTTGCATGTGCAAGTGTCAGCTCATCCTCGATGGTTCTAGCTGGATCAGGTCTTGGCGGCGCATCAACTTCCGGAGGCGTTTGAGGTCTCAGAAGAACATATGTACATTTTGGCAGCTTTTGTTTATAGTTACCTTTTGAGGATGATGTATTTAATATTTAATATATAAAATATTGTTCCCTCTTTTGGTTGAGTTTCATTTCCACAATATTAATCTCTAGTTTGTTAGATTTACTATTATGGCCTTGGAAGTCTTTAAGTTCAATTTATTCCACTTTGTACTGTACCGTGCCTTATCGGATGTAAATAGTGTAAGTTCCCCACGTCACGTCTCGGCCCGGATGGGTTTTCTAGGTCAGGGTGTGACACCAACAATACGGAGAAATGCGTTTATGAATAATAACCAAGGGCATATATCTCATACTTCATCATGGCCAAGTGATAGCCATTTTTGTGGCTACACAAATTGGTGGCCAAATGAATATTTTAGGCCAACTCAGGAGCATGCTACGAATGGATTTCTATACCATGGCCAAGAGCATATGTTTTATATATATCCAAGGCCAAATTTGTACAGTGGTGGTGGGGTGAATGCCTTTGAAAATATTGACCAAGGAGCTATCCCTTACACATCATCATGGCCACCAGATAGCCATTTCGATGTTTGAACGAATGACTTTGAAGAAAATGACCAAGGAGCTATCTCTTACATATCATCATGTGTCACACCCCGACCCAGAAAACCCATCCGGGCCGGGGCATGAGGGGAAACATGTACTATTCACATCCGATACGGCGCGACAAATACACAAAGCGGAATTAATTTGAACTTAAGGACTTCCAAGGGCATAAAGGTAAAACTAAATATTACATTGCGGAATAAAACTTAATCAAAGAGGGAACATGATTTCATTTATTCAACGTTAAATACATCATCCTCAAAAGATAACTTTAAACACAAACTGCCAAAAATATACATATGTCCCTCTGAAACCTCAAACGCCTCCGGAAGTCGACGCGCCGCCAAGACCTGATCCAGCTGGAACCACCGAGGAAGAGTCGACGCCTGCACATGCAAACGCAGCCCGGGTAGGAGTGAGCAATAAGCTCAGTAGGGTTCTACTCTACGACACACTGAAGGGAGAAAAATAACAACTGTGATGTCTTTCCGCCTAAGCCTAAGGAATGCCACGGGGTCCCACAACCCCTATCGATGTCCCAAGGGCTCCTGTCATGAAACCTCTCTCCTGAACATGTTACCAGGAGGCCACGGAACAGTAACATGCAGGATCACCCTTACCCAAGCAGGATTCCCATGCCTTGGGGATCCACGTCGGGAACGCATCGACAACCATCCTTAGCACTTGGCCTTGGAGAAACAACACGACCTCTAAACCTCAAACAATAGATTAGAGCCAACTACACCCATCCTCGAGAATACAGAGATCTGGCATAACAATCACACCCTAGTCCTTGCTACCCAGCCACGGTCCTAGAGCTAGATCCAAGCTATCCGAGAGCCTCGGATCGGCAAAGACCCTATTCACCCGCACCCTAGCCTTATGCTCTAATGCAAACAAGATGCATGCAATGCTCATGCACAGATAAAGAGATATAAGCATGCAACAAGATGACATCAATTATACAGGGCTAGGCATAGCCTCTAGCTAGCCAAAGGGGTGAGCATAGCAAGGGTCTCAAATACAGATAAGCTATGCTAACAATACGACGATTAGAGCAAAGCGATAAACACAGATATACAATAGTCTTCAGTGCTCTCTTGCACCTGACAGACTAAGGTTCCAAAGTTACCCCGCAGGTAACTGGTCAACAATCAAGCGACAATAGCAATCGAGCCAATTTCGACATTACAACGGCGTCCGCAGCCGTCAACCGAAATTGCTACAAGAGGATACAACCCCGACCAAGCCAACAAGGCACACAATACAAGATATGCATTCTACCAATACAACGGGTTATGCCCTCGGCGCACGTCGGCAATCAGCGGGGCTATTAATCAAAGCAGTAGATCTATACTACGCATGCAGGACACGCTCTCGGTCCATTTATACTAAACATTCCCGGGGGTCGTCACTCCCTCGGTTACCCATAAAGCAATACAGCAATCACAAGCTACCTATATATACATATACATATATGTATAGCATGCTTATCGAGAAACTGCTTAAAAATTGGTAGAAATCGATAACTAATTCGGAATCCAATTCACGACGTAATCCAAGGATAAACCCGCCAAAATCCAGATTAAAATATTATAATAACCACTACTCATCATCGGGAAAACCCCGCGAGAAAATCGGGTCGAAGAGAAATCGAAAACATCGAATTCGGATCAAAATGTGTTGGCAGCAAACACGCAATTTTTATGAACTCAAGATTTTTCACACAATTGAATGAAATGGTACTGGTGTAAAAAAACGCGCAATTTGCTGACATGCCTCTTCCCTTAGATTCTTTCTCATCAATTGATTAATTGTAGCTTGAGTAGATGTGCTCCCTGTCCCAGTTACACTAGTTGTTTTCTTCAAAAAATCTCCCATAGTATTCCTTCTCTTTTGCACTTCATCTTCTGAATCATCTCCAATGTCATGTATTTCCCTTCTCTTCTTTTGAGACAATTCTCCATTTTTCATTAGAAGTGCCAACATATGCTTTCTAACATCATCTGGAACACTTCTACATGGCTGCACATCTTTGTGTGTACAAGCCAAATGACGTTTAAAGCGATAAATCCCTCCAGTGAAGGTTTTATCATAGTATTTGCACTTTACTTTTCTAGAATTGCTCTCCACATCTATTCCATGCTCCCATCCAACATCAGATCTACTTCCAGAGGAATTTTTCCTCTTACATTTGCCGGAACCAAAGGCTGACATTTTTCTCTGCACAATTCTGTAGAAGGGCCAAAGAAGCATGTACACAAGAATTCAGAAACCCTAGAACTAAAGAAAACGTAATATACTAGACTACTGACTACTAGTAGTTATAGGAAATTAGGAATGGCAAGCAGATTTCAGATTCTGCAATAGGAATTAATAATTATTACAGAGAACAGAGTATATATATAATCTTTTCAGGAATCATGACTGAAATATGAAAAGGAGTAGTACGTAGAAATAAGAGGAATAGATCATGATAGCTTCTTAACAAGAGAAAGAGATGAACTTGAGGGAGAGGACTGAAGGAAGAAAGTAGAGAGAGAGAGAGAGAGAGAGAGAGAGAGATGAACGTGAGGTAGAGGACTGAAGAAAGAAAGTAAAAAAAAAAAACAAAAACAAAGTGAGAAAGAGATGAACTTGAGGGAGAGGACTGCAGGAAGAAAGTAAAAAAAAAACAGAGAGCAAGATGAACGTGAGGGAGAGGACTGCAGGAAGAAAGTAAAAAAAAACAAAGAGAGAGATGAACGTGAGGGAGAACAATGAAGGAAGAAAGTAATAAAAAAAAACAAAAACAAAAACAAAGAGAGAAAGAGATGAACTTGAGGGAGAGAGGACTGAAGAAGGGGAAAAAACTAGAGAGAAAGAGATGAACTTGACTACTTGAGGGAGAGAGGAACATGTAGAGACTAGAGGGACATACCTTCACCGATGGTCGCCATAGTAGATTGGGACAGCCGGATTTCTTCTCATAACCTTCTCGCTGGGTACAGCAACGCAGCCAACGCTTCGTCTCGCCCGTTAGCTTACTCCATCGTACAACAGATTGCGATTTAAGCGATCTCACGATTAAAATCACGATTAAACCCTGATCTTCACTTGCCACAAGTTTTGAAGCACCGTGACTCGTTCATCTATTGCGCACTCGTAAACGCGTACGATCCTACGCGTCAACACGCGATATTAACAACCTTGGTTATGAGTGTAGGAAGTCCGGACATTACAAGTTTGATTGTCCATAGCTCAAGAAATCTTCAAATAAGAAGAAGAAGGCCAAGGAAGAAAATGACTTGAGCTCCACCTCCAAAGAAGATGAAGAAGAAATTACAAATATTTGTTTAACTGCATTCGGAGAAAAAGAAAATAAAATTGACAAGTAGAGGCTCAAGGTATTTGAAGGTGGATAACTATTGGCCATTAAAGGTAATGGAGGTATGCATTAATTTTTCATTGATAAATGATCCCTCCATTGTAACTTGTTATTCCATGCTATAAAGTTATTTTATGTTTAACTTCAAATGAGTTTAAGAAAGTCTTTAATTGATAACCTCTTTCTTTGTGTAGAATTTGACGACTTTTAAATCTTCTTTTGGTATCATTTTAAACCTTCAATTCTGATTTTAAAACTTTCATTGGTTAAATTTTTTTATGGTTTTATGTGATTCTACTTCCCCAAAGAAAGAGGTTATGTGATGATTTTTAATCTACTATTTCTTTTTGATGATGTCAAAGGAGGAGAAATGTGGTTATGTGATGATTTTTAAGCTAGTTGGTGATTTGTTTTATTTCAAGAGTTTTGAAAGTTTAAAAGTTTTGAAACTTTATATATATACTTGAAACCTTTGGATGTTTAAAGAATTTTTCTATCTATATTTACTAGAGATTTTATGACAACATAATTAATGCTCAAATATCATGTCTCATGTTTCTATACAAAGAGATACATATGTCATATTTTACACTTTCATACCTTTTGACATATAATCAAGCTTGTTATATCTTTTTAGTGACATATGACCTTGTTGTATCAATGGATTGCACTTTAGAACATATTTCTTGTGATAAATGGATGCATAAATTAAGAGGGAGCTATTGAGGTTTTATCATCACAATTCAAAAGGCTGACATCATCAAAACGGAGGAGATTGTTAGTCCTAGTATTGTTTTGATGATGTCAAATTATGCATGATCATAAAACATTGTTTTGATATTAATATCCCTTAATTTGGAAAGCATTAAAATCATATTTAAGATGTTTATGTACTGACGGTCGATGCGGCGGATGATGCACGGATCGACCGTGGAGTCTGCGGTTGATGCACGGATCAACCGCAGAAGCTGTTCGTGGGAAATAGGCCGACGGTCGATATGACCGTGGCCTTGTTAGCCCAGATATTATTTTGATGATGTCAATATATGTTTGATGATAAAACAATGATTTAATATTATTATCCTTTAATTTGGAAAGCATTAAAATCATATTTAATGAGTTTTTGTACTGACGGTCGATGCGACGGACGATACATGGATCGACCGTGGGGAATGGCGGTTGATGCGTGGATCGACCGCGGAAGTTGTTCTTGGGAAAATAGGCTGACGGTCGATGGACCGATCGACCGTGGCCTATATGACTTGGCTCAAAGGAGCGACGGACGATCGGTGCATCGACCGTGGGAAGCGGTTTTATAGACAGAGGCTGACGGACGATGTCACGGTCGATGGGACGGTCGATCGTGAGGCTTGACGGTCGATAGGTGGATCGACCGTGGCTTATGGAAAGCCTGGCGGACGATGTCACGGACGATGTGACGGTCGACCGTGAGTCCAGAAAATTAAGAGCCGTTAAAGAGCCATTGGGAGGCTATTTGGAAGGGTTGGAAGCTCAGCTATAAAAGAGAAAGTCTAGCAAACTTTTCAAGGACTTAGAGGGAGGTAAGGGATTATTGTAATCATATTCTAGCAAGTTTCTATCTCTTATTAGTGAGCTAAACCTTTGTAAAACTACTTCAAGTGTGAAGTAGACTTTGAGAGAAATATCTTAGTGAGATATTAGAGTGATTGTAAGGTTGCCAAGCACCCGTAAGCTTGGTGGATAGGTTGCCAAACACCCGTAAGCTTAGTGGACGACTTGTAAGAGGTCTTGCAAGTATTGGAACCTCAAGGAGGACCTTGAGTGAAGTGGACGTAGGCAAGGTTTGCCGAACCACTATAAATCTGATGCAATCTCTCTAACTCTCATCTCATATCCCTTATTTAAATGTTTATTATCTGCTCTTATCTTTAGCAAGCATATGGTTTAATTAGACTCCTATTTTGATTTCCTTAATTGATTTTACCGTATAAAGCCTAAGATAAATCCCCCCCCCCCTCTTAGAGCTTCAGGCCTATGTGACTTGTCTTGGAGATGTGACGGTCAAACGATACATCGACCCTAAGAAGCGATTTTCACAATAGAGGCTCACGGACGATGTGACTTAATGGTCATCCAAGGGGGAATGTTGTAGAATGTGAACATGTGAAACACAAAAGTGATCACATGCTCACAGTGGATGACCATGTTGTAAGATATGAACATGAGAAAGACAAAAGTGATCACATGCTCACAATGGATAATAAATGCATGAAGGAAATGAGAGATGCAAATGCAGCATGTTGACAATTGATGTTTACAAAAAACACATGTAAGTTGCCATCTTCCGTCCTATATGCATATATAAGGATAGGATTAGATTGGATGAGCAACGGAGAAGAGCAATAAAAAGGGTGTAGGGAGTGTGAAACCCGGGGTACCTGGGTGTCGGTGTCCGCTCGGAGGGCATGTGGCCGAACAAATTAACCGGGTAAGCAACCCCATGTAAATAATAACTATATTAGTAACTCTTATAAGACACAACGCGTTTTAAAGCCGTGATGGCAGTGATCCGTCAGAAAACTCCAAGGTTAAGCGTGTTTGCCTTAGAGCGGTTCCGGGATGGGTGATCTATTGGAAAGTTTTCCCAGATTTCTACGGTGAGCCAAAAGTGAACAATATTGTGTCGGGTGAGGCCTTCGAGTGGATCCTGGATGGAGCCCGCAGGCCCTGGGCTGCCCCGGATGATGGAGGCCATTATAGATGGTATCAGAGCAAGCTGTAGGTCTGTTAGTCGGATTGTGCCAACGAGGACGTTGGGCCTCTAAGGGGGTTGGGTTGTCAGACCCGGGGTACCTGGGTGTCGTCTCTAAGGGGGTTGGGTTGTCAGACCAGGGGTACCTGGGTGTCGGTGTTCGCCTGGAGGGCATGTGGCCGAACCAAGTAACCGGGTAAGCAACCCCACGTATATAATAACTATATTAGTAACCCTAAGATAGAACATGTTTTAAAGCCGTGATGACAGTGATCCGTCAGAAAACTCCAAGGTTAAGCGTGCCTGTCTTAGAGCGTGTGGATCCTAGACAGAGCCTGCAGGCCCTGGGCAGCCCCGGACGGCGGGGGCCGTTATAGGGAGTTTAATTCTCATATATTCTGTTATCGTTTGTTTCCGTATCTCTTGAGCTCTATGATCTCTTTGTTACGTTGCTCTTTAACATATTTATAGCAATCTTAATATTATTGTATAATGTTGGCAATAAACATGTCCATGCGATGACAGCCACACACAATAAAAGGAAGAAAGAAAATAAAAGAAGACATAGAGATACGAGATTTACGTGATTCAGCAAGAATGCCTACATCCATGGGAAGAGAGATCGTCTTCTTTCATTATGCAGAACAGAGGTTACAAATCTCTCAATCTCACAGCCACTCCAATATGTCATATCCTCAACTCTAACCCTAGGTTACATGAGTATTTATACGCCTCCATACATAACCTAATCCGGGTCGGGTCTAAAGACAAAATAGGCTAGATCCGTTAAAACAAATCCTAAAATCCGTTTAGCTTCCGGGGCGCTACCCCAAGCCCCGTGACATGGACGCTGCCCATAACCATGTTAACTCTGCGTAGTGTGTCATAGTCGAGCCAGCGATAAAATCCAAGACATCCAATGCATAACAATCTCCACCTTGACTTATATTCTGGAAGCCACCCTGGAGACGCTCCTTGCACATGCCTTAATATTCTGCATTCCCTTCTGAAATGCAGGAACCTTTCGCACCCTCGGCTGGGCACAAAAGCTCCACCTCAATTTTTAATGAGGTTGATCAAGTCCAAGCAGTGCTTGAACTTTTCTGTGGTAAGGGGCTTCGTTAACATATCGGTTGCATTCTCAGATGTGTGAACCTTCTCAAGAATAATCTCATATGTAGCAACCAACTCTATGATTTTTTGAAACCTCACATCAATGTGCTTTGTCCTGGCATTATAGACCTTGTTCTTTGCCAAATAAATAGCACTCTGGCTGTCACAATGAAGCTGAACTCCACCTTGCTGAACACCCAACTCCTTGACTAGCCCTATAACCCATAATGCCTCCTTAGCAGCCTCAGCTATCGCCATGTACTATGCCTCAGTCATGGACATAGCAACAAGTGACTGCAACATAGCCCTCCAACAAATAGGTCCTCCTGCAAGAGTGAAAACATACCATGGAGTCGGCCTCCTGTCATCCAGGTCTCCTGCATAATCAGCATCTACATACCCTACAACTAATGGATCACCCTGTTGTCTAGCAAACATAATATTATAGTTTGTAGTACCTCTCAAGTACCTGAAAATCCACATAACTGCATCCCAATGTTGTCTCCCTGGATTTGACATAAACTTACTCACAACACTTACTGAATGAGCTAAATCAGGTCTAGTACATACCATGGCATACATTAGACAACCCACTGCTTTGCCATATGAAACCTTGGAAATGTCTGCAATCTCGTCTTCTGACATTGGGCTCTGGCTAGTAGACAATTAAAAGGGGTTTGCCAAAGGTGTGATCATTGGTTTTGCATCTCCCATACTGAACCTCTCTAACACCTTCTTTGTGTAGCTTCTCTGAGACATCCACAATTTTCTGTCCTGTCTGTCCCGGTGTATCTCCATGCCTAAAATCTTCTTGGCAGCCCCTAAATCTTTCATATCAAATTTTCTGCTCAATAAAGATTTTAGCTTGTCTACCTCTATCATACTCTTGGTAGCAATCAACATATCATCGACATATAACATCAGAAAAATATAAGAATGATCATCAAGCACCCTATAGTAAACGTAACAATCATACTCACAGCGCGTATAACCAATCTACATGATATAAGAGTCAAAGTTCTTATACCATTGTCGTGGAGACTACTTGAGCCCATATAGTGACTTCTTTAGCCTGCAAACAAGGTGCTCTGTGCCTACATGCGTGAATCCTTCTGGTTGCTCCATATATATTTGCTCCTCCATGTCGCCATACAGGAATGCAGTCTTCACCTCAAGTTGCTCAAGCTCTAAGTCATAATTGGCCACCAATGCTAGTAGCACCCTGATAGAGGTATACCTAACTACGGGAGAGAATATCTCATCGTAGTCCACCCCTTTCTTCTGCGAGTACCCCCTTGTCACAAGTCGTGCCTTGAAACTTTCACCTTCTTTCTCTGATATTGCTTCCTTCTTACTATACACCCACTTGCACCCAATCGGCCTCTTTCCTGAGGGAAGCTCCTCCAAATCCCAAGTATCGTTCTTATGCAATGACTCAAATTCCTCTATCATGGCCAGCATCCATGTATCTTTCTCCTGGCTATTGATAGATTCTTGAAAGGCAGTAGGATCGCCACTACTTATAGTTAATGCATAAGAAACCATGTCTTCAAAGCCATACTTGAGAGGCGGTCTAATAGTGCGCTTGGGTCTCCCTATTGCTATGGTGTGTTGCTCCTGATCTCCAGTGACAGTGTATTCAGTATCCCTAACATCCCTCTCACTTTCATATTCTTCTAACTTCACATGCACCACATCTCTACTGCTGTTGCTGCTTGCCTCTGAGTCATGTTTCTCGTTTTCCTTAGAAACCTTTAATAGTGAAGCTTCATCGAAAACCACATCCCTACTATGCACCATGTGAGGACCCGTACCTCCAACCCGGTCTGACCTCTTGGGTCGAGGGTCTGGTTCTGTTGGTTTTGGGCTTGGTTGGCCTTGCTTTGTGATCCTCGCTGATCGTTGCGGCTCCAGGGGTAACTTGGTAAATTATCCTAGGCGGAGTGGGTTTCACACACGCGTAACGCACACACGGCCTTGTAATGATGTATGTGCTTGATTAGACCATTAAGAGTACCCTAGATCGGAGGATCTGGGTTAGATCGTGAAGTGCTGGACTTGGGCAGCTGAGATTAGCTTAGGCTGATCGGATGGCCAGGATCTAACTTAAGTGATCATATAAAACCTTCTTAACCCTTCTCTCTCTCTCGTGAGGGTCCTATCCCGATCTTTAGAGAGAGAGCGGCGGCGTCGAACCGAAGGGGAGAGGAGAGCTCGGCGACCGTGATCGGAGGCGACCAACGACCGCGGCTGGAGAGGAACGAGACGGCGGCTAGGCCTTCTCCTTCACCGACGGTGGGGAGCTTGGCTACTTTGGCAGCGACGACGAAAACCTTGGTGACGACGATTACCGTGGCCGGAAAAGAAGGGGAAGGACGCGAGCTCAACGATCCAGAGGTAGGTTTCTGATCTAATCCGTCGATTAGACTCTACTAGACTAGAGCAAGGTTGCTTGGATACATGATATCTCAGAGTAGGTTGATCTCTTGACTGCGTGTTGATGTTCCTTCTCCTTTCTTTGCTGCGGTTTCTTAGATCTTTGGATGCCAATGGACTTCCGATGAGATTTCTTGCTTGCTTCTGTGGTTTTGGTTTTGATCGATGGTTTTCTGTGGGTTTTCTTCTCCTCTGTTCTTGGTTGGCCGGATACTGGAGGTCCTCCTGTCCATTTTTTCCGATTACTTCCTTGAGTCTCCTGTGATTTGTTTGGGATGCGGGTTGTAGTTGGGATGTGATGAGATTTCTTCTCCTCTTGAATCTCATCGACCCCTCTAGGGTTAGCTTGATGCTCTGTTGATCTTGTGGGTCCTCTCTTGATGTTCTTCACCTTCTCCTTGCTGTCGTTATGGATTAGTGGTGGTTTTATTGGTGAGATCTCTCCCCTCACTCCGGTTCGATGGACTGTGGTGCTGTTAGCTTAGGGTTTAGGCATCAGTTCTGTGTCTGTAGCTCCGGTGGGTTTTTCCCCTCCCAGGTTTGCATCTACTCTGTTTCTGTCCCTGACTGCCATGAATTGCTCTTAGTATTTGTGATTGCCTGGATTGATGCGACTGTTTAGATGCTCTGTTTTCCCTTGTTCTCGAGTTAGAAGCTCAGATTGCTTCTTCTTTGGTGGTCGTAGCTGTACTGGTATTCTTCCATGGCCTCGTGGTACTACTGTGTGAACCGGCTGTGTGGATTGGATGGTCGTAGGACATCTAACCCTTGCAGGTCGTGTCCTTGTGTGGTCGGTTACCTACCGGCAGGGTGCTCGTGGCTCTGCCCTTGCTGCGGAAGTTTGTTAGTGGGTAATCATGACTGGGAGGATGATTAGGGGGGCCTATTGTAGCTTTCCCCAGCTTGATCGATTGAGGTTGACTGAGATTGTAGTTTTTTTCGATAGTAGTGTTTTCCAACGATGTTTAACCTCCATGCCCTCCCCTTCTTTTGAATTGCTTCTAATTCATTATTGGGTATGTTTTATTATTACTAAGATGTTGATCTGCCGGCGGTGGGTTTTCGTATTTTTCGTCGGTTTCTAAGTGGACTAATTGCGAGTTGAGTTTTGGAATGTCTTCTCTTGATTATTGTCGAATTGAACTGATGTAATTGTTTGACCTAGTATCTCCGTGATTATTCGTTATTCATTTATATTAAATTGTTTCTTTAACAACTCAGTCCGTGCAATCTCTTATTAATCACGTCATTCATGTATTTCTGGATCATGTATAAGCCTAGGGCCGGCGGTGGCCCGTTTATATTTCTTGGTGGAAATGTTTATATTTTGCGGGCCGGGGGTGCCCTGTGAATTGATTAACTGGGGTGTACCCCATTGTATAGTTTCTGGCTAATGGCGGTGTAAGCCGTTGTAATGTCGAAATTTGGATTGAACTAGGTCGACTGCTTGTGGTGGTTATGCTTTGAACCGTATTAGGTGTATGGTTAAGTAATTGTTATCCCTTGTTGTACGGTAATAGTTTAGCTCTCTCTTTTATCTTATTGTATGCTACATTGGACATGCTTGATGAGATGTCATGTAGAGACACTTAGGCCTAGTTGTTTAAATAGACTCATGCATGATGATTGCATTAGAGACATCTAGGCTAGGTGGTAGGCGATGGATTCGATCGCCGATCCGGGGTTCTCGGGTAGCCCGGATCTAGCCCTAGGACCGGGGTTTGGGGTAGTGGAGGATTGGGACGTGATTGTCATCGAATGATCATAATTGATATCATTTGAGGTTATTGTTATAGTCGACCATGTTGGATATTATTGTATTTGAGGTGTAGAGGTCGTGTCGGGTCTCCAAGGCCAAGCGCTAAGGATGGTTGTCGATATCCCTGACATGTGTACCCCCGCGAGAGATGGTATGACTGGGCAGGGTGGTACCTGGACAGGAGCCCGCAGTCTTTGTTTCCTCTTGTCTGTTCTTGGGTGAGGGTGGGACCTGGACAGGAGCCCTCGGGAATCGACGGGGTTATGGGACCCCTTGGCATACCTTAGGCGTAGGCGGAGAACGACGCAGTTGCAATTTTCCTCCCTTTCTGTGCGACGTAGAGTAGAGCCCTACTGGGCATTATTGCTCACCCTACCTGGGTTGCATCGGTGATGCAGGTCGATGCAGTTCCTTCTTTCAGGTGTTCCTTTAGAAGATGACGCTGTATTTCGAGGTGATCGAGGACTTGAAGCGTCGAGGAGTTCTTCTACAGATAATTTACAGTTTTAATCAGTGATGTATAAATTGATGTATAATCTGAAATATTCGAGAACAGAATTGTATGATTATTAATTTAATTGTATTGGAGAAATTTTGTAACATTCTTTAATGTAGACATTTGAGGATTGTAATGATTGATCATTTGCCCTAATTGTAATTTGTCAAATATCGAAATTGTAAAGTTGTAAAATTATGAAATGTACAAATTTCTTGTGCCATAATTATAAAGGGGATTTTGTCGAAATTTTTATGAACTTGAGGATCAAATTGTTTAAATTCATAGCAGTTTTATACTTGTGCGCCAATTGATGATGTAAACAGGTTTAGGAGGCTCACGACTCGATCTGGATGGGTTTTCTGGGTCGGGGCATGACACACCAACTTTCTCCTTTCTGGATCCCAAAGCATGAACCCTTTGACTCCTGTCTCGTACCCGAGAAAAACACATCTCTTTGACTTAGGATCAAGTTTTGATCTCTCATCACTGGGAATATGCACATATGCAGGGCACCCGAATACTCTCAACCTAGAATAATCGACTTCTGTACCCATCCATACCTCCTGTGCAACTTTTCCTTCTAGTGCAACACTTGGAGATCTATTGATGACATAGCATGTCATGTTTACTGCTTCTGCCCAAAAACTCTTTGAAAGTCCTGCATTCAATCTCATTCACCGACCCCTTTCAGCGATCGTCCTATTCATCCTCTCCGCCACACCATTTTGCTGAGATGTTTTTCGGACTGTGAAGTGCCGTTGAATACCATGATCATCGCAAAACTTTAGAAACTCTGAATCTCTATACTCTGTACCGTTATTTGACCTCAGATACTTGATCTTCTTCCCAGTTTGGTTCTCAACTTTTGCCTTCCATGATTTAAACTTTGAGAAAGTTTTTGACTTTTGCTTCATGAAATATACCCAGACCTTTATGGAGAAATCATCAATGAAAGTGACGAAATATTGTGATCCTCCATGTGAAGGTTCTCTCACTGGCCCCCAAACATCTGAATGAACATAGTCCAATACACCTTCAGTCTTATGCTTGTCAGCCTTGAACTGCACTCTGTTCTGCTTCTCGAGTACACAAAACTTGCAGAAATCAAGTTTGCATGACTTGATACCTTTCAACAAGTTTCTCTTGTGGAGCTCCATCATCTACACTCACTGATATGCCCTAGTCGCATATGCCACAACAACGCCTCATCTAATTTTGCCTCTACCGCAACAGCTCCACCTAGAACTGTACTTCCTAGTAGTCTGTAAATATTGCCTTCAACCTTCTGACCCTTCATTAACACCATAGCTCCCTTCACTACCTTCATAACTCCACCATCTGCCTCATAGCATAGCTGCAGCCTACTGAGTCTAAGGCCCCCAAGGAAACTAGGTTCTTTTTTAAGTCAGGTACATGTCTCACATCTTCCAGTGTCCTAACCACCCTGTCGAACATCTTGATTTTAACTATACCTATTCCGATGACTTTGCAGGATGCATGATAGCGTTTGAAAAGTGTCGCAGCTTAATGCGCCCAATCAAAATTATAAATTTATAATCGAACTTCAAACTAACTACTTTGGGGGTAGATAACAGTGAATCCAAGTTGAATCCATAGCGATTGCGTAGGAAAATAATTAAACTACTAAACTCAATCTAAGTATTCCTATTAATAAGTTGAGAAACGATTTAGAATTGAAATTAAACTAACTTTATACTAAAGGATTGATAAATACTAGAAAAGGTACCAGGGAATTCTTAATCAATAACTAGGATTCTACCAGGTCTTTCTACGATTAGAATGAGCTAACCAAACTGAATGGTTTTTCTAATGGTTGATAGGTGAATGACTAGCTCTCCCTATCACTCAACAAGTTCCAGTTAGGATCCCTTGTCGGTGAGAACAATTATCTAAAAGTCAGTGACCTAATGATTAATTATGATCACTGCTAATGAATCATCTGATCAGGATGAATTCATCGCTAGAAAATAGTAACACTATGGATCTAGGTGTAAGATCAAGATGATTCTAGCACCTTGAGGTCGTCAAATACAGTGTCTCAAGGATTAACAGTTACCCTAGTGGTTCTAACACTACGAAATTCTTAATATTGAATTAAGATAAATAACGGATTAAGAGTTGGTCATAATGGTTCTAGCATTACATGTAATGGTTCTAGCATCACAAGACTCTTAATCTCGAGAAGAAAATCCTCACATCCATGGTTATAGCGTGAATGTTTTAATGAGAATATCTAATCTCAAGACCTAACATGCTCAAGACCTAGATCTAGGGCATAAAGGAACAAATAATTCATCCACTAATAATAAAATCACACCAAGTTCATAAAGAAATTAAGATCAATCCATACAAATCAATCCCTAATAGAAACCCTAGTTACATCATAAGAATCCCATGATAAAACGTTTAGCTACTCATCTTGAGGGTTTGATCCATAAATGAAGGTTGATGAAGCTCTTCCGCAATGGATTTCCTCTCAAAAGATTCTAAAAAGAAAATTTAAAAAGAGGAAAAAGAAACTAAGAAAGAGTGCTCTCTCTCTCTCTCTCCTTGGCCTCCAAGCAGCCAAGAGAGAGTCTAGAGAGCCCCCAAAAACACTAAAATATGCCTATTTATAGCCTAGGTATCCCCTTCACTCGGATTAGATCTGGGCCTTTGATTTTGCTCGCTGGCAAACAAATGATCGATCATTCCCTCAGGAGAAGATCGATCATTTGGTCTTCAATTGTTGGCTACGTCCCGTAGATGATCGATCATTCCTATAGGAGATGATCGATTATTTCCTTGTGTTATTGATCACGCCCCGTGGATGATCGATCATTCCATGAAGGAAGATCGATCCTTTTAAACCTTGCTCTCTGTCACTATTGTCATGCATAAATGATCGATCCTTTGCTTCCTTGAAGATCGATCCTTTGAAATGATGTTCTCTGTCAAATTAGTGCACTTAAATGATCAATTCTTTCCTGATGTCATGATCGATCATTTATGCTGGAATTGCCCAAATGAGCTCGTTTTGACTCCAAACTTGATCTAACTCGTACTAGAGTCTGTTATACCTGAAATCAGATAAAAATAGTTAGTGAAGCATCGCTCGAAGACTAACAAAGCCAAATTATAAGGGTGATTTGTACACTTTTCAAGTCTTATCACACCCCCAACTTGATTTTTGCTAGTTCTCGAACAAAGCAAGATAAAAGTAAAAATAAAGAAGAAACCTAACTAGCCACTTTCGTAGGTCTCACGATTACATTTAGCATGTGTAGCAAGCCTTTAAACCCTTGGGTGGCCCCAGTGGAGGAGTTATAGTCACTTTAGGGTTTTAAGTGATGATACCCACAAACATCTATACATCCCCTTGACATATCATCAGAAATCAATTATATTATTCATTAATTCCAATGCATCAAATAAAAATACTATCTATAAATATATTCTTTAACTCATAATCACATAAAAATACAGTAAATCAAAACATGTCATAACACATTTCCAATACTTCAACATATTTAATCATGATTCAAAAATAACTTTAACACTCTAGTGTGTGAATAATGTTCCACATGCATCGGAGTATCCATTATATCCAAGCATTCAACAACTCAATATTACAATCCTAAGTAAGCACATATTTTCCACTATCACATAGCAATCTCTATTTTTTTCTCAAGGAAATTCAACCGTTTTACACGAACAACATGCTGGTCAGGAACATTACCCGGTTACTAAGTATGAAATCCTCATTTTCTTTCTTTCAGGGAGTTCAACTGTTTTACGCGAACAACACGTTGGCTAGGCGTTCTGCCCGGTTACTAAATTGAAAACTCTAAACTTTTCATACAAATACTTTTTGCGAACAAAAAATTGCATGTGTTTATGTATCTTCTGTGACATGACAGAGAACTGTAAATCTATCCTAATCTCATGCTAAGAATCTAATTTCAACTCCTAAACATGTGAAAGTGCTCAAATGCATTAAGGTATGTCAAGTCATTCCTAAATCATGGTAAAAATGTTAAAGTATAGAGATAATGTCATACATAGCTAAATTTACTAAATCTTATATGACATATAAATTTCTGAAAAATTCATAAGACAAATTTCTAAATCAAGCAAATTTATCAATAAGTATCATAATTTTATTCTTTTGACATAATCTAAGGGATGTATAATATTTGGTTATCATGAAATAAATGAATAAACATGAATTCCTAGAATTCTACCCCTCCCCAACTTAAATGTCATTGTCCTCAATTACACTAAGTCATAAAGATAAAACAATAAAATAGGGTAGAGATAACCATAATGAATGCCCATAATGGTGGTTCACGGTATGCAAGTGGCATGTGGGGCGCGTATCGTTGCTCGACGTTATTCAATGGATAGCATATGACCCTATAAAATGGTAGAGAGAAGATGTCACATGATTACAAATGTGGAAAGAAATAAACGTTGAACGTCAAGAAAAAAAATTTGGCAGCATATCCTCTATGTATTCTTGAAGCACTCTAGCAGTACAAGATTTGCATGTATAACAAGCCACACAAATGCATGCACATATATCATTAACCACATAGCTGCATCCAGATCCCACGGGGCACACCCCCCTAGAGTAAAAATTCATCATGTATAACTATAGCAGAAAGACGGGCATACAATATATAAATTAAATTGTCCTCAAAAGGGCACAAGATATCACCAAACCAACCTCACAAATTGCCTATCCACATATGACATGATTCTAGGTACAAGACGCCTAAACGATGCGCACACAAAACAAGCAAAACATAGGAAACATGCAAACAAGATTGCTCATGGATGAGGCGCAGAAGGAGCAAGAGGTCGGAAGGCTACTGTCACGCCCCAACCCACGAAAGCCCAACCGGGCCGGGCGACGCGAACCGGAACCAAACGAAACGCGGAAAAATTTGACAAGGGTTCCCTCTAACCTATTGGTCTCCCTAAACAGTTCATCAAACACCTCCAAATTTAAACAACAATAATTTAAGCAAACCTCGAACCCAAGATTACAATTCTAAAAGAGTTTAATACACATATCCTCGGAGAGGGGAAGATCAAGTACAACATCTAACACTCCCGTAGGAGACTAACTACAAAGGGTTTAAAGCAAGTAAATGATCGCCACCTTTCAGACTCCACCTGGCGCCGCCGCACTACCAACCAACTGCCCGGTAGGGGCCACCGAAGAGGAGTAGCGTCTGCACCTGCAAATCACAGCTCGGGTAGGAGTGAACAACTAAGCTCAGCAGGGAAACTACACTACGACATATAGAAGGAAAAGGGAAAAGCAACAATGTCACTCTCAAGTAAGACCTGGGTGTATACATGGGTCCCACAACCCCACCGCGTATCCTTGAGGTCCACGATCATGGTCTTCCAGGAGAACTGGTCACTTGATGGGTCACACTCAGTAAGCAGGAACCAACACTACTGACTCACAAGCAGGGAAACGGCACTGCAGGCGGAAAATGGCACCGCTGAGTAGGCAACCCCTCTACTCAAGGGTCATCACAGTGGGACACCGGCTACAACTCAGAATCCGACTCGAGGCCGACACAACCTCTACAATCATCAAGCAACATGTATACCATGTGAGGACCTGCCCCTCTACCCCTGTGGTTCGTTGTAGACCGCAAAGGCAATTTGGTAAATTGCATTTTGTTGGTTTGTTTCACACTCCTGCGTGCACACACTGACCTTGTTTGTGTTAGTGTTTGATTAGAATGGTTAGGTGGGCATGGGATGGGAAGATCCGAGCTTGGGCTTGTGTTTTAGCCCAAGTTTGTGTTTCTGGGCAAGAAAATTGATCTTTCTTGCTAAGGAGATCGATCTTCCTTGAGAAGAAGATCGATCCTTCTGTGCTAGAAAGTCTTGAAGGTGGATTTTGAGAGGACGACCGTCGTTGGCCGTCGCTCTCCATTGTCAGAGGGAGAGAGGACTTTCTCCCCTCTCCTCTCCCTTTTCCTTTTCTTCTCCTCCTACCCCGGCTTTTCCCCTTCCTCTTCTTCCTCTTCTCCTTCTCCTTCTTCTTCCTTCTTCTTTCTTCTTCCCGCGGCTCTGCTTCCCCTGTTTTCTGGCAGCCTTCTTCTTCTCCGTTCTCCCTCCTCCGACCACCATTTTGGGCGTTTCAAAGCTCGTTGGATCCGTGGCGACGTGAGAAAGATCACTGGTGTGGTTTGAAGCTGGGTTGGTGACTAGTTAGCAGGGAATCAGCCGAGGTTTAGCATTTCTGGTAGGTTTCTACCTACCTGAGTTAGTTTAGAGGTTTTCTCTTGTTATAGCTGTTAGATCTTGTTGTTCTTGGTGTTTTTGGATGTCTCTTGCTTAGTGTAATTTTTGTTATAAGTTTCATAAGCTTAGGTTGAGATTTTAGTAGGATTTAAGCATGTTTAATCTCGGATTTTCCGGTTTCCGCTGTTCTTGAAGAACAGCCGATTTACGGCGAGTTTTTCGATCGGTACGTGCATGCTCTTGGGTTATGATGAACATAAGAGTTGTAGATCTTTGAATCTACTCTCAGACCCAACTAATTTCATAATTTGTTGATTTTCCTACAATTTATTATGAATTTCTTACTGGTGGGCTGCGTTGCAACAGGTAAATGGTAAGTTAGTTTGATTAGCGGTTTTGATTAGTGTTTTTCCGGTAATCGAGCCATTGGATGTTTCCTGCTTTTGGATATGTTGATCCTAGCATGTTGATTTACCGATTTCTAAGTTGGATCTCGAATCCGATGTTGTTTGGACGTTGGATCGACGTGGTCAATTAGCCTATAGGTAGAGGATTTTGGTGATTTAAATAATATTATATGTTGGAAACATATAATATTATATTTTACTGTTCATCGGAGTTTTCGGGGTTGCTTCCCGTTGCAGGAGTCCGTGGTTGACGGTCGCGGTACCGTCGTAATGCAGGAACCCGCTGCGGATTGGCTGGTTGCAGCGAACCTATTGGACTTATATGCTATATTTATCATACTGTTGCATGCTTACCTCTTATTTATGTATGTTCATCGCATGCATTCTCTGTTGTGCATTAGTTGCATAGTTAGGGCGTGGGAGATCTGTGGGTCGCCGTCCCGAGGCTGGAAGCTCGGATTTAGCCCTAGGACCGGGGTTGGATAGTTTGGACCCGGTTCGAATTGTGGTATCCAGTAAAACTTGATGTGTCACGCCCCGACCCGCGTAGGCCCAATCGGGCCGGGCGACGCGAAGCGGAACCTAACCTACTGCGAAAATTTTGGCGAGATTTCCCTCTAATCGTAGTGGTTACTCTAACAATTCACAACCATCCTGTATTATACAAATATTACAAACCCAAAGACTGAAACTGATATAATATTACAAAATCCTCAAACAGGGAAATTTTACATTTATCACTCCTGTAGGAGACTATCTATAACAAAAGGGTAAAAACATAGATCGTCGCTCCTCAAGTACCGCCAGACGCCGCCACGTCACCAAACACTAACCCGGTAGGGGCGACCGAAGAAGGGCTAGCGCCAGCACCTGCAAAACGCAGCCCAGGTAGGAGTGAGCACTAAGCTCAGCAGGGACACTACACTATGACACTCACAAGGGAGGGAACACAACAGTGTTGCCCTCAAGCAAGACTTGGGTGTGCAGCAAGGGTCTCATAACCCTTCGCCGGTGTCCCTGAAAGGAGGCCTTAGTCATGTTCCCCAGCTGAACTGGTCACATACTGGGTCGCCTTCAGCGAGGCAGGAAACCACACTGCCATCTCACTAGCAGGAACCCGACTCTGCTAGGTGGGCAACCAACACCGCTGAGTAGGCACTATCTCTACCAAAGAGACAGTGAACCGGACACCGGTTGCACCCACAACATCTGGCTCGAGACCGACACGACCTCTAAACATCAAACAACATGTATTCAAGTCAAACTAACCCTATCATCGAAATCGACTGAATACTACAAATCGAGTCCTAGACCAAGCTACCTGCAACGGTCCTAAAGCTAGATCCGGACTACCCGAAAGCCCCGGATCGGCAACGCCCTACACAGATGCAACTAATGCACAACACGATGCATGCTATGGATATGCGCAGGATAATACAATTAAACATGCAACGGTATGTGATGATATAAATAACAAGGTCTGGGCACGGCACCCTGCCGGCCCGGAGTGGTGAACAGATAAATAAGGTATAGGGACTGCTGCAGTGGTACCACCACCAACTGCCAGCAGTCCACCACAAAACCTGCACCGGGAAAAAGCCCCGCAAACAACAACTCACATATATCACAGATAAAGCCCTCGGCGCACACCGGCATGCGAGGCTAAGGAAAGCTGTAGGGCTACCCGCCCGTTTATTCTAAACATCCCGGGAGTCATCACTCCCCCGTTCACCATTGCCCTATTATAGGGCTAACATGCTTAAACATATGTACAAGGTATAAAGCGGTAAGAAAAACCGACATACCAAGCCCCGCGGGCAAAAGCCATGAAAAATCCTCTCTGCTACTAAAGGATCGATCTTTTCCTAAGAAAAGATCGATCTTTTAAGTAACAGTGAGCTTCCCTCACTGTCGAGCCAAAGAAGATCGATCTTCCTCCCAGGAAGATCGATCTTTCTTGAGACAGAGGGCACCCTTCTTGTCGCGCTAAGAAAGATCGATCCTTCCTCCGAGGAAGATCGATCTTCGTCGCGATGAATGGTAATCATGCTACCCAAGACCCAGGATCGATCTTCTCCAAGCAGAGGATCGATCCTTCATCGGGCGCAACATGACCAACCCAGAGGGATCGATCCTTCCTCAAGAGGGATCGATCCGAATGAGTTCTCCAGCGTACTTCCGACGAGAAATACCGCCGGTGGAAACATCCAAACTTAACAAAACTCTGGAATCTGATAGATCAAGATCCCATGAGTCCAAAACCGGTTAAATCATGTAAAACCAACATGCGTATCTACAGATCTAAGCCAAAGAACACAATCAAACCGGAAACTCCAAAAACCGGGAATAAAAGTAGGTATGAATCCCTACCTAAGCAAAAGCAGCTTAAATCCAAGCAGCTAGGCCTTGGATCGTCCTCAAACGCCTTCAAAAATCACAAGATCTGAGCTCATATCTCCGGATTTCAAAAGGATTCAAGGAAGAAAGTCTCGTCTGCTTTATAGGCAAACAAACCGACTTATGAATGATCGATCTTCCCCTAGGCAGAGATCGATCTTCATGACGATCGCACCTTGACTTTCTGGCACAAGAAGATCGATCTCTTAGTTAGAGAAGATCGATTCTTTTTGTGCTGAAAGCTAAACTTAGGCAAGAACTCAAGCCTAAGTCCGGATCTTTCGATCCCGGGTCCCACTAACCGTTCTAACCAAATATTACCACAAACACGGTCAGTGTGTGCACACGCGGGTGTGAAACAAGCCGACAAGGCACAATTTACCAAATTGCCCTTGCGGTCCACGACGAGCCACAGGAGTAGAGGGACAGGTCCTCATATGATCATAGGCTTAGATGACTGGTACATCTGTTGCTTGGTGATTGTAGAGGTCGTGTCGGCCTCGAGTCGGATGCTGAGATGTAGCCAGTGTTCCACTGTATTGACTCTTGAGTAGAGGAGTTGCCTACTCAGCGGTGCCATTTCCCGCCTGCAGTGTCGTTCCATGCTTGTGAGCCAGTAGTGTTGTTTCCTGCTACTGAGTGTGACCTGACATGTGACCAGCTCGGCTAGAAGACCATGATCGTGGGCCTCAGGGACACGCGGCGGGGTTATGGGACCCCTGTATACACTCAGGTCTTACTTGAGGGCGACACTGTTGCGTTTCCCCCTTCCTTCTGTGTGTCGTAGTGTAGAATCCTACTGAGCTTTATGCTCACTACTATCCGGGCTGCGTTTTGCAGTTGCAGGCGTTAGCTCCTCTTCGGTGGCCCCTACCGGGCAGTTGGTCGATGGTGCGGTGGCGCCAGGCGGAGTCTGAGAGGTGGTGATCATTTACGGCTTTATACCCTATGTTAGTCTCCTACGGGAGTGTTTAAATGTTGTATTTGAATCTTCCCCTCTCCGATGATATGTATATTAAATTCACTTAGGTTTTGTAATCTGTGGTTCGAGGCTTGTTTAAATTATATCTTTTAAATTGAGGGTGTTTGTGATGATTGTTAGGGATACCAATAGGTTAGAGGGAACCCTCGCCAATATTTTCCGTGATTTGTTAGGTTTCGGTTCGCGTCGCTCGGCCCGGTTGGGCTTTCGCGGGTCGGGGCGCGACAAGGCCTATCATCGAAGTTGACTGTACACCACAATTCAAACCAGGTCCAAACTACCCAACCCCGGTCCTAGGGCTAAATCCGAGCTTCCAAGCCTCGGGACGACGACCTATAGAACGCCCACGCCCTAACCATGTAACTAATGCACAACAGAGATGCATGCGATGAACATATGCATATAAGCAGTTATGTATGCAGCAGGATGTGATGATATCATAACAAGGTTTGGGCTCGCACTCTGCAGGCCCGGGGTGGTGAACATCTATTTAAGGTATGGAACTGCTGTAATTGTACACCACCAACTGCCAGCCAGTTCACCAGCAACCTGCATTGGGAAGCAGCCCCGCAAACAACAGAAGACAAACCACGCATGTAAAGGCCGTCGGCGCACGCCGGCATGCAAGGTTATGGAAAGCAGTAGGGCTACTCGCCCACTTATTCTCAACATCCCAGGAGTCATCACTCTCCTGGTTCACTACTACCCCTAATATGGGGCTAGCATGCTTAAGAATATGTACAAGGTATAAAACTGTAAGAAATCTGTCCACACAAAGCCCCGCGGTTAAAGCCAATGAAAACTCCTCTCTGTCACCAAAGGATCGATCTTTTCCTAAGCAAAGATCGATCTTTCAAGTAACAGAGAGCCTTCCCTTCCTGTTGAGCCAAAGAAGATCGATCCTTCCTCCCAAGAAGATCGATCATCCTCGCGTCAGAGGGAACCCTCCTTGCCGCGCCAAGGAAGATCGATCCTTCCTCCCAGGAAGATCAATCCTCCTCGCGACAAAGGGGATCCCATGTTACCGAAGGCACAAAGATCGATTATGCTCGGGTTCAGCATGACCAACAATGAAGGATCGATCTTTCTCTCAGAAAGATCGATCTTGTTGGGTTCTCCGGCGAACCTTCGGCGAGAAATACTGTCAGAAAACTCCACTAAATCCCTAAAAACCTTGGGATCTGGTAGTACGAAGGACCACGAGTCCAAAATCGATAAGAATACTACAAACTAACAAACATACATCAAGATATAAGCAAAAGAAGATCACAAACAACTCAAACTCACAAAAACCGGAAACAAACGTAGCTGGGATCCCTACCTAGCCTAGAGCAGCTTCAATCCCAGTTGCAAGACCTTGGATCGTCCAAAATCTCTTCAAAATTCGGCAGCTCTGAGCTCAAGAACGCGGATTTCAAAAGGGATTCAAGGAAGAGGGTTACGTCCGTTTTATAGACAAACGAACCGACCTACCTTCATGACGATCGTGTCTTGACTTTCTGGCATTAAAAGATCGATTTTCTAGTAAGGAAAGATCGATCCCTTAGGTGCAGAAAGCTAGACTTGGGTTAAAACTCAAGCCCAAGCCCGGATGTTTCGATCCCGAGTCCACCAAACATTTCTAATCAAACACTAACACAAACATGGTAAGTGTATGCACACGCGGGTGTGAAACAAACCAACAAGGCATAATTTACCAAATTGCTCTTACGGTCTACAACGAGCCATAGGGGTAGAGGGGCAGGTCCTCACAGCTACGTTGTTGTGATCGGCTGGGGCGATCGGTCCATTTCAAGAAAAGATCGATCCTTAGAGCTTAAGGTGTTAAGTCGTCGGGCCTTCTTCTTCTTTTTTTCTTCTTTTCTCTTTATCACCCCTCGCAAATGATCGATCATTTTGGGTCAAAAAGATCGATCATTTTCACTTGGCCTGATTACTTGGAGGGGAAGATGGAAATGATCGATCATCATGGGAGCGATGATCGATCATCCAAACACACCCTCTCTGTCACAACTTGTGTACAAAAATGATCGATCTTCCTTTGATGAAATGATCGATCATCCTTAACTCCAGTCCCTGCCTCATGGTGATCCCGAAAATGATCGATCCTCAAGGTATTGATGATCGATCATCTTAAACACCATGTTTAGTCTCCATAGGTGAACAAAAATGATCGATCATTCAGGTATATGAAGATCGATCAGTGTAATACCCAGGTTCTATATACATGACGTGCAAATAAAGATTGATCATTACATGTTGTGAAGATCGATCATTTGCACCAAAACGCCAGATTTGTGTTAAAAACATGGGAATTAAGGCTCTAATTTCTTATATATGAATATTAAACACTCCAAGGCATCTAAACTTAAGTAAGAACACCCCAATCTAACAGTCAATACAAAAATTCAGCAACGACAATGACGACATTATCAAACAATCAATCAAAGAGCAACTTACACACATCAAAATCAAACATGCAAATAATTAGAAAACAAGCAAGCATGCAATTAAGAAAAGTTTAAACAAACAAATTAAAATCAAGGCAAAGATGGGTTGCCTCCCACCAAGCGCTTGGTTTAACGTCTCGAGCTCGACACAATGCAAGCTCAACTAAAATTGAATTTGGGTGGTCGGTGGCTTCAGGTGAAGAAATACATGGACTGAAGAGTGGAGAAGATGTGCAATCATGCCTTATCAAAGAATAAAGTAACGTCCTTGGCAAACAATCCATATGAAAGTGTATGTACTAGCCATTCACTATCCTTCAATCCATATGTGTCAATCAAAGGGAGCCATCCTCAAGTCAGCTTTTGGTGGCTGATGGTTTAAAGTAAAGAAATACATGATTCGAATAAAAGTAAAGTCATGTAGACATAATTCATCAAAGAAGAAAGACATGTCCCAGGTAATGAAATCATTAAAAAATTTAGTCTGTGGCCATTCACCATCCTGCAAATCATGAGTTTCAATAAATTTGTCCTTCATCAGATAGGATTTTGGTGGCATATGATTTAAAGTATAGAAATACATGCATTGAAGGATAGAGATGAGGTGCAAACAAGCTTTATCAAAGAAGAAATGAGAACTTATGGCAAATAATTCATTATAAGCTTTAGGCATTGGCCAATTGTCGTCCTTCAAGCCATGGATTTCAATAAATGGAGTCATCATCAAGTGGTCTTTTGGCGGCCGATGATTTAAAGTATAGAAATATATGGTCCGAAGAAGAGTAAAGCCATGCAGACATGCTTCATCAAAGAAGAAGAGAATGTTCGTAACAAACAAAGTACTTGAAAAACAAGAAGTCTTGCATAAATCTTTGATGAAGCTACAATCAAATTCAGCATGACCTAGAAATTCGGAAAAACAAGGTTTGGTACTGATGAGAATGCATAATGTCATATTTTTATCCCGTAATATCTAGTCTTCTGTGCTTATTTGGTACCTAAATATACTCATTATTCTTATATTTTGGTTTGGAATGCAATTGGAGACCTTGAGTGCGAAACCAAGCCAAATAGACAATTCTGGACAGTTTTGACAGTTCGTAATCTGAGCATAGCTTTCCTATCCAAGCTCTGATTGGGATGATTCAAGATGCCATAGAACATGAAGAAACCTCTCTATATCTTTCATGTTTTGAGCTTTAAGAGATTCTGATTTATTGCATCAAGGAAATCGAAGCCAGTAGGTACGAAGAAGATTGCAAAGAAGATGGGTCAGTTTCAAAGATTAAACTGTACCTACTCGGAAAGAACCAGATGAAGTTCCATATATGAATGCAAAACTCTGGAAGTCTAGCTTATGTAGAATTTTACGGTTCATGATTTGGAGCTTTTTAGAGAAAGTTACAGTGCTTTTACTACAACTAGTGCATGACAAAATAGCAGAAGAAATATGCAGAAAATAAACGATTGATCTTATTTCCATAAAAGATCGATCCTTGATGCACCCAGAGATGAAAAAGACCCACGGTCGACCGTCACATCGACCGTCAGCTTCTGTCAAAAATATACCTTCTCAGGGTCAATGTGAGAATCGACCGCGAGCATAAACATGAAATCTGGAATAAAGAGATCGATCTTCTTTACATAAGAGATTGATCCTAGTCGGGGCACAGCCACAATCTGGCAAGAAAAGATTGATCTTCTACTACATAAAGATCGATATTTGTTAATCGAATTTGCACAATAAAAGGCTCAGATCTAATCCGAGGATGAGAAACTTATGAGCTATAAATATGATTCTTTTTCGGGATTGAGGGGGGCGAATTCTAGAAATTTTTTCTGCTACTTTCTATTTCTTATATATTTCTAGGGTTCTTCTTTCTTCTTGGTTCTTGATGGCCTTGCGTGGCTAAACCTTAATTCTTGGTCGAGGAAACTGAAACCTCGGAATCTTTGAACTGTGAGATCTAATCTATTTTTATTGTTCAGTTTATGCTTTGAGTATTGAATGTTTTTCTGTGATTATATTCATGATTGTCTTGTCTAATTGCTAGGAGGCCTACTAGTTTATTATTCATTGCAATCTACTGCTAGGTTGGATATCAAATCCGTAATTGTTTGATTCCTCTAATCTGCGAGGCAACTTGGGTTTAATGATTTACTGCGTTTCAGAGATTGTTAGATCTTAGGAAGAATGTTCGACTAAATTAAATGCAACTGCTTGTGCTTGTGTTGTTTACCTCAACAAAAAATCTACGCTTATCCTGCGCACTCCAAAAGGAAGGGATCTCACCTGTCGCCAAATAATTGACAATATGCGCATACCAGGGCAGTCGTGCAACTGAAAAGAGTTGCTCACCGGGGAAGTCATCCATGATCGATGGCTCATTTTCCGATACTTTCACCATCAACCTTGATAGGTGATCAGCGACAATGTTCTCCACGGGAAAGCGGGGACTGATCGAGCACCTAAGAACAAAAGCAAAACAAACCAAAAACAAAAGCAAACATTCAAGCACACAACATAAAAATAACTCAAACATTCTCAAGCATACAAGAAAACAAATCGAGCAAACTAAACTACTATATATAAGATATGGATTTTTAACCGCGCCCTTGGCGGCCGTGCCCTAGCACGATGATATGGAAAATCAGTAAGTGCCATGATCTAAAAGGTTAACCTTAGTAGTATCACCAAGGGTAATTTATCATGTGAATCCAAGTGGCATATTACAAGTGGGAGAACTAGCTTTTGCATTCTAACACCAATAAACAAGGTAGCTGGATCTCTCAAATAGAAATATGTATCATCATTATGCTCAAGTTTCAGTGACTCATCCAATGACCTATCAATAATGTCATCGTGCTCGTGGTCAAGGATGCTAAGATCACAAAATCTGAAATAAATCCGTCGAAGTCTAAAAGTATCTATCAAGGTCATGTTCTTCCTAACTATCCAAGGAGATGAAATAAAAACAGGAAATATACCTCGTGGCTTAGAAGGAATGACTTGAAATGCAACCGATGGAGGTTCAACGAATACATGGTCGTGTGGTCTTGGTAGTCATCCGGATCTTTCTCGTTGCTGACCGGCCCGTACTGGAGTACTTCGTCTTCTTCCAACCGATGTGTCCATCCGAGTTCGTGCACGCTAAAAGATGTGATTACCTCGCATAGTTAGTGTGCCTTCTCCTCGTCCTTCATAAGTAACTGCAGAATGAAAGAGTCAAAATTAGGCTTGGTTTTAGCCTCCTTAAGTAAGTCCAAAATCTCTGCCATAGAAAGTTGATGAGAAACATGTGCATCAGAGGTATCAAAGGCATGAACATGTGCATTACTAACATTGGAATCATGAGCATATGCATAATGAATGTTAGTATCTTGAACATGCGTATGAGCGCTAAAATCATGTGCATATGCATCACACACATTAGAATCAATATCTTGTGCATCAATAGGACTAGAATTTTGAACATGCACACTAGCATTACAGTCATGAGCGTATGCATCATCAACATGAACATCTTGAGCATGTGCACCATAAGCATTAAAATCATGGATGTAAGCATCAGAAGCACTAAAGTCATTGACACATGCATCATACGTATTAGGCTCATCAACATCCACATCATGGAAAGTAGCAACATAAGTATCATGCACATAATCATCATAAGCACTAGGATAAGAGTAGAAAGGCTCAATGTGTTGCATATAGCTGTTGTACATTGAGGCGACATTGGGATGCTTGTAGAATTTGGCATTGATATGACCATGATAATCATCTCATGCCCTCGGAACCGTCTGTGTACAAGTCATCTCAACAAGCTCATCCAAATGCTTCATAGCTTCATCAGGATCAATCTGCAAAAACTCACCCTGCAAAAACTCATCCAAATGCTCAGTTAATCCATAATAAAAATAGCTCATTAAACGCCAACTAGCATAACCATGGTGAGGGCATGAAATTATTAAACTTTTAAATCGTTGTCATGCATCACATAATGTCTCATCATTCTTTTGTGCAAAGGATGAAATCTTTCTTTTCAATGCGTTAATCATATAATCAGGAAGATACTCATTGATAGAAACATGACTCATTCTATTCTCCAAGCTCAATTCGTATATATTTTTCTTACGAACTGTTGTTTGAGACATTCCATCTCTTGACTTCATACAACATGATCTCAAATAGTCTTGATATAATTCATTTTCCATCATTTTGTTTCAGTTTTTTTTTTCAGTTTTTTTTCAGCAAGTAAAAGTAAAACTAAAAATCAAAATAAAACTAAAAAGAAAATAAAGAAAACTAAGGAAAAAGAAATAAAAATCCAAAGAAAAGGGAACAAAGTTATCGCCTTCGATGTCTTCAATCCTCGTGATCTGATGATTCTGGCGCTTTTCTGAACCGTCTCCCCGGCAACGGCGCCAATTTTTGATGTCGCTCAAATGTGTCACGCACAGCGGTCGCGGTGCAGAACAGCATAAGAGAAGTCGAACCCACAGAGAGACAAGCAGGAAAGATCCAGAAACACAGATAATAATATATCGAAAATAATCAAGAGCGATAAAAGTTAAGAAAATAGATTGAAGATGTAATGATAAGATAAAGTTAACGAAAGAAATCAAGATTTGAATGAGGCTAGGCTTCAGGAATCACTTCACTCGGATTTAGGTTCTTCTCTTCTCAATGGTTCATATAATACTCAGTTAAGGGATTCACATCCCAATCACCTTAACCGGAAGACAAGGAACTATAAACCTAACAAAATACAAAAGTGTCTCTTCCTACAATTGATTCTTCCTTATTATAATTCTAACTTCATCCAATCCAAACCTAAGAATACACGATACCGACTGTCACTACAGGCAACGCGCAGCAAAAGTTCATCGGGACAAAGCCCTAACTCTATCTAATCGGATTTCTAAGAATACACAATACCAACTCTCACAATCGGCAATGCATAGCAAAGATTCCTCGAGATAGAGCCCCATCCTTGTCTTACCAGATCCCTAAGAATACACAATACCAGCTACGGGCAATGCATAACAAAGGTCTCGCGAGACTCGGTAGGAGAATCAAAAGAGATAACTATGGGATCACAATATCATAAAAGAAGCATGACTGGGTTTATAATATTAATCATCCACATATAAATCTATAATCTAAAAATAATCTTTGAAGATCCAATACATAGAAAAGAGTTTAACAATAAAGATTAAAACTATGAACCATTGTTGGAGAAGAAGCCCTAGTCCTCGTTAGATCATCCGTCCGCAATGCCCGCGGATTACTCGGCCATGGATGGAGATTCCTTCATCTTCTTCGTTTGGAAAACGTCCAGAAAAGAGCCCCCAAAAACATCCAAGAACTCCCCTTATATAAGGACATGAAACCCTAGCTTTTATTTCAGCCTTTGGATTAAATCTGATGGCTCTTATTCAGATTCGCCCGAGTAGGATCGATCCCCCCTTAAGTGTAGGATCGATCCCCTTGAAATCAACATCTTCAATTTCTGGCTACGCCCGACTCGGATCGATCCCACTATAGGTGTCGGATCGATCTTCCTCTTCTCTATTTTCCATAGCCTGGGTCACCCGAGTAGGATCGATCCTTTCATAGAAGGGGGATCGATCCTTCTCAGTTGGATCAATCCTTCCATAGAAGGAGGATCAATCGTTCTCCTCAAACTTCTCGAGTGAAAGGAGGATCGATTCTTCCATGATCATCTGAAAAATGGGTGTTCTGTCAGGATTTAATTCCCGAGTCCGATCGATCCCTCTCCAGGTGTGCGATCGATCTGACTCCCTAAGTATTCACTGTTTTGCCATCCAGACTGCGCCATCGGTACTAAAATTGTCGTAACTTCCTCTAGGAAACTCAGAATCACGAACCGTAAAATTCTCTAGAAACTAGACTTCAAGAGCTTTCCAACCATATATGGCACATCATCTGGTTCTTCATGAGCAGGTATAGTTTAATCTTTAAAGTTGATCCATATACTCTTTTCAGCTTCTTTTAGCTCCAATTTCCTGCATTTTCCAAACAACTATGTGAAGCATATAAAAGTATAAAAATAGTGCTAAAGAAGTTGATTAAGGGTGAAGATATAGCAATTGAGATGGTTATAAGGTTGTTCAGTGTGCACTATGCACTCATCAAAACCCCCCATCTTTGTTCACATAACACAAAACTTAGGCTAGATACTCATCGTGGGATCGACTCGTACTCGCACTATTACATTTATTTTAAAGAGTATTGGTTTTATTTTGATTGCTTGCGACAGCACATCAGCTACCTCACAATGTTCAATAAGTGTGGATGAAGTAAAGGGTAGAGGCTCAAAGTGAGGTTTCCTAAAGGAGGTCTCACAAGAATCATCCAAGTCGTCACAGACATCATCCATCACATCAAAGACCGACATGTAATTTTTAAATGAAACTTCATCAATATATGCATCAAGATTAGGTAAGGTCTCATAAAAAGCTTTATGAACCGGAAAATTAATATCATAAGAATCATCCTCCTCAAGGTTAGATATATTCTCGTAAAAACCTTCATAGACCAGCAACACAATATCACATGAATAATTATCAAAATAAGGTACATCCTCATGAAAAGCTTTGTAAAACGGCAAGTTGATATCAAACGATTCATCCTCAATATTAGGTATGTGCTCGTGAAAAGCTTCATAAACCGGCATAATAACATTACCATGACTTACGAGAGGTATCAAATCATGCATGCATTCATCAATACCATTATCATCAAGAAACATCGGATGGACCGATTCATTCACATCACAAATCAATGTATCATCCATAATCCTACGAACCAGTAAAACCCCAAAAGGAATCTCATCGTTGCATGCATCATAAACATTGGTAAATTGGGTATCACAAGCCTTGTCATTAGAACTAAGGAGAACCAGCTCATTTCCTCAATCATCAACCTCATCATAATAAGATTCCATCAATGATGTTAATTGTCCAATTTGAACTTCCATATTAGCTAATAATTGTGAATGAAAATGTAGAATTTGAATTTGTGCCTCGAAAGTCTTTAAATCGTTAAGAGTCCTTTTATCTAAAGATGGATCTAATTGTGCTTGTAGTTCAAAGAGACTGAGAGGCTCATACCAATGTTGGGGTGATGGGTTGAGTCCTTTTATCTAAAGATAGATCTAATTGTGCTTGTAGTTCAAAGGGACTGAGAGGCTCATACCAATGATGGGGTGGTGGGTATTGTGTTTGAGGAAGATAAGATGGTTCAAAACTAGGTGCAAAGTATTGGTCTGGTTTGCTTGAAGCTTGTGGTTGAACATTATGAGGACAGTAACCTTGGAATTGCCAATAAGGGTATGGATGATCACTCAAATCCGGATCGTAGGTGTATGAATGCAAATCATATGTCGGGTTTGAGCAATCATATGTATCATTAACATAAGCGGGTGCATAATTAGATGGTAAAAAGTAATCGTTCAACGTGGCACCCGGTAGTATATAATTATCGGACATGTATAAATAATTAATTAAACAAGGACCAAGCCAAAAGTTAGAAATACGTTACAAGGGATTGGTCTAAGCATGAGACGTCCGTCGTCGACCGTAGACCATTGATTCTCCCCACGTCGGCGTCTCCCAACAACAAGAAGATATATCAATGTAAGTACGAATCTCTTTTTTTTTCTTTTTTTTAGATATGAAACAAAATTTAAACTAAAGATATTTACAAGGAATATTAGACTAAGCAAAGCAATTCAATCATCTCCTATAGCACTCCCCGGCAACGGCGCCAAAATTTTGATAGCGCTTGAAAAGTGTCACAGCTTAACGTGCCCGATCAAAATTACAAATTTATAATCGAACTTCAAACTAACTACTTTGGGAGTAGATAGCAGTGAATCCGAGTCGAATCCACAAGGAATGCGTAGGAAAATAATTAAACTACTAAACTCAATCTAAGTATTTCTACCAATAAGTTGAGAAAAGATTCAGAATTGAAATTAAACTAACTTTATACGAAATGATTGATAAATACGAGAAAAGGTACCAGGGAATTCTTAATCAATAACTAGGATTATACCAGGTCTTCCTACGATTAGAACAAGCTAACTAATCTGAATGGTTTTCCTAATGGTTTATAGGTGAATGACTAGTTCTCCCAATCACTCAACAAGTTCCGGTTAGGATCCCTTGTCGATGAGAGCAATTATCTAAAAGTCAGTGACCTAATGATTAGTTATAATCACTGCTAATGAATCCTCTAATCAGGATGAATTCATTGTGGGAAAATAGTAACACTATGGATTTAGGTGTAAGATCAAGATGGTTCTAACACCTTGAGGTCATCAAATAGAATGTCTCAAGGATTAGCAGTTACTCTAATGGTTCTAGCACTACGAAATCTCTAATCTTGAATTAAGATTAATAATGGATTAAGAGTTGGTCATAATGGTTCTAGCATTACGTGTAATGGTTCTAGCATCATAAGACTCTTAATCTCGAGAAGAAAATCCTCACATCCATGGTTCTAGCATGAATGTTTTAATGAGAATCTCTAATCTCAAGCCCTAACATGCTCAAGACCAAGATCTAGGGCATAAAGGAACAAATCATTCATCCACTAATAATAAAATCACACTAAGTTCATAAAGAAATTAAGATCAATCCATACAAACCATTCAAAGATGTATACAAGCCCTAAATCTTAGAAATCCCTAATAGAAACCCTAGTTACATCATAAGAATCCCATGGTAAAAAGTTTAGCTACTTATCTTGGGGGTTTGATCCATAGATGAAGGTTGATGAAGCTCTTCCGCCATGGATTTCCTCCCGAAAGATTCTAAAAAGAAAAGTTAAAAAGAGAAAAAAAAACTAAGAAAGAGTGCTCTCTCTCCTTGGCCTCCAAGCAGCCAAGAGAGAGTTTAGAGAGCCCCCCAAAACCCTAAAATATGCCTATTTATAGCCTAGGTATCCCCTTAACTCGAATTAGATCTGGGCCTTTGATTATGTTCACTGGCAAACAAATGATCGATCATTCCCTCGGGTGAAGATCGATCATTTGGTCTTCAATTGTTGGCTATGTCCCATAGATGATCGATCATTCGTATATGACATGATCGACCATTTCTTTGTGTTATTGATCACGCCCCGTGGATGATCGATCATTCCATGAAGGAAGATCGATCCTCTTAAACCTTGCTCTCTGTCACTATTGTCGTGCATAAATGATCGATCCTTTGCTTCCTTGAAGATTAATCCTTTGAAATGGTGCTCTCTATAAGATTAGTGCACTTAAATGATCGATCCTTTCTTGATGTGATGATTGATCATTTATGTTGGAATTGCCCAAATGAGCTCATTTTGACTCCAAACTTGATCTAACTCGTACTAGGGTCTGTTATACCTGAAATAGGATAAAAATAGTAAGTGAAGCATCGCTCGGAGACTAACAAAGCCAAATTATAAGGGTGATTTGTGCACTTTTCAAGTCTTATCAATGCATTGTTACCCTTCAAGACAGTGCCACCGTTAACCGTTGTATAGGTTTCAAACCAGTCTCGACGAGGACACATGTGGTATGAGCACGCCGAGTTGAGCACCCACGAATCAGCCAAACGATCAGAACCTCCAGTTGATACAACGATCAAATCTCCATCTCCGAAGTTAGATTCTTGATTTACAATATTTGCCAAATTTGAAGACTTTCCACTCTTCTTGTCTTCTCCTTGATTCTTCCACTTGGGACAATCTCGCTTATATTGTCCAAGTTGTTGACGCTTAAAGCACTTGGCATTGTTCGGATTCCTAGATTTTGATCTCAATCTTCCCTTATCAAAACCCTTCTCTTGCCTCCTTCCTCGGTCATGCTTCCCCTTCACCATCAAACCTTCGCCTTGGGAGCCTTCACCATGGACCTGCCTCCTATGGTTATACTCCAACAGGGCTCCAGTGATATCTTCTAATTCCACCGTTTTCTTCCCGTAAAGTAATGTTGTTATCATATGATCCCATGAAGAGGGAAGATACATCAGTAGAATCAGTGCCTTGTCATCCTCCTTGAACTTCTCCTCTACCTTCAACAAATCGTTGATGATTTGATTGAAGGTGTTGATGTGTTGGACCAAATCAAATCCCTCCAACATCTTCATCCCATAAAGCTTCTACTTCAGATGCAACGTTCTGGAGAGTCTTGAACATATAACGACTCTCCAACTTCAACCAGACCGCCACCGGAGACTCTTCGTCCATGACGTGGTACATCACCTCGTCTGCCAAACAGTTCCGAATTGACCCCACAACCCTGACTTGCATCTCTACCCAGTCTGAGTATTTCACATCCTCTGGCTTCTTGTTCAGCGCCCTTGACAACCCCTGTTGTGCGAGCAAATCCTTCACCCTTTGTTGCCATAACCCGAAGTTTCCCGTGCCATCGAACAACTTTATGTCAACCTTGGCAAACGAAATCACCGCAACAAACCTGGCTATGATACCAATTGTTGGCAATAAACACGTCCACGCGATGGTAACCACACACAGTAAAAGGAAGAAAGAAAATAAAATAATACACAGAGACACGAGATTTACGTGGTTCGACAAGAATGCTTACGTCCACGGGGAGAGAGATCGTCTTCTTTCATTATACAGAACAGGGGTTACAAATCTCTCAATATCACAGCTGCTCCAATATGTCTTATCCTCAACTCTAACCTAGGTTACATGAGTATTTATACTCCTCCATACATAACCTAATCCGAGTCGGGTCTAAAGACAAAATAGGTTGGATCCGCTAAAACAAATCCTAAAATTCGTTTAGCTTCCGGGGGCGCTACCCCCGGAAACCCCGCCCATGAGCTGGGCGCTACCTCATATCCCGTTAAGTCTACGTAGTGTGTCATAGCCGAGCCGGCGATAGAATTCAAGACATCCAATGCACAACCTATAACCCATATGCATCGTACGCATCAAATTGTACACCTTACGTGCCGGGGTTGGGTTAAACGTTCGGAGGTATCTTTCTAGGGAAAATTGCCGTTTAGTCTCTTTGGGAGAAGTTGTTTGCTATTTAGTCTCCTTGAAAGATTTTAAGCCATTTAGTCCCTTTTTGGACAGCTGTACTTTTTTATCTCTAAAATACCCTTTATGTATTTTGTTAAATGAGAGATGGATGGATAGTTTTTGAATTAGGTGGTGGGCATTAATTGGAGTGGTTGGCAATATATACACCTATTCCCAATACAGTGAAGGCATGCATGCATCCACTTATGACTGGATGCATGCATTAATGGGGGCATTAATAGTAACTACTATTATGGGAAGTAACTACAAATATTGGTAGTTACTTACCAGTTTTCCTACCTTTTTCTTGGGATAGTAATTACAAATTATGGAAAAGTAACTACAATTATGAGAAGTAACTACAAATATTGGTAGTTACTTCCCAGTTTTCCTACCTTTTTTCTGGAATAGTAACTACAAATTATGGAAAAGTAACTACAATTATGGGAAGTAACTACAAATATTGGTAGTTACTTCCTAGTTTTCCTACCTTTTTTCTGCGATAGTAACTACAAATTATGGAAAAGTAACTACAATTATGGGAAGTAACTACAAATATTGGTAGTTACTTCCCAGTTTTCCTACCTTTTTCTGGGATAGTAATTACAAATTATGGAAAAGTAACTACAATTATGGGAAGTAACTACAAATATTGGTAGTTACTTCCAAAAATATTGTAAAGTAATTCCAATATTTAATAAATAGACATTTTATAAATAGTTTGAAGAATTTTTCTATTACAATTTTTTGGAATTAACTACATATATTGCTAGTTATTTCCAATTTTCCTACATTTTGCCTACCAAATATTGATAGTTACTTTACAATTTCTAGGAAGTAACAACAAATATTTGTAGTTACTTCCCAGATTATTGGTAGTTACTTCCCAGATTATTGGTAGTTACTTTACAATTTTTTGGGAAGTAACTACAAATAATTACTATAAAAATTGGTACAAAAATTTTCTGAGAAGTATCTACAAAATTTTCTAAAAAACTTTGCTAAAAAGTTATTACAAAAATTTTCTGAAAAGTATGTACAATTTATGGGAAGTAACTACAAATATTGGTAGTTCCTTCTATGAATTGTAAAGTATCTACCAATATTTTACTACAAAAAAAATAATTGAAAAAAAAAACTCTCCATCTTGAGCGTTGGAGACTGGTCGGCCGTCGTTCACCGACTCAGGATCGGCGAGGGATCTGCGACGGGGGACAGTGGTAAGATCCCGATAGCTTTCGAGCTTTGACCGGCGAGGGGGGGCCCGGATCCGCGGCGGGGGAAGTGGGTTGGCGACGGGGGAGGCCGGATCGGCGGTTGTGGGAGGCGGATCCGCGGTTGGGGAGGCCGGATCCGCATCGGGGGAGGGCAGATCGGCGGCGGGGAGCCAGATCGGAGGCTGGGGAGGTGGACCGCTGTCGCTCCCCGACCCGCGAAAGCCCAACCGGGCCGGGCGACGCGAACCGGAACCTACCAAACGCGGAAAAAGAACGGCGAGGGTTTCCTTTAACCTATTGGTCTCCTTAACAGTTCACCAAAAGCACCCCCAATTTAAAAGATAATAATTAACAAAACTTCGAACCACAGATTTAAAACTCAAAGTATTATACATATTCTCGGAGAGGGGAAGATCCAAAATACAACATTGCTCCCGTAGGAGACTAACTAACATAGGGTAAAAGCAGTAAACGATCACCACCTCGCAAAGTCCACCAGGCGCCGCCGCACCGCCGACCAACTGCCTGGTAGGGGCAACAGAAGAGGAACTGACGCCTGCACCTGCAAAACGCAGCCCGGGTAGGTGTGAGCACTAAGCTCAGTAGGGATCTACACTACGACTCACAGAAGGAAGAGGCAAACGCAACAGTGTCGCCCTCAAGGAGGATCTGGGTGTATACAGGAGTCCCATAACCCCACCGCGTGTCCCTGGTGCCCAGGAGCAGCACACAGTAAGCTCAACAAACACTGGCGACACCAAAGGTCAGCACAGTGGGACACTGTCCCTGAGGCCCAGGGACGGCACTCAGTAAGCTCAACAAAACTAGCGACACCAAATGTCAGCACAGTGGGACACCGGCTACACCTCAGCCTCCGACTCGAGGCCGACACGACCTCTACAATCATCAAGCAACAAGTGTACCAGTCATCTAAGCCTATCATCGAATCGACTGGACACCACAATTCAAACCGGGTCCAAACTATCCAATCCCGGTCCTAGGGCTAAGCCCGAGCTTCCAGCCTCGGGACGGCGACCCAAGGATCACCCACGCCCTAACCAATGCAACTAATGCACACAACAACAATGCATGCTATGACATACACAGATAAGAAGCAGAGCATGTAACAGTATGACAAGCATCATATAAGTCTACTGGATCGCTGCAACGGTACTACCAACCGCTGCCAGCCGATCCGCAGCGGGTCCCGGCATTACGACGGTACCATGACCGTCAACCGCGAACTCCTGCAACGGGAAGCAACCCCAAAAATCGCTGATGAACAGTAAATAATATAATATTATATTCCGAAATATAATATTATATTCAAACACACAAAACCTCTACTTAGGGGCTATTTGATCTTGTCGATCCGATGTCCAAACGACGTCGGATTCAAGATCCAACTTAGCAACCAGTAGGTGTATATACCAGCATCATCATATCCAAAATTCATAGTCATCCAATGGTTGGATTAGCGGGAAAATACAAATCAAAACCGATAATCATCTCACTTACCAATTTAATTGCTGCAACGCAGCCCTCCAGAAAACAATTCATAACAAATCATAAACAAATCGAAAAAATATGAAATAAGATGGAATGGAAAGCTAACGAAGAGAGCTACAACTCTTATGTTTACCAAAAACCAAGATCATGTACTTGCCGGCCGGAAAACTCACCGCAAACCAAGATCATGTACAACTCTTATGAAATAAGATGGAATGGAAAGCTAACGAAGAGAGCGTCCACTCGTTCGAAACCCAAGACAAAGCAGCACAACATAAAGCGAAAAAGCATAACACATCAAAAGGAGCATGCAAGGATGTTCTAGACATAGAACTAACCCATCCCACGCTCAATCTCAACCGAATCCTGATCCTAAACCCTGGGATCTACAACCTCTGCTCTGATACCAAGCTGTCGCGCCCCGACCCGTGAAAGCCCAACCGGGCCGGGCGACGCTAACCGGAACCTAACAAACGCGGAAGACAAAGCTGGCGAGGGTTCCCTCTAACCTATTGGTCTCCCTAACAGTTCACCAAAAGCATCCCCAATTAAAACAATAATATAATAATGAAGCCTCGAACCACAGATTTAAAACTAAAAAAGGTTTAATATACATATCCTCGGAGAGGGGGGAGTTCGGATACAACATTACTCCCGTAGGAGACTAACTAGCATAAGGTATAAAAGCTGTAAAGGATCACCACCTCTCAGACTCCACCTGGCGCCGCCGCACCGCCAACCAACTGCCCGGTAGGGGCCACGGAAGAGGAACTGACGCCTGCACCTGCAAAACGCAGCCCGGATAGGAGTGAGCACTAAGCTCAGTAGGGATCTACACTACGACACACAGAAGGAAGAGGGAAACGCAAAAGTGTCGCCCTCAAGTAGGATCTGGGTGTATACAGGGGTCCTATAACCCCACCGCGTGTCCCTGGTGCCCAGGAACAGCACTCAGTAGCAGGAACAACACTGGCGACGGCAACTGCAGGAACCCGACACTGCAGGGTCAGCACAGTGGGACACCGGCTACACCTCAACATCCGACTCAAGATTGACACGACCTCTACAATCATCAAGTAACCCGTGAACCAGTCATCTAAGCCTATCATTAAGTTTGACTGGACACTACAATTCAACCGGGTCCAAACTACCCAACCCCGGTCCTAGGGCTAAGTCCGAGCTTCCAGCCTCGGGACGGCGACCCAAGGATCACCCACGCCCTAACCAATGCAACTAATGCACAACAAAGGAAAGCATGCTATGACATACACAGATAAGAAGTAAAGAATGCAACAGTATGACAGGGCATCATATAAGTCTACTGGATCGCTGCAGCGGTACAACCAACCGCTGCCAGCCGATCCGCAGCGGGTCCCGGCATTACGACGGTACCACGACCGTCAACCACGAACCCCTGCAACGGGAAGCAATCTCGAAAACCGCTTAATGAACAGTAACAATATAATATTATATTCCGAAATATAATATTATATTCAAACACCCAAAACCTCTACTTAGGGGCTAATTGATCCCGTCGATCCGATGTCCAACCGACGTCGGATTCAAGATGTAACTTAGCCACCAGTAGGTATATATACCAGGATCAACATATCCAAATTTCATAATCATCCAACGGTTGGATTTACGGGAAACACTAATCAAAAGTCGCTGATCAAACCAACTTACCCATTCATTGCTGCAACGCAGCCCTCCAGTAAACAATTCATAAGAAATCGTAGAAAAATCAGAAAATTACGACAAAAGATGGCATGGAAAGCTAACAAATAGATCTACAAATCTTATGTTTATGAAAAGCCATGATCATGTACTCGCCGGCCGGAAAACTCGCCGCAAGCCGGCTGTTTCTCAAGAACAGCAGAAAACCAAAAATCCGAGACTAATCTTGCATAAAACCTACTCAAATCTCAACTGATTAACATGAAACTTAAACCAGTTATTCTAATAGACATAAGGAATCCAACAAAATAAGGATCAACAAGATCCAACGGCTAGATCTAAAGAAAACCCCAAATCAACACAGTAGGTATAACCCTACCTAGCTGCGCTTTCCTCGGCTGATTCCCCGCGATTTGATCACCAACTAGCCTCCAAACCTCTTCAGGGATCTTCCTCTCGTTGTCACGAATCCAACGAGCCTTAGAACGCTGGAAAAGATGGCCGGAGGAGGGAGAACGGAGGTGATGAAGCTTGGCTGCCGGAACAGGGGAAAAAAACAGGGCTTCGGGAGAGAAGAAGGAAGAAGGAAGGAAGAAGAAAGAGAGGAGAAGGAGGAAGAGGAGGGGAACAAAAGGAGGGGAAAGGGGGAGGGGAAAGCCGGGGAAAGGGGGAGAAAGTGAGGGGAGGGGATGGGAAGTCTCCCCTCCTCTGACAGAGGAGAGCGACGGCCAGCGGTGGCCGTCCTCGCGAAGCAGAAAACCAACCGACTT
>OY986969.1:9648653-9689436 GCA_963920575.1 Narthecium ossifragum | reverse complement strand
TCCTAAACAAACAAATCCCTGGCCTTTCTATCTAGGGTGGGCCTCTGGTGACCGGGTTTACCGACTGTTCAGTTGAAGGATGCGCTGACACCTCTTGTCTGGAAGTGCTTTATTCTCACTTCCAGTCAGTATTGTTATTTCCATCGTGATGCCAAATTCCTCTCTTCTTGGCGCAGCGATGAGAGCGTTTGTTGTGCTTCTTCTGGTTCTATCCGCCCTCTTCGTCTCCAGGTTCGCATTCGGTTTCCTTTAGTTTGAATTCGATGTGTATGGCTTATCTTAATATGATCTTTGAGCTACCACCATGGCTTACCATCGAATTTAAAGGATCTACTTTAGTTCATTAAAACCCACCCAGTTTTGATTTTAAACTGGTTTCATTTTAATCTAGCTGTGGAGTTGTGACAACTGTAAACTTAAATGATCAATTAGTACCGGAATGTAAATAGCATGATGATTCGGAAATCGCTGAGGACCCATTTGAGAATTGATGAGATTTTTTTTCTTTTCAGGGAATTGTGCGGTGCTGAATCACTAAATGGAGGAATGGTGCTTGCTAATTTGCCTCCTAGAGGCTGGAATTCCTACGATGCGTTTTCTTGGGTCATTGATGAAGCAGCATTTCTCCAAAATGCGAAAATACTAGCTGAGAGATTGCAGCCGTATGGATACGAGGTCGGCTGGAGAAACAATCTCTTCATAGAAAATTGATTATGAAAAAGGTTATGTTTGTTCTTATATTATCCTCCAATATTTGATGTAGTATGTGGTAGTGGACTACCTGTGGTACCGGAAGAACGTCAATGGTTCGTCATCTTGGGCCTATGGTTTCGACAACATTGACGAATGGGGACGAGTTTTTCCTGATCCTGATAGGTGGCCATCCTCTCAAGGTGACAAAGGTTTCAAGGAACTTGCACAGAAGGTTCATGACATGGGTTTGAAGTTTGGGATCCATGTCATGAGAGGCATAAGCAAACAGGCAGTGAATTTGAACACTCCTATCTTAGATGTTTTTAAGGTACTCTTTCTCCTCCCATACTGGATAACCTACGGTTGCATTTTACTCCTATCTTAGATGTTTTTTAAGGTACTCTTTCTCCTCCCATACTGGATAACCTACGGTTGCATTTTATTTTGGGTTTTCATTGTCATAGTCATAGAATCTTGACTATGCGAGCCACAAGCTATATGTTTGCATCCAATTATCTTCACTTTGGACTGTTCGATGCTAGCTACATGAGTGATTCTCAATGATTGCTCGTATTACTATCAATTTATAATATCTAAATCTGATCTTACTGTTGTGCTAGTATATAAACAAACCATATCTTCCTCCCGGTTATTCCGCAACTGATTACAGAGGTCTCTATAATGCAGGGAAGTGTATACGAGGAGAGCGGTCGATTATGGAGGGCAAGAGATATAGGGATGACTGACATGCCTTGTGCATGGATGAATGATGGTTTTATGAGTGTTAATACAGATGTAGGAGCTGGCAGAGCCTTCTTGAGATCTTTGTATCAACAATATGCTGAATGGGGTGTTGATTTTTGTAAGCAGTTATTACTTCATTTTAGTTTTTTTTTCTTTGCAGCATGCTAGTATAGGATTGGATGATGTATATGCCAAGATTAGATGGATAGATTTTCGAAAGTAGTTATTGTATAGTAGGCTTCCGTACGTTTGGTGAAGAATAAACCTAGTTAGTTGGAAAATATAGTAGGCTTCCGTACGTTATTGTATAGTTGGCTTCCGTACATCAAAGTCTAAAAGCACACTTGCTCTCTTTTGACATTAGTATACTTCAGAACAGATATCCTGTATATGCTATCTCTTAACAATAACCATTGTCTCAAATTTAATATTTTAAAATGCTTTTATTTAGCAGTGATGAAAAATATGAATGAATATAATCAGTACCTCGGTGGATTCGTGATACAGCATGGATATAGTCCTTAATTAAAAAACAATTCCTTAAAATATTGAGGTTTAATCTTTCATGCATTTGGGTCACCAAGCATTGGCAGATAAAGAAATGTCTACTTATAGAGTTAAAAAGTACTACTCAAATGTTGATTCTCTATTTAGTGAAATCAATTAGATTCAAACTGTGAACTGTAAGATGCGAATTGCAGGTCATGAGAGAATTCGAAAGGTAATGTATACTTGAATTTCTACTTGGAGTTAACATTGATATTGGTGGCCTTCGGTTTTTTTGTTTGAATAGCAAGACCCAGAATGTGAATTCGCAAGATTTTAACATAGTTGGATGGCATTATCATACGGGTCATCATTCTTGTTGTCATCGGTGAGCTTTATAGACAGAATTTAGAACGATATGCTATTTTACATGCCTTTTTAATTTGTCCTGAATAATGATCACTTATGTTTTTTGTCATTCGGTTCCTTTCAGTGAAGCTCGATTGTGTATTTGGTGATGATTTGGATCCAAAAGAGATAGTGACAGTCTCAGAGGTGCTTGTCTAAACCTGCTCTATTATGGCAAACAATTTAGAGCTAATAAATAGTTTATGGAAGTAGCTTGATTTTTTAAAAGGTAACTCACATTTGAATTCCCTAGCTTCTGGAAGAGATTGAACGCCCTATGCTGCTCTCTATTTCTCCTGGAACAAGTGTGACCCCATCCATGGCTGAGGGGATTAGTTCATATGTCAATATGTACAGAATAACTGGGGACGACTGGGATAAATGGGAACATGTTGCAGCTCATTTTGATGTATCAAGGTAAAGAGATAGCCTTCGAGTTTCACATCCTTCTTCATGTACATGTTCATATTCGTATTGGGTACAATTGCTTCTAAAAGCCGTATTGTTTCCTTTGGCGAAGGGATTTTGCTGCAGCTCAAAAAATTGGTGCTCAAGGGCTACGAGGAAGGTCATGGCCTGATATGGACATGCTGCCACTAGGGTGGCTTACAGATCCTGGTAGGACAATTCTCATGTGCGGATGACATTGACTAAAGCTTGCTATCTACGTATAGCAGGCAGATTATGATGTTCTGAACAAGTGACTAATTCATCACAGTACTTCTAGTAGTGTATGACCATGACTTTCAAGCATTGTGCCTTTTTTTGAGTTCACTTTATGCATCACTTTTCAGTATTCAGTTTTCATAACATTTTTGTTTTGTCATAGTTATCATTTGTTCACACTATCTGCTAGTAATATCATAGCTCCTTTCCTCTTGTCCATTTGGCAAGCGAATCTACCATTCCCAACACTGCTTCCTACTGGTGATGACAAACCTTCTCTTGCTACTGACTGTACCTGAGAGCAGTATCATAATGTGTTGTTCTGTTTCACCTTCCAATATCATCTTCATTAGCTCTACATCATTTTCTGACCTTGTCTTCTATTGTCTCTGCTTCTACTCTTCCTCTGCTGTCTTTGTCGAATCATCACACTCTTTGAAGGTTTCCCAGCAATCTTATTTAACCTTCTTACCTCTGCGACAATTATGCTATGCAAGTTTTCTGTGCTACCCAAGATTCTTTATTGCATACAGATTTTGCCTCTATTTCTGTTTTTGTTTATCTCATCTGCAAGTAATGCCATGGGCGGAGCCATGTATAGTTGAGAGGGGGCTCTCATTTTCCCCCCAACTTCTTAATAGTTGCCTATGTTTCCCCACATCCTCCTCATAAATCTACTCAATCCACCATTGTGCATCCAACCCACCACCCTTTTGCATCCAATCCAAATAGGTTAACCACCGATTTGGATCCAATTTGATTGGGTTTAATGAATTAATTTCATGCATCACTTCGAAATATAAAGAATAATCAAGGACAGTTATAATTTTGTGAAAACATTAAAAAATTATCAATACATAATATATTCTTGTGCCAAGTAAATGGTTCAATTGTCATCAGAATATACATGGCTCCGCCCATTATGGCTCAATTACATTGATTAAAATTGACTCATAAATTTAACTCAAATTACTAGAATCTGACTAGAGTTTTCCCCCCAGACTAAACTCCTGGCTCCACCCTTGCCTAGTGCTTGATTTTTTTCATGCCTGAGATTCTGAGCTAGATGAAAAGTTCAACAGTATCTTTTAATTTTGTCAATCAATTATAACCAAGGTCTTGTATACATCTCTAATGTGCCATACTCCGACAGGTCACAACACCCATGTTCCCTGAAGCGCCTTTTATGTCACATCCTCTATCTAGGTGGCATTAGTTTTCACATAGATTGCATTGCTTATATACTGTGTTTTAGCCCTTATCTTCCATTCTTAACAATATCATAACATTGATTGCAATAAATACATTACAATTTTGAACAAGGCTTCTCAATCATTGGACACATGACTTTTCCTCAAATTGGCTATCTTGAACCATTTGATTCTGATAACTAATTTAGGGCACTTGTGTTAATTGAGACTTCCCTGTTTGCTGTTTTCTAGTTTAATTAGGTGTCCTAATTATTTTCTTCCCCTATTTTCTTTGACAATTTGAGTCTTATAAGGATTTTTTGGCGAGTAAACTTTCCATTTAATGTGCTAATTTAACTTTTAGTAGAATTGGAAATATTAAACTACAAATATAGGGCACAAGCCCTAGTGGAAGAGTACTATTCAAGTCTATAAAGTTATTCAGCTTTTTCTCTTGTGGATTAAGAGTTCAAATTTCCTGATAGATTCGAGGATCCTGTCTCAGAGCTAGCGTGTGTAGCTCATTCACCATCACCTTCCCCTAGCATCTATGACACTGTTTCCCAAAGGTCTCTCTTCTAATTCTTAAAGCTTTGGACACACAAATTATGCTTATCAGATGGAATGCTCAGATGAAGACCTTGGTTTTGCATCATTTTGTTTCAATTTGGGTTCCCTTCACAAAAGATCATTACGTGGTAGTAATAACAAGCCTCGACTGCTTAAGTTGCTTTTCCATGTGTCCATGGATTGAGTCATGATCTATGGCTGGAAACTCACAGAATAATCAATGACTGAATTCAAGTATATAACTCTTTGTGGAACAATATTCACTCATTGTGGTTTAGTTGATTTTCGTCCTTCCTGCATGAATTCTCTATATTCTCCGGTTCAAGCAGTCACTACTTGTCTATAACACCTAATATAACACACTTAAATTGTTATCCTGTATGAAAGTATCTTACCTACAAAATCTGCAGCAAGCATATTAATCTAGTGAGGTGTATTCTGATGAGTTTATTGAAGCATGATGAACTCGCTTTTTGCTTGATATAGGATTGTAACCACAAATGATGATTATTTCTCTGGCATTTTGCCACATTCAGCAGTTAGATCTCCCTTTTCAGTTGCTTGTGTGGCTTCTCCTCCATGCTTTATTCAATAATCAGGTCTATCTAAGTTATCAATGACGGCATGCCCTATTGTTATAATCAGGGTTAAGAACACGGATTAGGTCTACTGAGGCAAATTTTACAAGATATGGACAAAAGCTTTCATGATATGGATCTAAAATCTTGATTGGGTGATTCGGGCTGGTAGTTAATAAGCTGACTGAAGTCTGTTATCTCTCTGTAAATTACTCCATCTATTCAATTCTAGCCTGATCCATAGAACTTTAGTTAGTTTGCATGGATTAAAATATGAGGTCCTTGCATTTCAGGGTTATAAAAAGCGGTAAAATGTATCAGGAAAGATCTAATTGTTTCTCTATTGACTTTGATTTGATGATTGTAAAGAATGGATGGTAGTTTTGTTTTATCCTGATTTCAAGCAATGAGGATTGTTTATGGGAATACATTACTGTCCTTCCATGCCCATTTATAATTGTCAGATAATGTTAGACACTTGGAATAGCCTTCTGTTTTGGAGCGTCAGCGGAAGTTCCTGTTGCCTACTCTCATTATACTTTATGATGCATGATAATATATAAGCCTTCACTAACTTGATTATTTGCTCATAAAAAAGGTGTACGACAAGGTCCTCACAGGGAATGTGGCCTTACACTTGATGAGCAGAAAACTCAGGTTTATCGAAGTCTTCATTTTGTTTACATGTACTATTTGCATAGATGGCGTTCCTTATAGTGCACGTGATTATGCAGATGACTCTGTGGTGTATGGCCAAGTCTCCTCTCATGTTTGGAGGAGATCTAAGGCAAACTGATGAAACTACAATCAGTCTCATTACAAATCCTATACTATTGGAGATAAACTCTTACAGCACAAACAATATGGAAGTATGTTCTTATCCTTAGAAAGGAAATATAGTAGTTGTTTTGTTGTTCAACTAGCATCTATTTTCTTGATCACTAGCTTTCCAAGAAGGATACTGATTGCTGTCGCATTTTCCTATTCTGTCTCTAGTTTACCCATGTCTTTACGAATGAGGATTCCAGAAGTAGAACCTCTGCTTATTCCCAGAGACTAATGGATCTGGAGAATTTCAGCATGTATCAGAACAAGGTGCTCTATCTTACTGGCTGCAGCGATGAAAAGACCAAAGGATGGTCTATTGCTAGAGATGACGAGGAACTGGATCAAATATGCTGGCAATTTGGAATGAAAAGCTATGATGGTGTCTCAAGTTGTCTGTACAAGTGGAACTCTTGTTTGACATCGTATGCCTCCTTCCTTTCTTTTGAATTACTATACTTTGCGTAAACTCATATACAGTTGTGTTTGTTAATGAGATTTTGAAGGGATGAAGAGATGCTCTATGAACTGAAGTACCAGGGAAATTTTCAGTTGTTAGCATCCAAAAGTATGAATGCTTGCTTGGATGCATCAGCCAGAAGAAAACGTACTGCAGCAGAGTTAAAAAGAATTTCTTTATCTGCTTGCAAGAGGAGTGCCTATCAGGTACAATTCGAACAAACGACAGACTGCTTGTGCAAAGAATTACTTGAGGTAGCCATGGATTGCCGTCCCGGTGGCACGTGCCGTGCCGGCAGCCTGCTGGCACGGTACATGCCGCCGGCACGGATGCGTGCCGGACCGGCACGCCCCCGTGCCATTCTCCTTTTTCTTCTCCCCCCTACTTCTTCTTCTTCTTGGCACGGTACGGGGGGTTTTCGATGCCACTAACCCCCTGACACGGTACGTACCCGGCGGCACGCACAGTGCCGGACCGGCACGGAAATCCATGGAGGTAGCTACTTCAGTGATTGCTATGTCAAGATCTGGCTTTAGTACTGTATTATTTCCAGGTCAAAAGGCTGTCATATTGGATAGATTCAGAATAGAAGATAAGTCTTGAGTCAGTGCTGATCTGCTGGGGTTAATTTTCTTGTTATCCCTTCTATCTTATATGTCTAAAAGCAAATATCTAGCACTAGCAAAACAAATCACTCTTTATGGGATTTGGTTTGCATTGGGAGTTCTTGACCAATCAATCCCTACAAGTACAGAGCAAACAGGAGAATAGATCTTCCATTGGAATGATTTTTTTCGCTAAAACATTCCTTCCCAAAGTCATGATATTTCTTCGCAAGAACATTCCTTCCCAAGATGGGTATGCCACATTCCTGTCTAACTGCTGATCAGCTAGCCTAGAATATGTCAATCAGGCTCTAACCAAATCCAAACAAAAAATTAATGGAAGCACATAAAAATTACCAAAATTTGCTGAAAATTCAAAGGGTTTCAGGCTCGGTTTTACTGCATAGCCTGTGCGTGGAACTTTAAGCTGCTTTATAAACTTTGGTTTTGGATCACTGGAAGAACTGCACGCATTGAAAGAACAATAAGAGTGTTAGAATGCAAGTTATGTAATTTATAGTCTGGGATTCATTTCTCACTACTGGTAGTTGTGCTAGAAAAGGACATAAAATGAATAGGAAAATGGCATAATCAAAGAACTCACCTACAATTCGTATTTACTTCTTTTAATCAGCAATGAAAGAGTACATGGTGACTTACCTTGCAGCCGTCTAAATGGATCTCGAATCTAGTAATTTGGAATAAAGCTTACACTTGGTCGAACAATTAACTTTTTGTGTAACCTTGGAGAAGTAGTCCTTAGTCAGTTACATGCATGTACAATAATTGTTGTGACCGATCTGATAGTATCTAATAGCAAATGATTTGGGTCTAATATCGATATGTTTAATCAAATTCGGAAGTCAACAGCTCAATCCTTGACGATATACTTAGAACGTACCATTTTACTGATTTGAAGTGACTGTAGAACTTAGCAAGTTAAGCAATAGCTCTTTGGAAGGTGTAGGGTAAGAGGAGTGACTACCTCTTCACTCATGAACAAATTCTCTGACTACTATTAAACTTCAAGCTACAGATACCACTTCTAGTTGCTGTGACTCTAGTGTCTATATTTCTTCGTTGCGTCTCTTTCCCCTTCTCCTCTTTCGGAGCATTGAGTGGTTTTGATATGGATATCAACAAAGTCTAGTGAACAACAGATATTGGTATTCTGGACCATTTGAGAGGAACAGCTTTTGTAGCCCTTTTTTCCCGTGCATAGCCGTGCCCGTGCCCTCATGTGCCCATTCTCACAAATCACATAGGTACAACTCGGTTTTACAGGTGAACATATTGAATGCGTGTATTTTGGCGCCTAACTTAATTGATAACATCGTTCTATGTCCTAGCTTGTCTTGTCTTGATTCATTGCCTACACCTTCGTCATTTTCTTCCTCCGCCTTTATGTCCATACACATCAATGTATACATGCCAAAGCATGGATGATAACTGGATGCTTTGGATTTTCTGAATATCTTTACCTATATTAGCCAGCATGTCTGGCATTTAATTCACGTGTCGTTTCTAGTATATTCGTCTGACAAAGGGGTGTGTGGAGTGTGTTGAGTTTGTGGAGCCTGATCTTCTAGACCCGATCATGACGCACTACGCAGAGCTGATGGTGTCCGGGGCAGCGCCCCGGCGGGGGTCTCCGGGGGCGGTGCTCCCATAACAAAAAATGGATTTGAAATCTGTTGATAGGGGTAGTTTATGTAATTTTCTATACCCTATGTACCGAAACCCTAAGATATGAGGGTGTGTATGGGCGGCCGTCATTGTATGATGTAATTTGGCTCTGTCTCTAAGACAGTGAAAACCTCCAACGACTTCGTGGACGTAACCCTATTTTGGGGTGAACCACGTAAAAACTTGTGTCCGTGCATTCTTCTTCTTCTTCCTCCCTTATAGATCTTAACAGAGTGTGGACTCCAGAAAAGTGGTTTAAGGGAAAGTTGCAATTATCATAAAGGTGAAGCAACGATGCCATGTGAAACCTGGTGGAAGTTTTTGTAAAAAAATTTAACTTGAAAAAGAAGATGTCTCCTTAGTGAATGTGGTTTATGCGTGAAGATTGGGTCTTGTATCTATTGTTGTATGGTCATCATTTTTTCTGCTGAGTTCTTGAAACTTCAAGCTATTAAATCTCTTATACCTGAGAATCCTTCTTTTTGTCTAATTTTTTGGTGTGCTAATTTGTCTTCAACTTCTAGATGTGGATGCTGCATGATAATGGAACTCTTCTCAACAGCTTTTCTGGTCTTTGTGCAGCATATGGGCCAGAAAAAGGTAATTTAACATTGTTTTAACTAGCATGATTTTAGTTGAGTAAGTCTAAATCATAACTGTTAAGCTTTTTTTGCAGTTGATACTAGCACAGGTGGTGTCCGTTCTTGGGTTGCTAGTGGAAGAAGAGGTACCTGCTCTTCAAAATCTTCATTTAGAAAGTGAAAATGTTGCAAAATAAACTTGAAAAGTTTTCCTTACAATCTTCTTTGAAAGATTTCATTGAGTCAGCCATCTGAGAGATTCATTACATTGCAAAATTATCATGCTTTAAATGTGTTTTTCTATCCTTTTTCTTAAGGGAAAAGGGGAGGATATGACCATCTCATTCATTAATAATGAAAGAAACTATCCTTGTTTCAAGGTAGATAGTCCAAAATGTTATATCATTTGAGTTTTACATCCCATATCTAACTTGAAACCTACACTTATCTTATTAGATTCTTGAATTGAGGAAAACTGTGAGCGTGAACTCAGCAAGTAGCTTTAATTGTTGGCACTCTGTTCCTCCACCAGCTTCAAGAGATCTCTTCATCCTCTGGAGCCTACATAATGGCTGAGATTCAAGGACCCTCTGTATAGTTTGTAGCTGCCTTTTCCTTCCCTCCCTAGAGGAACCAGTTCCTCAGCTAGAGCAGACTTGAACTTCTGGCTCCAAGACTTAAAGTCTTTTTTTCTCCCGACTAGATAAGCCAGAGGCTGGTGAAACAGAAGTTACAAACACCCCATAAAACACAAAACTCAAAACCATCCAGCTGGGGTCACTGGATGGCAGACAAAACACCCCTTAGCACAAAAAAAAGGGATCATCCAGCAGAGGTCTGCGAACAGCTTTTTCTTCTCACTATCGCTTTTCTTTCCCTACGAAAATGTTAACAGATACACTTCAAATGAATAGTCCAACCGTATCCGGCATTGCTGTTCCTAAAGTTCCTTTCTCCTTATGTTGGACAAATTTTTTCCTCTCTTTTTTTTGTTTTGAATTCTCGACTATTGTTTGGTTGAGCCCAACCAAACTGCCTAAGTTTTTACATTGGCGGATAGTTTCAGATAAATCACTGTAATGCGCGCACATGATACTTTCTTGACTGCTATTATACTTGTCGTGCGTCTGATGTTTGTTTTTTTTTTTTAAATGTGATAACCCTGCTCCATCTAACGCTTTTAGTTACCCTTCAAATTCAATTGTTTTCCTCATATTATACCTACTTCTTCCTTTACAGGTGAAACCTATCTTTCGTTTTTCAACCTGAACTCTCTAAGAACACAAATATCTGCAAGACTAGAGGATGTGGCTAAGGTTCTCCATGACAATTCCTTGACCAAAGACTCATGTGACTGCACTGAAGTTTGGACCGGAAAGCACATTGGTGTGGTGAAAGGGACACTGTCAATGGCGGTTGAGAAGCATGGCTGTGCACTTTTTGTCTTGAAGTGCAACAAGAAAAACTACTCAACTCTTCTAGTATAGATTTACTGTGAGCATTAGCAACTGGGCATTCATGATACAATGTACTTGACTTTTAGCAAAATTTGCAGCTTAGCGAAGTTTGCAGCTCCCTCTTCGTTCACACGAGATAGATGATGCCAAGCTTGAGAGACCACTTAATTCTGCTTGCTTTAGCGCTTAACTCGGTTTGCTTTACTTCTTTACTGCAAGAGCTTCTTTCTTGTAGGTATACAGCCATGTTAGTGGCTTTGTGTCTTCAAGCTGTATAGCAGGAAAGTCGGTTGTCATGGCAGAGGATTGGTTTGCAATCTTATGTTAAATAGACTTGGTTGTCCAGAGTCGATGTTGCTCATATAAACATCGTTGAACAAGTTAATTTTGCAGTCTCAAAATATTAGGAGCATTATTATTGGTTGTCCTTTTCCATTAGGTTTCAATTTTCCTTATCCTGATTGTTCTCATGATGTTATGAAAGCTTGAGCATAAGTGAGAGCGAGTCTAACACACCCCATTAACGTCTCACGTGGAGGTTCGAATGAACATGAGACATCCAATATGAAAATAGTGTATTTAACACGTCTTCTCATGCATGGGTTCGAATGAACATCAGACATTCAACACGTGAATATTTAGTTCGAATACAGGACCTCTGGTCTAACATTATGTAACTCTACCACTCAACTCATCAACTTAAGCCATAAGATGAGAACAAGTCTAAAAGTTAGTACTGATAGCACCATTCTAGGCATCGTGCAAGCGCGCGCATAGTGCAGTGACAAGAGCTTGCTACTTTTATGAGTTATGTCTTGTGAAAGGCATCATGTTGGGCATTCGCCCTCTCTGTAAGTCTAGATGACATGCTAAACTAATCATACAAAGTAGTACATCACAAATCTTAAATTGAGATTACACCATGGTCTCTTTCAATGCAAGAAACTGCTAGTTTATGGAATTGGTCCATTCCCGGTGTTTGGGTGTAAGGAATGTAACGGAAAGAGAGACCACCACTTTCTCACTATACAAGTTTTTCAAATTTTTAGAAAGTCAAAGCTGTTTCTCTCGTTACTTGATTACATGCTTCACAATCATTTCCTGATCTTCACTGTTCTACAATGTCATACAGTAAAAAGTGACGTTTACTTCATGGAGTGTGATTTATTAAAGATGAGATTTTCCTATAATTCAGTTTTTGTCTCGACTCCATGGTGGAAAAATGGGTTGGTGGGTAGGGTCGAGATCGATTATCTCGACTCAAAGACCCAATTCAAACCCGATCCGTTTATTAAACGGGTTGGTTTTTTTTTTACTCGAATCTGACCCGTTTATAAACGGGTCAACCCTAACCCAACCCGTCTGATCCGTTTAATAAACGGGTCGGGTCATGTTCACAACGAATCAGATCGGGTCAAACACACAATTCAAATATTAATTTTCTATTAAAAACATCAGTTTATAAGTTAACGGGTCATGGGTTACCATCATCAACTTGAACCCAAGTAAACCCAAACTCGACCCGCACCCTAATACCCCAAATCCAAACCCGCTAAATTCAGGTAGGGTTCACGAGTTACGAGTCTAATTGCCACCCCTACTCCTCCCTGCAACAAATGGAATGTCACATTCTCTATTTTAACTATGAAATCTTGGAGTTAAGGGTAAATAATAGAGTTCTTTACTTGCGGGTTTCTTAAATAATTATCTTTGAAACACTCTAAAGTAAATATATATTTGAAAATTTTAAAATATCATATATATTTCTCAAATCTTTAGCTTCTATGTGAATATTCTTTTGTCAATTTTTGTCATCTTAGAAGCTTTAATATGAGTGATATATATAATTTTTTTAAAATTTGATAGGATAAACATGTAATTAAAAAACAAATTCAAGAATAATTATATCAGCACTCCTCATTCGTAGCTCAGGCTATCCTCGTCCTAGGAGTGTAATCTCGATTGAGCTTGGTCAAGCCTAACTCTAATCAAGCCATGCTTGAAATGAATTTTGAGAATAGTATTGAAGATCAAGCTCGAACCGAACACAAGCAACTCGTTTATTTGACAGCCCTACCTCATCCAAATTTCAAGGATCCACACCCCTTATCCCCCGATCATTGGCCGCCAACCACATGCCCTGTGGAAAGAGTACCCACCCTACCAACGACACATGAATTTTATTTCCAATTTTCACCAATTAAAAAATTACCCCCAATCAATTGGAAAAGTTGGATTTAATTAAACAAAAAGAATCTTAGATGAAACTTCAAATTTCAAACGAGATGAAATGGAGATGAAATGGAAATGAAATCTTGCTCTAATGATTGGGCACGGTCAAAGATAAGGAACAGTCAAAGTCAAAAGAAAACGCCCACCCCTGTCGTCAGCTGACGGACGTGATGCTAAAGCTCCCAAACTCAAACCATTTCTTCTTTCTTTTTGTTCGTCCACTTGTTCCAATTTAGTTTAGGTATGCGATGTTGTCACGAGTCTATATATCACCAACAAATCTTTTTTTACTGAATAGATAAAGACAGTCATAATTGTCCACTATCTTTCCATTTGTGTGGGATTCTTTTCATTCTTCAAGATTCGAATCCACAATTTTGTATTACCTTAGAAAGCAATTCCTCGTTGGAACATTCCTCCCGCTTCCTTTTAAAAATAGGTAAAAAAAGATAAGTATAGCATGCTTTAGGTGTGAGTCTGGATCTGAAGTCGCTGCTCAAACGCCTTCTTTACTCTTGACCCATCATATATGTGTGATGCATCCTTTTAAAATATACTATGAATATGTATTTTTCATATAACCGTCTGTGGTGTAGCGGTTAAGGCCCCTAAACTCTTACGTAAGGTTTTGAGTTTAAATTTTTGGTTATATGGGTATTTTACACACCCTAAGCCAATCTAAAAAGTTTTAACTTTTTTTTTAAAATAAAAAAATAAAATATTCTTAACTCATGTGTATACATTTTGTTTTTCAAGAGGAGCAAGAAAGCAGTGTAAAATCATACCCCTACAAAAAATCACCCCCGGGAGGATTGGAGCCATCCCCTAAATCTATGATCATAGATATTGGATAAGTTACGTGATATTACTATGCTTATCCTCAAATTTGATATTTATATAAGCATTGTACATGCTTCTCTGATCAATTTTTGGCAAAATATTTATATGAAATTTCCGGAGTAGAGATGTATTCTTTAACAAAAGATTGTGTTTTTTTTCTCTCTTGATCCTAATTGTTTTTCCATTCGTCTCCTTTTCTTCAATATCAAAAGATCCTTATTAGATTATATAGAACTTTTTTTTCTCCATGTTCTCGTGTTCTTTGGTATGTTTCTTAATTTACATTTTCCAATGAATATGATATTTTGGTTATATTAGTGTTACTGTAAAAAATTATCATATTTTGAGGATCAAAACGATGGTCAAAATTGACACTTTGCGGGACTTGACCATTATTGATCATGGAGGACAACCGCCAGAAGACATGGGGGCAACCATATGAGGAAATGAGGGGGGCAACATGGAGTGCAACCGTCAGAGGTCATGGGATCATCGCAGAAGTAGTTATTCTCTTGAAGAAGTTGTATAAATATCCCATGGAAGAAGAGAATTGTAACACGAACATGAACCCAATCAATGAATTCTCTTTTATTTCTATTGTTTCTTCTACCTAAGAGTAGTATAATCCTTAATTCTTCTATCTAGGAGTAGCATAACCAGTACTCTTTCTACCTAGGAGCAGCATAACTTTCCTCTACATAGGAGTAGGAGTAGCCGTTAATTTACTTAGGAGCAGGAATAGTCTTCAATCTTCCATAAGAGTAGCCACAATCATAACATAGATTTAGATCTAGAACATCCAAAAATCCTCTTAATTGAGGCGCGGTAGAACCCATCATCCTTATGATCTTCTCTACAGTTGGCACACCTCACGTGCCTGACGACCACGTGCCCATCCTGGGTGCATATGTTTTTGCTCTCATTTTTTAGGGAATAAGTTTTGGCGACCACGGTGGGAGGCCAAAAATGACATCTAAGTATACGATCATTGTTCCCAAAGACCGACATGATCCTAACGATCAACAACCCGACCAAAACCCACAAGTTTCATCCTTGACGGTTGACAAGCACGGTGAAGAAACCGTCGCCAGCTTACAGAAATCCATAGATAAACTAGGGGACATAATTAAGGAGCGGCTAAACCGAGTAATCGACACCCTCATGGCAACCAGGGTAGCCAAATCTCAAGCAGCCCACTCGGATGCTCGAGAGTTGATGTCTCAGAACGTATAAGAGGCCACGACTACGCAGAAACATCCCTCCAACCAAATCTCTCAAATAATGACCGTGACCCAAACAGAATCGCTCGTCCCAGAGGAGACACAATAGTCAATGAAGGAGATGGTGGTTGTTACCAAGCCCCTCCTAGAAGAGCAGAGGTTGATACATGACCTCGGACATGTCATCATCATGGAAGCAGATCAAAAACTTGTAATGGAGGATCAGCTCGAGCTCGGGGGGCAGCAGACCGAGGGTGGATACATCAATGACATTGATGACGATGGTATCGACGACGTCAGAGATGACGGCATCATTGATGACGATGACAACGGTGGCATCGACAACTTCGATGAAAGTGGCGTCATCAACGACGACGATGGCATCGTCGACGAAGACGAAGGCGGCGTCGACGATGACAAATGAGGCATCGACAGCTTCGATCATAGCAACATCATCAACGACGACGACGGCATCGACAAGGGAAAATGACGACATCAACAACACTAACGACTACGTCGGCTCTGAGTATACTCGCATCGATTCGATAATGAACCCGATGGTCACGACGAAGTTTCTGTTCGACCCGGGGGAAACTTTGGTCGTCGTATCACATACATGCTTATCACACCAAACAACATCAACAGTCGATCATACCTCTCAAACCTTCGTACGCCTCGAACCTTTTATAGGGGTCGAAGGTCGTGGTCTCGTACGAGAACACCTTCCGATGAGCCCGGGAGGACGTTGACACAAAGTTGCATGGGATCAAATATCTCGAGGCTTCGAGCCCACGCTCTAATGGAGACAAACAAAAACAAAACATTGTGGGAAAAATGGTACACCACACCTCCAAGCCTCTGAGCCAATCAAAACAAAACATAGTGGTGCTGCACCGACGGGGCCTCTATCAACTACAACGCCCGTCCGCGGACGATTGATCGTTGCTACGAGATATGGGGTGAAGTGGTACCCCTCGAGGCCTCGACAAGGATGGGTATGTTGGTGAGGTGGGCAGCTGACATCTCCTTGCTGCCGTGAATGGAGTCTCGTGGGTTCCCGGGTTGTGCCAGCAGTCGTCCTCTGCCCCAGCTCAATGACGATCTTGAGTATGCCGAAGCAGGAGGCCTCGAGCTCGACCTTAAGGATGTCGGCACCTGAATGAGGTCGGGACGCGATCACACCCTCATACGAGATCATGAAGCGGGAGACACCATCGTTGAGTCGCAGATGAGGTCGAGGGAGCTCAAGCTCGATCTTGAGGATGTCCGCGCTAGGATGAGGTCGAGGGAGCTCGAGCTCGATCTTGAGGATGTCTGCGTCGGGATGAAGTCGAGGGAGCTCGAGCTCGATCTTGAGGATGTCGACGCCGGGAGGAAGTCGGGACGAGCTCACGGCCTCATAGGTGATCGCCTTCGGATGAAGCCTGAAGACGCCGACGCCGAGCTACGAATGAGGTCGAGAGAACTCGAGCTCAATCGTGTCGAAGTTGGTGTCGGGATGAGGTCAAGCTCGCAGATGTATAGATGCTTTGACCATCGGGGGCAGAACAGAGCTCAAAGAACCCATCGCCTTCAGCACCGCCGGATTGCTCCAATCGGCTTCGACGTCTTCTCCGTCACCCTCCCCGCTGACCTCCAGACCTCCGTCGTCAAGCAAACAGAGCACCACTTCACAGATCACCCGAACCCCATTCGACGAGATCTGAAGCGGAGAGTCCCTCCTCGATGATGTCGATCTACTCGGTGCCGCTTCGTAGGAGATCGCTCGAGCCCCGCCCGACGAGATCCAAGGTGATGATGATTAATAGTGCTTGAAAAGTGTCGCGGCTTAACAAGTCTGCTCAAAATTACAAATTTATATTCAAACTACTAACTAACTACTTTAGGGGTAGCTAGCAGTGAATCCGAGTTGATCCACAGGGAAATATGATTGAGTTGAGATGCTTTGTATAGTTTCCTACTAATGAGTTAAGGAAAGGTTTGGAAATGAACTAAACTAGCTTAAAACTAAAAAATTTATAGATGCAAGAAAAGGGACCAAGGAATTCTTAATCGTTAACACGGGTTCTACCAGGTCTTCCTAAGATTAGGGCACACTAATCACATTGAATGGCTTTTCTAATAGTTGATAGGTGAATGACTAGGTCTCCCCATCACTCCACAAGTTTTGGTTATGATTCCTTGTCGGCGAGAGCAATAATCTAAAGTTCGATGATCTAATGATTAGTTATGATCACCGCTAATGAATCCTCTGATTAGGATGAATTCATCACAAGAAAATAGTTATAATATGAATTTAGGTGTAAGATCAAAATGGTTCTCACACCTTGATGGCCAAATCTAGAAAGATAGGATAAATGGAGGATTAGGAATAGAATGTAGTGGTTCTAGTACTACTATAGTGGTTCTAGCACTATATAATCCCTAATCACGGAGAAGATTTCATCTGAGATACCATGGTTCTAGCATGATCCTCCTATTAGACGAGTTCAATCCAAGCCCTGACATGCAATAGCTCTAGATCTATCACGCATTAGAATGATCCAAACTTCCAACAATAAATCAACACCAAAATTATAAAAGAATTAAGATCAATTCATATAAGCCATGCAAAAAGGTATACAAGCCATAGATCTTAGAAATCCCTAATAGAAACCCTAGTTACATCATAAGAATCCCTTGACAAGGGGTTTAGTTACTCATCTTTAGAGTTTGATCCACAGCCGAAGGTTGATGACGCTCTTCCGCCATGGATCTCCTCCAAAAGAATCTCCAAAGAAAAATCTAAAAGAGGAAAGAAAACTGTTCTTCCCATCCAAGCCAGAAGACCCCTGAAACCCTAAAAGATGCCTATTTATAGCCTATGAACATCCCTCTCCCGGATTAGATCTGGACCCTTGATTTCCTCACTGGCCAACAAATGATCGATCATTCCATGAAAAAAGATCGATCCTTTGGTCTTCAATTGCTAGCTACGCCCGTGAAGGATCGATCATTCCTATAGGAGATGATCGATCCTTTCCTTGTGTTATTGATCACGCCCCGTGGATGATATATCATGCCATGAAGGAAGATCGATCCCTTTAAACCTTGCTCTCTGTCAGTGTTGCCGTGCATACATGATCGATCATTCCATGTAGGAAGATTGATACTTTGAATTGGTGCTCTCTGTCATTGTTGTCGTGCATACATGATCGATCATTCCATGAAGGAAGATCGATCCTTTGAATTAGTGCTCTCTGTCAGGTTAATGCACTTAAATGATTGATCCTTTCACGATGTGATAATTGATCATTTATGTTGGAATTGCCCAATGAGCTCGATTTGACTCTAAACTCGATCTAACTCGTACTAGGGTATGTTGTACCTGAAATAGGATAAAAATAGTCAGTGAAGCATTGCTCGGAGACTAACAAAGTCAAATTATAAGGGTGATTTGTGCACTTTTCAAGACTTATTAATGATCTACTTAGCGCTGCTTCGCAGGAGATCGCTCGAGAAGCACGCCTGCTCCGACAATGGCCATGGGAGTTGGATCGGTGATGGCGTAAGCGGGAGAGGAGAAGGAGTGCGAGACGGTTGAGATGGTGGATACATGCCAATACAATGCATCCAGGCCATGCATCTTATGAAAATTGATTCACAGTGGATTAAGTGGGTGAAGTACAAGTCATGGCTCCGAGCAACGGAAGCTGCCTAGGGTCAGCTCTTTGAGTGCAAGGGTGGAGTTACTAATGGCAATGCGACAGCTGGCCCTCATTAATACGACAACCTGCCTCTCTTCAGAAATGGCTAAGGATCAATGTCGTTCCTTCTCTAATACACAGCCTCAAAGACCTCCACCCGATCACGCCATCGAGGCCTCTGAGCCTTGGCTCGACCTCGTCATCAAACCCTTCGAACCCCTGCCTCGATCACATATGTCGGACCCCTCGGCGCCTTCATCCCAAACATGCATATCGAGTCCCTCGAGACCCCTTCAAAGCTGCATACCCTCTACTTGTGTAGAGGACAGTTGATGTGGTTGATCGGAGGCTTGCATGGCCTGTGCTCGACGGTGATAGAACCACGACTCCTCCAAAGCTCGCGCTCAACACGTGGCCAACTCTTCACTGCACTCTTACCTCTTCACGTAACCTCCTACTTGATCACATGCCATCAAGAGCCTACAATGGCCAGCAAGCGTGTCGCTCTAGTGCGTGATCTCGATGATATTATTTTTTCTATGCGAGTTTCCAACCCACACGGAAAAAGGGGGGCATTTGTGTTACCGCCAAAAATCAACATATTTTGAGGGTCAAAACGATGGTCAAATTTTGCACTTTGTGGGACTTGACCATCACTGATCATGAAAGACAACCGCCAAAAGATATGGGGGCAACCATATGAGGACATGGGGGGCAACATGGAGTGCAACCGTCAGAGGTCATGGGGTCATGGAAGAAGTAGTTATTCTCTTGAAGAAGTTGTATAAATATCCTGTGGGAGAAAAGAATTGTAACACGAACATGAACCCAATCAATGGATTCTCTTTTATTTCTATTGTTTCTTCTACCTAAGGGTAGTATAACCCTTAATTCTTCTATCTAGGTGTAGCATAACCATTACTCTTTCTACCTAGGAGGAGCATAACTTTACTCTACATAGGAGTAGGAGTAGCCGTTAATCTGCTTAGGAGCAGGAGTAGTCTTCAATCTTCCATAGGAGTAGCTACAATCATAACATAGACTTAGATCTAGAACATCTAAAAATCCTTTTAATCGAGGCACGGTAGAACCCATCATCATTCTGATCTTTCCTATGATTGTCATATCTCACGTGCATGGCGACCACACATCCATCCCGGACGCATATGTTTTTGTTCTCATTTTTCAGGGAACAATTAGGTAGCCCAATCAAGAGGAAAATTATTCATATGATACCCTATTTGTTAACCCAAGTTAAGTTAATAAGTAAACTAAAGTTGATAGAGAAATATTCTTAATACAAACTTAAGTCTTGAAAAAAAAATTATGATCATACTGTTTAAAAAATAAAATATGGATAAATTTAGAGGACTATTCTTGTTTAGACCCGTCCGCAGACCTACCTACCACCTATATTTTTCCCCTTCGGATGCTAGAAAATGACCAAGGTCTATCCAAAACGTAAATTGCTACTCGCCCCCTTCTGACACCGCCCCTCCCCTGACACCCGCACTCCCCTCTTACGTTTTACTTTTATACCCTTTATCATTACCCTCTCTCCATCTCTCTCCGTCCCCCTCTATAACCGGTTTTATTCTTTTCCCTTTTTTCAGTTTTATTTCATTTCCCTCCCCCATTCATTGCAAGTTTCTTTGTTTTTTTATTCAGTTTTGTTTAATTTTTATTCAGTTTTTTTATTAGTTTTTTTTAATCAGTTTTTTTTTATTTGGGGAAAGGGACCGGGGGTCCTTTATTTGGACCCAGTCTGACAATTAGACCAGCCACAAGAAATTTTGGATATTTAATCCATTTAGGAGGAAAAAGTCTAAAATACCCTTCCCAAAGCACCTCTTCATATTTTAATTTATTAAGACATCTAATCGTAAAAATTTCAAATTCCAAATCTGAAAATTTTCAAATTTCAAATCCTATAAATTTTAAAAAAATTAATTTTAAAGATTTCAAATTTCAAATCATAAAAATTTCAAATTTCAAATCGTAAAAATTTCAAAATTCAAATTGTATAAATTTAAAATTTCAAATTATAAAAATTTCAAAATTTAAAATTACAAAAATTTAAAATTATTGTGATATGTAGATGACCACAATATGAATTCTTTTAGAAGACTGAAAAGATAAGCATCTGCAGGATGTTATGATCACCACATTAATTCTTCCACGATGAGTCGCTCGTTATATGGCACGTGTTCATTTGTCAGGTACATCATCAAGTGCATCGGGAGCAGAATTTGGAGGCAATATTGATTAGAATTCATATTTTTATATAGTTTTGTGTATCTTTTTTGTGTGTATTATTAGATGCAATCTTCCTTTAACATGGCTAAATCAATATTGATTTAATAGGCTTTTCACAAAACACGATGTTTTTTTTAACTGTTAGTATTTTAGTTATATATATACACACACGTTTTATTTTGATCCATATTTTTATACTTTTTAAATTTTTACAAATAATCACTCCAAAAAACTACAAGTAAAAAATAAACAAAAGATTACGAACATATAATAAAAAAAACTATTTATTCAAAAAGAAAATGAAAACAGATAAAAATAAAATAAAATTGATAAATAAATAAAAAAGAATAAAAAAAACTGATTATAAAAAAAAACTGATGAAAAAAAGAAACAAAACTAAAAAAAACAACATAAAATTGAGAGAGAGAAAAAAAGAAATAGGAAAAGGAAAGGAGAAATGAAGGGAGGGGAAAAGAGGTGGGGGTCATAATGGGAATGAAACGAGTGTGTCAGGTGAGGAGTGGGGTCATAATGGGTGCGAGAAGCAGCTCCCATCCATAACACTAGCCCAAGTCTCCACAGCCAAACCTACTAGCCCGGAGTCAAACACAAAAGACAAAAAGAAAAAAAGAAAGAAGCCTCCAACCAAGAACCTAAACCACCCTGACAATTTTAAAAATAAGCAACAAGACAAAAATCTAGTCTCGAATACTTATTGGTCCTTTTTGTCCCACAAATAGAACAATTTTAAAAACTTCAACATCTCTTTCCAATAACAACCACACAGCCAATCACTGTCCCCTTGCTTAATAATGCAAACTATAAAGTGCCATTTCTTTACGCTATTTAAGCACATAGCCGCCATTGCCACTAAATCCTGTCATTTTCCAAAGACAAACTATGGAAATTCCAACAAGAAAGATACTTATGTAGGATCCTATCTTATGAGGTGGTTTACATCAAACAATGAATGAAAAAAGTGATTTTCAAATTGGATAAAAATTTGTGTACGTAGACACGTGGTATTTGTAATGCACATGTCATCGAATCGGTAGTCTACTACCAATTCTTTCGTCTAGTCCATCAGTAGTGATTTACCAATGGAGTAGATCAATGAATCGTACTATCGATTGAATTGTATCGGTAGTGAGATACCAATTGGTTGCTAGAATCCATCATTATCTCACTACCGATGGGCTAAATGAATAATTCAATTGGTAGTGAGATACCGATTCATTGATGTATTTCATCGATAGGGTAGTGAACTACATGAAAGAATCGGTAGTCCACTAACGATTCGGACATATATAATGCACATGTCATATTAGGATGTACATAGATCGGCACTCATATATCTCACGGTGAAGACATGGACACGTGGCAGGCGGATGGGCGTAAGATGTTACGGAGGTAACGTGGATGGTTATGAGATTTTATGAGACATGAGTTTCCCGACACGGGAGAGAAACTAGTTTTTTAATAAAAAACAATTTTAAATATCTTTATTCTGATATTAATAATTATTACGGAGGCGTGAGAATTGTCGCCATTCTCACCCTCAGAAGACTATAAATTATGGAAAACGGAAATAATTTATAAAGATTACTGGATGCATTATCCCCCCTCATTTTTCCAAAAATTAAAAAGCACGACTCCCGATACAAACTCCTCTCCATCCATCCCGCACCGCTTCCTCCTCTATCTCGCTCTCTTCCCGTCTCCTCCTCTCCAGGTGTACGTTAAACAACGACTAATCCCCGTCCTAGAACCCTGATCTCAAGGCAACCGGACAACTATTACTTCTCTAGGCCCAACCATTTCTTGACACGTCATGCATCCACGTTAACCAGCGTTAGGACACGATCCAGCTTGGTCCTTATATATAGCGCTTCCACCATTCGCACCTCCTCTCGAGCTCTCCCTAGCGCACTCCATCGGAGGTGAAAGCTAGAAGAAGAGAAGGCCCGCGAGAACGATGGATTCCGCTGCTCTCGGGACGAGGCTTCTCGCGTTGAACCCTAACACTAAGTGTTTCTCTAGACGGAGGGGGATCCGGTGCTACGCGAGGCCCCGTCTCCACCTCCCCGTCCGATGCATCCAGTCTCCGAACCCTAGCTCTAACCCTGGTAACCTGGCTCCGGCCAACCCTAGCTCCCTCTCGTGCTCCGCGTTGGCGCAGGTTGCGCCGCCGGGACTTGGTGATGCACCGGGACAGCGGCTCCGCCAGCTCGTTGATGAGTTCCGGTCCCTCCCGGAGCCGGTCGACCGTGTTAAGCGTCTCCTCCAGTACGCCGGCGACCTGCCTCCTCTCCCCGATGCTGATCGGACCATGTCTAACCGCGTCATGGGGTGCACCGCGCAGGTATGGTTGGCCGCCTCGATGGATGGGCTTGGACGGATGAGATTTGCGGCGGATAGTGATTCGGAGATCACGAAGGGGTTTTGCTCGTGCTTGGTGTCGGTTTTTGATGGGGCCGCGCCGGAGGATGTGCTGGAGATGAGGCCGGATGATTTTGGGGATCTTAATGTGGTGGGGGGACCCGGGAGAGCTCCGTCTAGGGCGAATACTTGGCATAATGTGTTGATTAGTATGCAGAAGAAGACCAAGGCTTTGGTTGCTAAGGGTGAAGGGAGGGCGCCGCTCGAGCTGTTCCCTTCGCTGGTGATTGGGCGGGATGGAGTTCATGCTAAGGGGAGCTTTGCTGAAGCCCAGGTGATCTTTCATAGTTTTCCTTTTGGGGTTTCGAAATCCATCTGATGTTCTTTTTGTTATTTGTTTGTAGTTATATTAAGCAAATTGAGGTGGGAATTGCTCGATATCTGTGGAAATGATGCATAAATATTTTCCTTCTGGTACTTTTTGTCTTTTGGGTGAACTTGTATTATTGGGAATCATATGAAAGGCAGGGTGTAAATATTTTCCTTCTGGTAATTTTTTTCTTCTGGTGCCTTGAAAGATTATGTGTAATATTGCTGATGTTTACTTGGTTTGCTGTTTTTCTTTGTAGCACCCAAACTAGCCATTGACCCTTAATTTCGTCCTTGCTCAGTTCTTTCTGTTTGTCTTTATTTTCTCTAAAAAAAGACAGGTGGAGTGTAAAAAAGTATCTCTTGTTTTGACCATGTTTTGATCTTGGTGGTGCTACAGATTTTGTAACCTATTTTCTTTCTTTTGCAGTTGCAGCTCTGCCTCTGTTTTCTCACATCTGTTTCCTTTGACTTTATACACTACAAGGGCTTTGTTGTTTTGTGAGAGTGTTACGGGCAACCTTTGGCACTCTTTGTCACCTCCTCTTTTCAGCTCTTTTCTACCTACTCTTTGTTTAAAAACAGAACCTTCTACATTCGATTTTATGTATATTCTCTCTGTCTCTCCCGAGTGCGTGAATGCACATGTGCTTGTGTGTATTCATGTATGTGGCATGCGATTGGATATTTGTATGCATGCAGATCGCAATTATAGGTTTGTAAACATATGCAAAAACCCAAGATATAAGTCAATGCTTTTAAGAAAGCTAAAAATACATACAATTAGTTCCATATAGGATTCTGGATATTTCTAATGTTTGCATGAGGCCAGTGTGCCATTTGGTCAGGGGATTTTGGTCAGGAGACTGTATCGCATATATGCTGCTTTCCGGACCATTTAGAGTGTTGAACTGGTTTCACTATATTATTCGATCGACAGATGGCCCTTTTTAAAGGAAAATTGCGTACCTCAGATGTGGCCATGCTGGTGTCAATGGCTGATTAGTTTCGTGTGTCTTGTTGATTGAGTGAAGACACTCCTTTATGCAAGAGGATGATGTCATACTTTGGACTGTTGCATTGCCTAGATGAAAAGGATGTAATTGTTACTAGCGATCGATAAATATATCTTTATTGGTAGGGTAGTGCAATGCGTATCTGAGATTAGAAATGTGGGTGGTTTAAAAAAACTTTTAAGGAGTATGATGAATCCTATCTTGTTCATATTTGCACTCATGCTTTATCGTTAGAACAATACCTTGCTTCTTCTCTATCCCATTTGCCATCATTGCTTTTGAGTCTCTTTAGATCAGAGTGATGTGTGCATGTGCTGTACTCAGTAAAGATAAATGTTCATTTGAATTTGCTAATAGTTGCGAAACTATTGTTGGAATTTTCCGCTCAGGGTTCTCATTAGTACTTCTACAAGTTGGTGGATCTTTCACATTTCTTGACTAGTACAACATTGGTTAATATGAATTTGATGGCAATTTGTTCCATATTTGTAGTGAAATATAGTTACAGTTTGCAATTACACTGGGCGAGTTACATGCTGTTCTTCTCTCTGAGACCTATGCTGGGTATAGTGAATGTTTTTGTATCAGTATGAATCTTCTTCCATAAATCTCGTGGAAAACCCTGCTCAACATTTGTCATTAAGCTCATATTGATAAGAAATTGAAGCTGTTTCCACTAAGAATAGACTCGCCTTGGGCTAAGCGAAGAGGATCTGCTGCAAAACATCTTAAAGAATAAAAACCGTAATCAAGCATTAAAACCGTAATCAAGCATTTTCCTCGTAAGTGTGGTACAGTTGGATGGTGTCAAATTCAGTCATCAGGCGAGTTGCAACGAAAATGCAGTGGTTATTGTAGGTGAAGGCTATCTCTACCTTTTCCAAATTTCAAGAATTTATTCTATTCATACGAACAATGAGTACCTGTGAGGGAATAGATATTCGTCAGTGAACTGGCCTTATTGATATGATGAGTTTGGTACTCATTTGGCCTTGAAGACTAGATTCCTGCTGGAAGAAACTATTGAAAGAGCCTTTCTCTTTTGGATTACATGTTACATCATTTAGTTGATGGTTCTGTCACTTAACTTTGGGGTGCTAGTTGGCTTGGTTAAGCCCAAATCTCAAACCTAGTAGTACTAAGATGTCTGGAATAAGTTCTTAAGTTTTTTGCCGTATTACTAAGGTTGAACTCATATGTAAGCCAGGCAGCAGCTCTAAAACAATTTTTGTGGAATTGCAGGCAATGTTTTTGTCTCCTAATGAGCTAAAGGTCATGGAACTCGTCAGTGTGCTGAAGGAAAAGAAAATTGGTGTTGTTGCGCATTTTTACATGGATCCAGAGGTGCAAGGTGTTCTAACTGCTGTGCAGGAGTACTGGCCTCATGTCCACATCTCTGATTCTTTGGTTATGGCAGATTCAGCAGTGAAGATGGCAGAAGCTGGATGTAAATATATCACGGTACTTGGTGTAGACTTCATGTCTGAAAATGTGCGAGCAATTCTTGATCAGGCTGGCTATCAGAGGGTATGTCTCATTCCTTTTTTTAACTTGAAAATTGGGTTTTTTTTGTGAATTTTGTATATATCATCAGCTGCATCTGTGGTATATTCAGTTTAGCATATATGCATTAGACCATACACTAATGGATCATCCATGTTAAAATAGCTGCCTTTGAGAGTTTCAATCAAGATAGCTAAAATGCCTAGGTGGCCTTGGGCTATGGCACCTCCAAATGCCTAGGTGGATGGATTGCCTAGACAGTCAGAGAGCCACCTATGTTTATGTAGAATATGCAAATCAGAACTATGATTTTTCAATAAACGCTTAGAGTTATTCCAAGAGTGGGAAGATGTTTAGATGCTATATAGTATTATTCAATTGAGCTTTTATCACTTGAAGTGATTTTGATTACGTAATGTTGTTTTTTTGTATATCTTATTCACTTAGTTAAAAATTAAAGTGTTTGAAGGTGTTGTATATGACATATTGTGAAAAAATCGCCCACTTGATGATAGAGGTGGCTGCTCGAGGAAAACCATGATTTGGTGTCTAGGCTGCCACCTTGGTGTTGGTAATTAGTCACCTAGCTACAGGTGTCAAGCTCCTAGTCGTCTACCAGGCCACCTAGGCAGATCTGTATTTGACAAACTTGGTCTAGATGGGAATAAGATGGATTCTTCACCTTTTTTATTGTTGAGTTCAAGTTTAGAATTTAAAGTAGAGGATTCTCTTGTCTTAGTGTTGTGCTAAGCGATGTAAAGTTTGACTTTGTAGAAACCTTACACCGTCTGCTAGGATCTGGGGGGTTTTCAAGTGGGTGTGATGCCTTATCTTGTTCCTCTTGGTTCTCTTTTATTTTCTTCTTAGTGTGCTTTCTAGTTCCCTTTTTTCCTTGCAGATCTAGTTCATCAAATTGGCCTCTCTATGCCATACACTTCTTTTTTTTGTAGGTTTCAACCATTTTTATGTTCTTGGCACAGATTTATTCTGCCCGTCCCACAGTCCATTGTCCATCCATCCACCTATCCTTTTGAAAACATTCACATCTCTTGATTCCAACCTTAGAATGTGGCTTTCATGTGTATATAAAAAGTTTTACTCAATCTTTCTAAAAGTAGAGTCTTCACTATTAATCTTCCACTCTATGCTCACGAAATCATTCCAATCCATTAAATCTGTGAAATTCACCCTTTTTGGTACTGCATGTTATGCTGATTTCTATTTTTAGTCTTCTGAAGAATTTGTTGCTGAGTGCACGTAGAGAAGTTGTACTGCGTGTTATTTTATCGTCTTTCTTCGGTTTCTCCTTGCAAGGTTATGATTGTCATGACTTAATGCAGGTTGGTGTTTATAGAATGTCAAATGAACCAATTGGTTGCTCTTTAGCAGTTGCTGCTACCGGTCCAGCATATATGCACTATCTTGATGTAGCTTCAAAATCATCTCCTTCTTTGCATGTGGTTTACATAAATACATCCCTGGAGACTAAAGCTCATGGACATGAACTCGTGCCGACAATTACTTGTACTTCTTCTAATGTTGTGCAAACCATACTTCAGGTACTGCTAAAAGCTTTTTGGTATTTTCTTGATATGGTTACTTTTTTATTGATGCTAAAGGATGCTTAGTTTTGAATCTGTCGCGTGTTCTAAGTTGAACTTTATGGTGGCCAATTTTTTCAGGCATTTGCGCAGATACCAGATGTAACTGTCTGGTATGGGCCTGATTCCTATATGGGTGCCAATATTGCAAACTTGTTTTGCAAAATGGCTACAATGAGCGATCGAGAAATTGCAGAAGTACATCCAGAACATAATAGGAACTCTATAAAATCCTTGTTGCCTCGCCTGCATTACTTTCAGGTATGAGTTTCTGTTCTAACTCATACTTCTGTTTGTGTATGTAATTTATTTACGTACATGCCTATATTTTTTCTGTTACGACATATGATGTAGACCTTCCTTTTTTCGAGCACTTCACTGGCTAATGTTTTTTGCAAAGGCGAGACACAATAAGTGGTGGGTCTGCTGCTACTTTTACTTCTAAAGCAGTTCTCCAGAAGCACTATCTAATTATCTTAAAACTGCAGTTGCCTGTTGAACATAGATTTGGTATTTTTAACCAAAAAGCAATATTCTACTTTTTTTATTTAAGTTGATGAATCCTGTGCTACTTGTTTGAGTTAGGGCTATATTTGTCACCAGCATTCAGTTGTTGCAGGGTACTTCGATTAAGAGCTCACTAGTAATTAAAAAACTTGGGTGCTTGAAATGATTTTAGAACATATGGGAGTGGATCGGAGTAAAAGATATATCACCTTCCTATTTGCTTAAGAGTTGAACTGATATATCTGGTGTCTGGAATATAATTAAATGAGATTTCAATTGGAATATTGGATTATCAGTTGTTGCTCCAGGTGTGGTGGGCTGTCTTCTTAGTCATTTAAACGGAGAAAATAGTACATCAGAACCATGGATTGAAGTTTCAGCTGATCCCGATCCGAAACGTATCGGGTTTTGACACTTGTCGATCCTGAAAGGCTGAAACTAGGCCCCAAAACTATCGAAACAAAACCCGAAACCTCCGAAACTAAGGAAACGTATCGGGTTTTTGGTCGGATCGAAACCGATGCTTCGAACCTTAATCAGATATTTCTGTCTAACTAAGTGAATTTTCTCATGTTATCCAGAAACTAAAACATCGTGGATTTCTCACGTTATCCAGAAACCACGTTTTTAGGCTAAAATAAAAGCCAACATCTCAGGTAACTAATTATTTTACGGATATTTCTGTCTAACTAAGTGAATTTTCTCTTCGTCATTGTTTCTCTGTTTTTTTACCTTTTTTATTCATGTGGCAGTGTTATCTTATATCTTCAGGTTGATTTTTAAGCTATTTTACTTAAACAACATTTGGTTTTTCCATCTTGTTCATGAGAAGAAGAGCTGAATTAGGATTTCTTCTATATGGAATACAAGGGCAAATAGAGGTGGCATGCTACATAACTAGAATGAATTTTATGATGTCAATTTGTATAAAAACACAAAAACTTGACTCTATCTATATGTTTAGAAGCTATGCAACATGGACATAGGTACCAGATATGAATAAAATTGTTACGAACACTCTGATCTATCAATTTCCAAAAATTGAAGATAGAAAGTATGTGACATAGTTACACCCGAAGCACAGACATACGAGATGGAGAAAAATCCTGGCCATATGTATCCAGAAACTAAAACATCGTGGATTTCTCACGTTATATTAATCCCTACAAACTAAAAAGGGACTCAGAGATAGCAAAGTTTCAACTCGCAACTTCATTATGCTTTTCATTTCTATATTCATCTGTCATTGGTCTCATTGCTATTGTACAACACCTTCTCTACCTCTGGGCCGTCCAATTAAACTTGGCTACCTCAATTGTGCTAGCAACCATCCCAAAAGTCAAATGTTGACGTCCAACATCCTTTTTCTTGGTCTCTTCTTGGATATATTGAGGAGGACGAAGATTGCTGTCCATGTAAACAAAGTCGAGAATGTTTGTGGTGTATCGTGCATTTGTCATTACTGTGTGATTGAATAATTAAAGCTTGGATATTTACTCTATGGAGTTTATAAAGGTGCTTAAGCTGCATGATCAATATGAAGTGCTCTTTGACTGTGTTGTCGTTTTGTATATGCTTTCATACTGTCTTTACTACACCTTTACCCTATGCATTTCTAGCAAATCTTGCTCGTATCCATGATCTAATGATATTTTTATTTTCAAAATCTGGACATGTTTTAAATATGGTAATAATCCGCCTGGGAAGATTTTATGCTTCCTGGGTTAGAAGGATCCATATGGAGGTACCCATGGCTTGCTAATGAAGTGCTTACAAGGGTATGGTTTTGATAGAAGCGATCTGTTGCCTAGTGAGGACATTTAGTTGAGTCACTGATATGTTGGAAATGACATGAATTTAACTATTATCGGAAGGATTGTCATAGTTAACACCTACTATTAGTGAATATTCAGTGCTGACAGCTTGCATCATCTTGGTGAATATCCTTTATCAGGACGGTACCTGCATTGTACATCACCTTTTTGGGCATCAAGTAGTAGAGAAGATAAAGGAGCTTTACTGTGATGCCTTTTTGACTGCTCACTTTGAAGTACCTGGAGAAATGTTTTCTCTGACAATGGAAGCAAAAAAGAGGGGAATGGGAGTTGTGGGGTCTACTAAAAATATACTTGACTTCATTAAAGAGCGGGTACAAGATTCTCTCGAAAGGAATGTTGATGATCACCTTCAGTTTGTGCTAGGAACAGAATCGGGAATGGTGACTTCCATTGTGACTGCAGTTCGTGGATTGCTTCTGGGTTCTGAATCATTCTCGTCCAATAGAACAAAGATCAACGTGGAAATTGTTTTTCCGGTTTCGTCAGATTCAGTGTCAACAACATCACCAAATTCCTCTCATGGCCTTAATTCTATGACTGCTACTGATCAGGCAAAACTTACTATTGTCCCTGGTGTAGCAACAGGGGAAGGATGCTCTATTCATGGAGGTTGTGCTTCCTGTCCATATATGAAGGTCTGTGTCTGCTTATTATCAAATCAGCTAAATGGCTTGCTTATTTTATTTAGTGTATACAATTGCTAATTGTTAGCTTCATGGGTTTTTTTTGGATGATATCACATATTCGGAATTTTTATTGGATTTCTCCTTTGACCTTTTTTAGTCCGCTGTTCTGCTTCTTTCAAGCAGTATCCTGTAATCTTGACATTTTTTGAAAATTAATATTATCATAATATTTCAGAGTTTTGTCTATGCGTTAGTAGGCATGAGTAGTACATTTCTGGATTCTGTTTAAGTGGAATATTATTCATTAATGGTTGGGTATTCTTAGCTATCGTGGATGTCCATAATTTGATAGTTATGCAATTTCTTACATGACTGTGTTTCAGTGACCTGCAGATTGAGATATGTTCATTCTATGTTTCTATGATTTGCAGATGAACACTCTCAGGTCGCTTTTGAGAGTATGCCACCAACTTCCTGATGAAGAAAATGCTCTTTTAGCCTATAAAGCGAGTAGGTTTAAGACCCAAACTCCCCTTGGAAAATCTGTTGCAGAGGTTGGGTGTGAGCCAATATTACACATGCGCCACTTCCAGGTTAGCTAGCTAGCTAGTTCAGTTTATTTGGTTCCGTACCTCTAAAAAGAATTGTTTTATTTCACTTTTTCATGTGCAAAAACCCAGCCTTATTCTAATGATGCCCTTCACCTCTTTTACTTATTTCTCATGTTTGCATACCAGTGTTAAATGTTCCATTCTTCTGTCCATCTCTCTATTTTTTCTCTGTCAAGGCAGTGTTTGGAGGAATAGCTGAAAGTCCAATCTTGTGTCTTGGATGTACAAACATGTTCTATGTATATTTTGAGGGATATAGCGCAAATTGGAGACTCCAAACAGCAACCAGATTTCTAATGTTATGCACACTTGTAGTGTGATTTTTACATCCCAAAGTCTTAGGATTCTGCATTCTGGGAGCTCTCATTTCAATCTCATCATCTCCTTAACCTCCCAGTCACCTCATTGTAGTTCTTCTCCCTCCCTTTAAATTATTGGTTTTTGATTAGCATCATGGTTAGCAAACGTATCCTTGGATTGTACACTGATGGCTATTCTTTCCTGTCTTTTGGTTAAAGATGAGAAATAATGGACTTGGCCTTAATATGATGCCTTAACTAAATACCTTGATTTGTGTCTATGTTTGGATGTTTCCAGGCAACAGGAAGACTGCCACAAAATCTTGTTCATCAGGTATGCAGCCGAATCAGTGACGGAGGAGCATTATGATGAAAGAGTGGCATATTTGATCTTCAGATAACAGCCAATTCATTTTTACATGGTTTTTTCTTTCACTGTAGAGTTCTATGTTGTATCTGGCAGCCAGGCATCTAATAAATGTATAACATTATTTGCACGATAGAGGAAGCTCACGCTTCCCAATTTTTTTTTTTTTAAATACAAAGATTAACATACGTTTCACACTCTATGTACAACTGGACATTTAAGCAAACAGTACTTTTTTTTTTTTTTTGAGCAAACAGTGCTTTGGTTATGGCTACAATGTGCACTAGTTATGGCGATATTAGAAGTTTTCACGGGACTATGCACTTTAATGGTTGTGTCGAGGATGAGTTGATTCTTCTGAAAACTAAGCATCCGTGCTTATAAATATTTTTCATAGATCTAAAGCACGTCTGTGTTAAATTCTAGCATCGCTCTACGTAGGATGGAGCAGTACTACTAAATTACTGGTTAGCCGCATCAGATTGCCGCATCACTCGATGCAGCGTCAAGCGCAGGTGTCTGTCTGACGTCTTGCATCCACATCCATTTACACCATGATGCAGCGAGCGAGCGAAACAGCCACCCGAATCTCAAAAGAGTTTATCTTATCTGCCTTGTAACATCATCCAACTTTTCTCAGCGTGGAATTTTGGGAATCTCCTACAAGCAGCAATCCCCTCTCGAGCATCCAATGTCATAACTTACAACAAGGACAGCTGTCTGCATCAGAAACTCTAGCGGTTCAAGGGAAAACTACGGAAGTATAAACTGACAAATTGAGTGAGGAAACCAGATTTACTTAAAAACGAGGTGACAGAATCCTTCACAAGAGAACCAATACGCTATCAAGGAGTAAAAGAGAAAGATGAAAGAAAAGTTTTTGATTCCGTCGGGAGAAAGTTACTAGGCAGACCAATCTTCTCCAAAAACTATAATAGCAGAAAGAGATTGCCAATGCTGTCTTCTCACCAGCTCACTGGGGTGCTCTCCGACGTTTCAAGCTTCAGGCTGTTTGGTATAGAACCTGACACCAACTGCCAATCCCAAAATTGCTAGCGGAACCAAGAACTGGAGCAGCTTGATCATGAAGTCCGAGGTCTTGTCCTGGTTATAGTGAGGCTGTGTGGGAGGGGTGTATTTGACTTTTGTGGGAACAGTAGCCGTATCAATGTCCCCCACAAAGTAGTCTTCCAACATTGTCCTCGCTGTGGTGCTATGCCCGACATCCTCGAAATCATCAGTTGCATCCTTTCCTACAGTAACAGGAGGATCAAACTACTACATAATTTCTTTAAAGCTGGTGTACATGTAACTTTCATATTGTTCACGTAATAGGCAAACCAAAAAAATTTACCAGTGGCTGACAACAGAACCTCATCTCCTCCAGGATGATCTTCCAAGAACTTTGTTACATCATAAACCTTCAAACAAAAAGAATCGGAAGAATCTAAATACAGATTATATAGCAAATCACAAGCTGCATATCCAATTTACATGCTAATATGGCAATAGGCTACTTTTCCCTGCACAATAAATTTCCTGACAAAACTTTCTTCCAGTTGAACTAATGTTGTATATGGTACTACTTTGGGTTGTTTGCGTATACAGCTTTAAACAATCATGGAAGAATGCTATCAGCCTAGCTATCCCAAGGCGCACGAATCGGACTAAATTTATGTCTAAAGGGATAGTAGTTTAAATTAGTGGATAATATTTGCCACCGGACAGTTGAACTGTGAATGACCAAACACCGGAAAACATGCAGCACGCTGCACAACAGACAACAGATAAGAGCCATAACAGCAAAAGTATTCCTTGAATCAGGGACAGAATGGAATAGTATGCACAATATATCTTGAACATAACTGAAAGAAAACACTTAGTGAATCAGCAACCTTGACAGCATACCTAGGATGGAAGATGTTATGCATACTTGCATAGAAGGAGATGAGATGAGCAGATGCAGGTGCTCAGATGCCAATATTTGATATTATTAAGTCTACAGTACCCAATAAGTTTCTGAAATTGAAGCCGGCATTTCATGGAATGGTTCTTCGAGGTTGGTGCTAGACATGCTTCCTGTCTTTAATATTGTAAACTGGATTCCTGGATTATGTTTGAACATTGTTTTCCTAGTAATTATGAGACCCTTGATGGCAAATGGAACAAAAAAATGCAAGTGCAACAAGCTATTGGTTATAAAAAAAAAAAGCTGAATTGTTCTCTGGGAATCATGATCGAAAAGATGCCCAGACAGATGTTTTATGAAGCTAATACGGATAGTGACTTCCAAGCAACGGGTACATGATAACTTGCACGTGCAATATGGATGAGAATGCGCCAAATCCTATCTCAACGTGATTGCATGATGCACCAACGTCATCTAGTTATACGAACTCTCAGGCAGACTTGCAAAGCTGAACAGAAAATGATGTAAATCATGTTTCTGAATTTAGCACTGCCTTCTAAGGATGTCCCACAACTTCAGGAAACTTCTAAATTGAACAAATTTAGTGTTGCAAATAATGAACAAGAACAGAAATAAAATAAGCAACTATAATGAAATTGTAAGAGTCTAGTCAAAGGAAAACCACTGCAGATGACAAGACTCCAAGTAAATAACTTTATTGGGTCATAAGAGGTTAACCATAAGCCATTCTCCAAGTTAGAAGTTAAACAGACGTTTATATAGCATAAAGTACATGTTTTCATATAAGCATTAAAGTAAAAACATAGCTCCTTTGGTGGGAAAAAACAAGACGAAAAGTGATGTCATAGTTATCTTTGAGCTAGAAACAAATGAAAGAGGAAAGGCATATTTTTGCGTGCTGTCATAATCACAAAAACATAAGTACCAAGAAGATGATTAAGGAGCAATGAGAAAAGACCTAGAAGATATATTCAGATATTCATGAGATGCAAACTCTGTGCAAAATGTATGATTCCTTGTTGCCAAATAAGATATAGGACTGAAAGGTTTGGGTTCCAAAATTAGGATCCAATAACTTGATTAGATTTTGTTAGGATTCTTTGGTCCAATATTCCAGCAATCCTAATTATCTGATAAATCAAAATAGATACTACAGAAGAATAATTAGAGTTGATCCCACCAAATCAGTTTTTGTGGATAACTCTATTGCCACAGAAATCAGGTGTTTCAATTCCAAGCAGTTATGTGCCCATCTGTCTGAATAACATCTGTGTAGGCAGGTTTGTTTGTTGCCAAGACATCCTTCTCCGAAGATACTCAGAAAGGTTTCCCTTATGATTTCAGCTAATAGAGCTAGAGTCCTAGTGTTAAGCAGATTCAAAGCTCGAGCTCTTCTTTGGAGGGATATAATATAACATCAAAATCATAATAATAATGATTGCAATATGCGAAACTTGAGCTTTCAACAAGTTCACCCATCAAGTTTTGGTGGTTTCACTTGGAATCTATGCTAAGAAAAAAGTTTCACGTCTACGCATTTACTAAAATTGCTTAAATATACTACATGACACTTGATTATTTCTCTAATGCTATCCTGCGGTCATAGAGCCACTCAATTAGCCTATTAGCCTGAACCCGTCCCCGATCAGGTCTGCCCTCAAGATCGGCCCAATCTGACCTGATCGTCAGTTGACCTCGGTTTAGGCCTGGGTCAAGGGTCTAGCCCTAATTTTGAGCCTAAGAACGATCAGTAGATCAGGCTTGATCTTGGGCTAGAAGGCCCCAGATCTAATGAAAAGGTCAAGGCCAAGAATCTAGACAATTCAAGGCTTCAGCCCATGGGCTGATCTTAAACCTGTCAAATTCTATGGCCCATAGGGCTTCAGGTTGGGCCTCACCTCAGAAATCCATAACTAGCCAGAACCCATCTCAGTCTGAAAACTTATTGCGTCCAGACCTGAATTAGATCTGACCTGATCTGAGCCAGGCCCATGAACACCTCTATTTGGCCACCTAAGTCCTAATAGAAGTTCCAAGGCTCCAATATCTTTGACTGTAGATTAGAATGTAGGACGCAAAGCATAGTGAACTCCTTAGTCATATTCCAAAAAAAAACAAAATTCAATCATAATCAACAGCTGTTTATTTACGTGCATACAATGGTGATGACATTTATCCAAACTGCAACTGGTCAAATCCTTCTTTTTGATTCATTAACAAAGTGAAGTACTGTCACCTCCTGATCTCTTAAAAGTGAGTGTCAATGTCTCCAGGATGAGGTTATGGTTGCTTAGAAGTACCTTTAATATCCCTGCATATGTATATGCAACTGAACATAGATTTAGGCTGCATATAAGATCCATCATGATACTTATGTATTCCTCGTGAGAACGATGTATCCCAGTTGGCAGTTGTACCTTATGCTGCATATTTAATTAGCCTAGAGATACAAAATCACATGAATCTTATTTGCCCAAAGATAGAATCCACCCTTTATAATTGTGCACATCAATATGACAAGTTGGTACTCTATCACTCAACTATTCTGGTGATTTTTTTTTTTTCCAAAGCGTGTTCTTTTATTAACACAGTGATTTTGGATACCCAAAAGTCACTTTCTTTTTCTAAAATTACGAAGTCATCCATAGTTCTTGATTATCAGAATCAAATATCATTTCAACAAGAAGCTTTTAAATGCAAGACGAGATATATCTTATTTCTCCGAAACTATTGAGAGATGAAAACACGAAATTTACCTTCCATCAGTGGAAAATTTTCTCCAACAACAACAAAACGCATTCTCAAAATAGGATATAAAAACATCAACAACCGTATGAGGCAAACTAAGAAACCCATCCCAGATCTCACACCCTACCCTCGATAATCATAAAGAGCCGCCATTGATCTATCGATCCAAGTCTCTCATGACACAGGACTAACGATTCGAGCCATTGTCGCCATAAAAATCAAGCATCCAACATAGAAACCAATGTCACCCATATGGATCAAAAACAATAACCTATTAAGAGCCCAAAACAACCAAGAAAAACATAGAAAAACCTTGCCGCCGATGATGAGCCAGCAGTCCTTGGGCGTGTTGTGCTTCGAGACGTCCGCCAAAGTGAACACCTTCGACATCTCTATTTCTCTATCTCTCTATCTCTCTATCTCTATACCTCGAAGAGCTAAAAGGCTGAAGGTGTGGTGGGATTGCAACAGAGAGAGGCCAAAGAGACGAGGAGGATGAACGATAAATAATGGGGGCGATTCGTTGGTAGGTAAGGCCAAGCGTAGCATTGATTTCTCTATCTACGATATATATATGGCAGATCACGTACACATCTAGCCGTATATTTTAACCTTGATTTCTTTATTTTTACTGTTAGCTGATCATGTGCCTCTTCGGTTCGTTTGAAATGTCGATATTTATATCGATCAGTGTGGTTCGAATCAGTGTGATTCGAGCTATGCTGCGTCTGAAATCTCGATATTTATATCGATCAGTTTGATATGGAGCTATTTTTAAAGATACATTGTTTTTATGCATACGATACAACTGCATTTATTTTATAATATATTATTAATATTGTTTGATGTATCACCAGATATACAATTAATGCAGTAAACTCAAAGTAATTCATGAGTCAACAAGTCAAATACAACTAACTTGAGATCAATCCCAGGGTGATGAAGAATCAACCCACACATAAATGAAAAACTGTGTCCTTGGTTAGGGGCGATTCTAAATACATCCAAACTTTTATTGGATAATACATTCTAATAAATTTTTTTTAATTAATACCTAATATATCGTTCAGTTATTTGACTCAAATACTCCGTCCTCTACCTTCCTATCTCGTCAGTAACCGATGACTAAGGACATGCGTATACATTGGTGCAACCCGTTCAAGGTTGATTTCTCGGTACGAACCATCGAGGATCTCTCGATCGAAAGTCATGAGGAAGATGGTGACGCCCCTTCAGTGTGAGCAAAGACACCCGTTTTGCACTGAACATGAACTAATTATTCACATCAAACACGAACTAATTATAAGGGTGAATTAATTATAAAGGGTGAACAATTATACATGTCAGTTATATGCATGCTATGCATATTGTTAGAGCATAAAATCGGCGAAGGTGTTGAAGCTTGTTGAAATTGGATGGTGAAACGGAAATGAAGTGGAAAATGGAAAATGAGAAATGGAAGATGAAAAATGTGATTCTATGGTAAATCTACTCCTAAGAGTGATAGATCTAATCCTATGAATAGAATTATGGTAGCACTACTCCTAGGAAATTATGGTAATACTATTCCTATGGAATAAATTATTGTAGCACTACTCCTAGAAATGAAGGACTAGTTGCAGGAATTTAAAGTAAAGAAAAGCTTCATTGCTGAATTTAAAAGGCTATATTGTAGATAAATCTAACCCTACTAATACATGATAAAAGATAAATAAAGTGGCATTTTTGCTCTTGATTTTGGGAGAGAATTTCTTCATCCTCTTGGCCTTTTATAGACCTTTTGGTAACCACCTCGAAACCACCCGAACTGCTTCATGCAACTGTCAGAAACTGATTCTGAAACTGTCAGAACTGCATAACTGGGCGATATCTTCAGCTATTTACGAAACTGCCATCAGGTAGAGCTTCTTGTCTTCCTGCAATTTGCCCGATGATGACCTTGGAATTTGATGAAACTCTGTACATGAAAGTTGTAGGTCTTCGAATTATCTTTCCATCGGTCCACAAATCAACTCATTTGGACATCGTATGAGAAAGTTATCGCCAAAATGGTCGAAACACATCGATGTCTCATTAAAATAATCAGCCAAAATATGGCCGATAGAGAAATGGGCGATGACATCGGCCATCTTTTGGGCGATGAAATTTGGATTGTCGGCCATTATTTATTATTTTGCCACTGACACTTCGACTGTCGGTTTGACATAGTAAACGATGGAATCTGAAGATCTCTTCAACAGCAAAGTTGTAGATCTTTTCGCCGTCTTTCACATGATTCAAGAATCGCCCAATTTTGACATCATATGAGAAAGTTATGGTCAAAATAGTGGAACCATATTGACGACTTATTAAAATAATCGGTCAAAATATGGTCGATTGATTTTTGGGCGATGAAGAATCTGGCCGATGGAGGATTTGGCCGATTGATCAGCCGTTGATTGGATTTGGACATTTGGTCTTATTTACCAATTTACCACTGAACACTTTGGTTGTCTGTTTGACACACTAAACGATGGAATCTAAAGATCTTGTCAACAACAAAGTTGTAGATCTTTTCATCCTCTTTCCGATTGTTCAAGAATCGTCCAATTTGAATGCTTTATGTGAAAGTTATGACCAAAATACTTCAGCTGTGTCAACATTGAAGTATCTTTTGGCTGATTGGCAATATTTACGAAATTGCCATTGATCTTGTTAATCGCCCAAATGGTTATAGTTATGGCTAACACATATAATTAAGGGTGAACAATTATGTTCGGTGAACATGAACTAATTATAAGGGTGAATTAATTATAAGGGAGAACAATTATACATAGTCAATTATATGCATGCTATGTATATAATTAAGAGTGAACAATTATGTTCGGTGGAACATGCTCCCACCGATTCGCTCAACATGCTCGCACTGATTCTTTCTTTTTTTTTGACAAGTTGAGCCCGGAGGCTAGTGAAAAGCAAGTAACAAAACGACGAATTACATCAAAATTAGGGGCTATACCCCACTACCGGCCCCTCATGGGCTCCTGGGGCTCCTACGCAAAACATGGCCGACCACCGGCCCCTCGTGGCCCTCGCAAGACTATCAGCCTCCTCATTATCCTCTCTTGGTACAAACCGTACATGAATCTCCTTCAGCTGGGATGCATTCCAACAAAGTCCTTGCAGTCGGCTACTTTGAACACCGGGCCACTGTTTCCTCCCATTAACACATTCAACCAAGTCCTTGGAGTCAGACTCCAACAACACCCTCTCGCAGCCTTGACTTCTAGCAATGTCTACCGCCCTCTCCATGGAACATGCTCGCACTGATTCACACCGAAATGTTCAGTGCGAATGCATCAACAAGCATGCATAATATGGATTGAGTGGCTTGCATTTTGGGCATGTGTCATCAGTTATTAATCTTTTCTTAGTTCTCAAATTAATAGTAATAATCATTTCATCCTAATACACTTTTTGATTCTCCGTAATTGTATGTTTTTTTTTACCAGTTTTAGGAATATAGTCAAAGTGGAATGTACAGGATAATGAGAATGCATGGATCGACCGTGAACAATGAAAAAGCTGCATTTTGAACTAGACGGCTGAAACGACGGTCGATGCATGCATGGATCAATCATAAGTGAATAGTGGAGGATGCATGGATCGACCGTGAACAATGAAGGCTGCATTTTTCACACCCGTTCACTCATGATCCACCGCTCAATATAAAACCGTTAGGTCATGATCCACCGCTCAATATAAAACCGTTAGATCATGATCCACCGCTCAATATAAAACCGTTCAATCATAACCCACCACCCAAT
>OY986969.1:9619111-9648453 GCA_963920575.1 Narthecium ossifragum | reverse complement strand
GGATGCTCCAGGTCACCATGGCTTGCGTAGCCCCCGTGCAAGACGTGACGCCGGACGCTGCCCGGGTTGTCGGAATGATGGAGGAGGTCGCCGGGCGAGGAGGTTCGAAGGATCTTCCCTCGCCGTCCAACGAACCCGACGAGGAAGTCGGTGACAAGGGGCGAAGTCTGGCATCACGTCTGGCGGGTGCTCTCTCTCTCCCTCGTCTCTCTCTCTCTCTCTCTCTCTCCCCACGTCAACGAAACCAGTCAAAATAGGCGAAACCAGTCAAAATTGAGCACAGTGACCGGTTTGTCGCGACTTATCCTAACGACGTCTGTTGGCTTGGATTAAATTCCCAGGTTTTGAAATTATATGGTAGTTTTATATGATTTTGAAAGATGAGGGTAGTAGAATGCTAATCCCTGAAACTACAGAATATCAAAGTGTTTTTTTGACCTTTCTATTATTATCAGTTAGCTATAAGACCGACATGAGTACAGGCTCAAGGAGGCAAATTCCTTACATAATGACTTCCGCGAATTAATTCTTTCATGTTCTAAAGATTTAGATTCGATAGCCTATTTTAATGAAAAAATTGTACAATAAATGTAGAAAATCGGACTCAAAATTGATCTATATTTAGTTTGTTTTAAATGCTCATTCATAGCTGAAAGATTTGTTTTAAATGCTCATTCATTGCTGAAAGATTTGTTTTAAATGCTCATTCTTAGCTTAAAGATCAGTATACATGTAGGATCTAAACCATATATATATATATATATATACAGTTGTTTTCTCCTGCGGGACGTCGCTGAAAACAACTGTGCGCGACTAATCTCAGATCCCATCCGCTGACCGTCCATTTACTCCAATGGCCAAGATTAACCCAGTTGTTTTCAGCGACCTGAGACCTCACCTTCCCCCCTCCCTCGCGAACCCTACTGTTCCCCCCACCCTCACGACCTCCCTTTCGACCTGAATGGCGACGACGGGATCCTTTCGCAGAGCCCATCTGCGGACCTCACCTTTCCCCCTCCCTCGCGAACCCTACCGTTCCCCCTCTCTCGCGACCTCCCTTTCGACCTGAACGGCGACGACGTGATCATCTCTCCCTTCTGTGGCGACGACGGGGACGACGGGGACGGCGACCACGGGCGACGGCTATGACAGGGACTGCGAGCTATTTCGTGACCACAGGAAGTTCCCTCTGCTGCTGTTTCCTCAGGTACTCTCTTCCTCCTCTCTTCACTACAGCAGATCGATGCCCTATTTTTTTTTTATATAGTTCTACTGTAAAGCCCTAATCGGTGGTTTTGATGATGGTTTTCTACTTGGGACTAAATTTTATGGCCACTCCTCCTCTGACTTCCTTCGACACATTATTTGGTAAGATCTTGTAAAAAAAACTCTTCAAAGCATGTTTCATCTATGGTTGAACAGGATAAGAATATGGGGTTACTGGGAAGAGAACTTGTGGAACTGATGTCATTTGAGATCCTTTTGATTTGTGAAGGGGCTTTATCTCTCCAATTCAAAACCGAAGACATACTAGTGAGTGTACACTGTCTTGTTTGAATAAATTTTTGGCATATGTTTGGTTTTGAAGTGGTTTTGCGACCAGAATTATAGGCTTATTGCTCCCTTTAGTTGAATCTATGACGCATTTTCTCTGCCCACATGACATGATATACACAGGGATAAACCAAAGCCAACTTTGATTCTAACAATCACCTAAACGATTTGCATCTTAAGTTGTTTCTCAGTTTTTGAGGATGATAATTGTTTGATAAACAAGATTTTCTTGCAACTTTAATAGTTACTTGCAAAAAGGTTTGTAATGTAGAAATAGTCAATTATATGGTCCTTATAATCTCTATGAATCACATGTTTTCAGATGAGCACAGTAGGGAGCGGTCAATCCTCACAGCTCCATCAAAAGGAGAGCAGCCAATTGAGCCCATCTCTAACCTCGGCATCAATCAGATGAATGATCTCATTTTTGGGCACTCATCATAGGTTGTGTTCTATCATATGCTTCAAGGGGAGGAGAAAAGTGCTATAAAACAACAAAATTTGGGAATGAGTTGGTACAACAGCATTCTGATTTATAGGCCTCTGTTCAAGAGCTTACTTGGCTGAATACTGAATTGAATCCAAAATCCTCAGCAGCATAGGGTTCTGTTCTCTTGATGCTCGAAATAGTAATTTTCTGATGCCGGCGAGCAATCTCAATGTGTGATGAGTTGTATTACAAGTATATTGGCGCCCTTTAGATGTCTTGGGGCTCTTGTTTGTATCAAATTGATTATGTAGAAAATTAAGCAATACCACAAACTTTTAGGGTTTGAAAGATGTGTTTATTTGCAGAAAGCTCCACTTCAGTGTCTTACTATGACTGTTTTCTAGTCCAAGGCTTCATCTTATGTCGATCTATCAGAGCATCTACAAGGTTAATATAAAGAAGTTATTACAAAACTTTGGCAGACATGCTGTTAGCTGAAAGTACTATTCTTCCTATAGCAAGACATGCTGTTAGCTGAAAGTATTTTCTGATTTTATCTAAACTGATTATGTATCTAAATCAGTAGTAGGTGTAGAGCCAAGCACAAATGTGGAGTCTAGACAATTGCATCAACTCAAGAACAGAGCATCATACAGAAGCAAAATGAGATGGAAACTAATAATTAACCAAGCGGGTTACATCAACACACAAATCATCAAACTTATTACACAACACACATATGTCATCCATGTCTTATTGTCTATAGGCATAACACACTAGCCTGGCCCTTGCATGTAGTCTAGCTCGCTTTAGGCCATCTTCATGGATGTAAGCTTCTGCAAGTCCATGTTGTGATGCCTGCTCTTAATGAACTGCTGGAGCCTTAAGATCTAAAGCAAAATTTCATTTCAGAACTACTCAAAATTACATGGAAACATAAATCAAAACCATCCAACCAAAATATAAAATATCAGATACATCATACTTCCATTCACTTGAAAAATAAAAAACAACTGAAGCCTTAAGATCTAAAGTGTTAAGAACATGTCAAGTTCTTTCCCATATACACAGCTGGTAGCTTTTTTCCATTCCTTATCATTCATGTAAACCTACCAATCTCAGTCCTCTATAGCCTGCAGAACACAAAAAAGAAATGAAATAGTGAACACAAAAAACTCTTCCAACTTTTGCAAGTCAGTTTACTAGTTACACAATCATCAAAATTAACACACATTCTATAACAAAATTAACACACATACCATCAGAAGATTCATTGGATTGATTTGATTCATCAGAAGATTCATTGGATTTATTTGCATTTAACCTACAAAACAACAAAGTGACACATGAATATACATTTTCACTAATTGATAGTGTTTAAAAACATTGAACTAAATTAAATGTTTACCGCTCATTAAGCTCTGGACAATTTCGTTTGTCATGTTGTTGCCCATGTAACCCACATCCACGACAGAGTCTAGCTTTACTTATTGCCTTTTCTTTTGATGACTTCAATCGGCGACCACATCCTTTTGCCCTTACTTGGTGTGGTTCATTAATGATTCTCATTTCAGGTGTACTCTTTGTTTTGACAGATACTCCAAGCAATCTAGTTGAATTAATTTCTTTAATTTGAACATGAAGAGATCTCATTGCATTTGTTACCATCTCAGTCCCCTCTTCTGACATTGAGGCGTCATCAACCACAATCGAACAAAGTTGAGATAATGTTGCATGCCTCATCATTAATGATTGATCTGATACTTCTTTCAGTTCCTCACCATATTCATCCCACACTCTTCCAACTTTTGCGCTTCTAGTCCATCTCTGTAAGATATATTGACTCGGCAAATAGAAGACTTGCTTTACTCGAAAATATGCAATAATGTGTTTGCATGGAATTCCTTCAAATTCAAAAAACTGACAAGCACATTTCATAATAGCTGAAGCCTTATCATACACCATTTGCCTTACTTTAGAAGTCCCTCCCCCTACCTTCTCAACCATATAAACACAATGGTTTTCATCTTCCCTAATCATCTTGAGCATATAGGCGGTACTTTCAAAAACCTCATTTTGGAAAATAAGGAATATTTTTCTGGTGTACACTTCACTCATTTGCTTCTCCATAGGGAATACCGATTTCAAGTGTGGTTTTTCATTAATATCAATATGATCAGCTCGCAACTCTTGGTGTCGTTGGTGCCCAAGTAACCTATTAAACCGTGTCATAAAATCCATCAATGAATTATTTTTGGAAAAAGACTTTTTGAAAAACGCATGTGAGCTTTCTGATCTTTGGCTACTTGACATTCCAGCAGAAAATATGTGTTTGACATAAGTAGGGACCCATTTATGACGCAGTTCATAAATTGATTGTAGCCAAACATGATCTGTCAATGAACTTTTTTTTAGTGCATCTGCCCAACTTATCTCAAATTGTTCTGCACTATCTGAATTCCATACACTAGCTTGAAAAGAATGATAGTAATCTCGGAACTTGATTGGCCCAATTTTTTCGGAAAACTTATTCATAATGTGCCAAATACATAGACGGTGGAAAGTATGTGGAAGAGCTTGAGCAATGGCTTTAGACATTGCAGGATCTTGATCAGTGATAATCATTTTGGGTGGACCCTGAGGCATGGCTTTAAGCCATTGGTTAAACAACCAAACAAAAGACTCTGTGGTCTCATCATTTAAAAATCCACACCCAAAGATGACAGTTTGACTATGATGATTAACGCCTATTAACGGAGCAAATATCATACCATACTTATTTGTGTTGTATGTCGTATCAAACACGACTACATCACCAAAAAAGTTGTATGCTCTTCTTGCAGATGGATCAACCCAAAAACAACGGGTTAACCTATTGTCTTCATCTTTATCAAACTCAAAAGAAAATGAAAGATTTTTTTCCTTTTCTGAATGGAAGAACTCATTCAATGTGTCAACATCATATCCTTTCATTTCTTCTCTCAAATCCCTTTCGTGGTTTCTCAAATCAGTCTCAGTACACCCAATATTTTGAATCCCACCTGCCTGAATTTCCAAAATCTTCATTTGCTGATACGTAGGTACATTTGCAGCCGCAAATTGTTTTAACAGATTCTTCTTTGCATCAAACACATTGCGGTGTGACTTTAATAAGTGTTTTTTTGAAGGTGTTGTAAGTGAATGACTATGAAACTCTATGAATTTACTAACTTCCCAATGTGAATGACGTTTCACAATGCTTAACTTTGCCTTACAACCTTCACGTGTACTTCCCCTTTTCCTTTCACATGCGACCACATCCATTTTTTGTAACTTCTTCTTTTGATAACTATGATCTTTTTCTCCTTCTTTAAAACAAACAAACTGTTTCCAAATTATTTGATCATTTTTCTTCTTACTTGAATCCATCCTTGTACTAAACCCGGCTTCCTTTGCATATGAATTGTAAAAATTATATGCCTCCTCTATTGACATAAACTGATGCCCAACCTTTGGTATTAGGTTATCTGCTACTTGAGGAGTGTATCGTTCATCAACCGACTCTTCTTCAATGCTATGTTTGAAAAATGTTAACATGAAAAAACCGTCATGCAATCAATTAAAAGTTTAAAGGAATTGCAAAAGAAAAACTCAAATGCAACAAAAAAAATCCAACCTCTGTATTTGTTCTTCCATGTTTGCAATTTCAAATATCTTGAACTTTGGCTAACTGTAGTAATTGCCTACTCTCTGCAAAACAGACTTCCAAACATAGAAGAGGAGAGAAGAGGATGATCAGTTTACTAGCATTGCAAAGTACTAAAAGATAAACAATCAAAGTAGATTATGGTTTGCAGCTGTACTAAACAATCAAAGAAAAATAGGGCTTTGCAGATGTAGTAAAAAATTTGTAATGAGAAAAAAAATAGGGCATTGCAATAGATTAGGGCTTTACAGTAGAACTATATATAAAAAAAAATAGGGCATCGATCTGCTGTAGTGAAGAGAGGAGGAAGAGAGTACCTGAGGAAACAGCAGCAGAGGGAACTTCCTGTGGTCACGAAATAGCTCGCAGTCCGCGTCATAGCCGTCGCTCGTGGTCGCCGTCCCCGTCGTCGCCACAGAAGGGAGAGATGATCACGTCGTCGCCGTTCAGGTCGAAAGGGAGGTCGCGAGAGAGGGGGAACGGTAGGGTTTGCGAGGGAGGGGGAAAGGTGAGGTCCGCAGATGGGCTCTGCGATAGGATCCCGTTGTCGCCATTCAGGTCGAAAGGGAGGTCGTGAGGGAGGGGGGAACAGTAGGGTTCGCGAGGGAGGGGGGAAGGTGAGGTCTCAGGTCGCTGAAAACAACTGAGTTAATCTTGGCCATTGGAGTAAATGGACGGTCAGCGGATGGGATCTGAGATTAGTCGCGCACAGTTGTTTTCAGCGACGTCCCGCAAGAGAAAACAACTATATATATATATATATATATATATATATATATATATATATATATATATATATAACCAGTTGGGAAATCCATAAACTCTTTTGGAAAGATCTTTTCCAGTATAGATAAAACCAACTCAAATTGCACCATTTACAATAAGAATACTTCCCTGAGGAAAAGACAAAATAAATTTTGAATGCTTATAAGCAATACTATTCTACAATTACGTGATAAAATGAAATAATTAGCATCAATGTGTCAAGCACCACGAATAGACCATAATTCACGTACAATCTACCACAAGCGTATAGAAGATTATCAAAAACCATCTGGGATGCAAATATTACAAGGAAAAAGAAATCTATTTCAACTTAGAGCTTGTTCCCATGAGATCCACTTTCAGTTGTTATATTGCCGGTCACAAATATATAACAGCTTTAATACAACCTGCATAATAAATAAGCAAACGCTAATCCAAAACTTTGTTCGCCTAACAGCTGCTTCAAGACAAAATCCCAAGCTGTCAACAATATTCCAATTCAGATGTCGAAAGTCGATGGATGTTGCAGAGGAAAAAGCCGCCTCAGTCTTGGCTACCATTTGGTAGACTAGGAGAGGTCTTCTTCATTTTCTTCTTCCTTGACGCGAAGCTGCTAGGGCCAACAGCTATTGACATGCGCTTAGTCCTGCCAATTAACAAGAATTAGACACCAAAACTGACGTTGCATGAACAAAAAGTGAGCAGAGGATTGTACATACTGCTTAGAGAGTTCTGCTGAATTCTTGTCATTAGTTTCATTCAATCCATCTGACAAGAATCAGAAAAGAAGATATTATAGAAGAAGCAGAGATAAAAGAGGTTATAGCATTACATTTCATGTGAACCTGGTAACATATAAAGGCCATTATGGCAATGCTATATTTCGTGTTTGAGACTGGTATGGAGGACAAATTATACAATAGAAGTTTATCACGACTGGTAGTTTTACAATTTATTAAAGCTTGATTTCAGTTTTGTCTCATTCATCTGAATGAAATTTTAGCTTGTCTAGAAAAATTAGGCAAATTGTATACATTTCGCTAGCTTTTCTTCACAACTGAGAACAGAATTGTCTTTATGAGAACTAAATAAGCCTATGACACACTAGACAGGCTCTGAGTTATATTCAAAGAAATATTTCCTTGAATATTGTTTCACTTTGATCAAAAAAATTTCATGACGAGGCCACCTCTCTGATTAGCCATCATTTCAAAGATCATGTAAAGCCGCTAAAATAATGGGGCAAGGCAATAAGGGACGGAGGTAAGAGTTAGAATATGGGCAAACAAGGTAGGGAAGCTGTAGAATAAGATAATTACAGCGAAAGATGAACAAAAGCTATTCGTGCAGGAAAAGGAAGGACTAGTGGCAATATAGAAAGATGTGAAACAGCAATCGAGGAGGAAAAATTTGAAGTGATTTCAGACTCAAGAACAGTTAAGTGTACTAAATAGTCAACTAATGAAGATTCTTTTTACCATTCAATAGCATGTAGAGTTACATTTGAACGGAGTTCGAATGTGTGGTTACAATTGCCTGATTGCACGAAGCCAGAGTTTTTTGCAGAGGTAATGGTTCTTGTGAACAGTTTGAAGTTCAATTCTTAACGATAACGAGGAAGAAGGCCAGTCATATCTCCTCAGATTCATCCAGAAACGTAACGTATAATCGCACTAAGAATGATGAAACCCAAGGAAGACAAAGAAAAAAAGCAAATAAAAAAATGCACAGAAAGCTTAAGATTAACTGTGCAAATAAGAGTACATTCATCTGCAGTCGAAATTTTATGCCATTGCTTAGGAACTTGAATTAACAATCTATGAGCTTTGTCCTTCGTCCTCTTATGTCGGAACCACAACCCCTTAATTGCTCAGTGCATACCTTCTGATCTAACTAGTCATAGTTACCACAATACCACGTAGTTCAAACCAGTCGAAAAATGATTTTCAGATTCAGAACATATTTTCATTTAATGAAAGATGGTATACTCTCCTTCAGTTTTGGTTCCATCACACCTCGATAAATGTTAGATGAATGAACAAGATTCGATTTGTCCTCTTTCCACTTCTACTCTAGTAAATAGCGTTAAAAAGAGATTTTTGATTGTTACTAAAAAATCATCTTAACCACAATGAGGAGTGGCCATGAAGAAAATTATATAATGGGGCATTCAAGAGCAAATTTGTAAGAGCATTGCTTAGATCCTTCAATATTAAGCGACCAACTATATGGTCATCAAATGCATTGCATTGGCCCAGGAACTTTAAGAGGATGCTAAAACAGAATTACATCTTATGCATGTGAGCGCATAAGCTGGTAGACAGTAAATTAGTCATTAACCAAAGTTGCTAGCTTTAACTCCTGTCAGGGATGCCAATTACTTTATAATTGTATATGGTATGCTATTGTGGAGAAGTTAAAAGCAAAACCTATGATTGCACTGCCCCCACCTACACGGAGAGCCTTGAGGCTTCTATAATGCATTGGACATAGTACATGGCTTTGGAGAGATATATGTCTAATGGAGCTTTGCAATTTAAAAACCAACTTGCTTAGATATATGTGCAATGGACAGAATACAGTTTAGAGGAAACAAAAGATACTTTATCGTGCATCGTTTATCTCCGTATATTGAAGAGATTATTCAAAATCATTTTGCTTTAAGGTAGGACATTTAGGTAGGCAACTTTATTGAAACCATATAAAACAATTTTACAAAGCAATTGAGTCGGTCGGTTCAATTTTCCTTCTTACTAAGGGTTTCACTCAGTTCTCAGATTTCAGCTTTCTTAACCAAAAATTGTTATCGACAAGTTCAAGTGTGAACATAGGATGAAACGTGGCAACAACTCGCAAAAGTCTGCAAACAATCACCACTAAAGATCCAGGAGCGATCAAGTTAGCTACATCATAAGATCAAACTACCTAATATCATAAACTTTGCATCAGCAGGCTGCACATGCAATCATATACTGCAACAGTTCATATAGAACTTATTGACCATAGAATCCATAAAAAGAAAGCAATAGAGGCTGGAACTTCATGAGACAGAAATTTGATTTTCATAAATGCGAGTATTTTAATCACATATCCTTATTTACATAATCACGAGTATAAAGAAGTTACTCTGTTCACCAGTTGCAAGAAAAAGATTTTAAACTACCTGAGCCGATGTCATCTTCTGTGCAAGATTCCCAGCGATCTTTTCCATCATCAAAGTCCCAACGACTTCCAATAGGAGGGATCCAAAAGTCTGGCTCTTCTGAGTCACTGCTGTTTTCCACAGGCTCCCTGATTTGTGAAACAATATCGACATCTGTCTTCTCTAGATCTTTATTCGCAGTACTTATAATAGCTTTTGACTTCTTTTTCGATTTTTTTGCATCTCTGTCTACTGACTCTGTTGGTGCCAGTTTTTCTGCCTCCTTTTGTTCTGTTCAGAACAATCAATGTATGAAATACAATGTCGAATTCCCACATGAATCATAGGAAGTAAAAGTCTGTACTCCATGTTGGCAGGGACAAAGTCATATATCACGAATCAACAATTTGTTAAAAGCTAGGTTTATTTAACCAATAGCAGAGAAACATATATTTCTCTTAAATACAACATGAAAAATCAGGATTATAGAGATGAAACTTTTATGAGCAATATGGTTTGAAATTTTATAACTTCTGCTACTATCACTGCAGAAGAAGTAGATTTTAGCCAGTAAATATAGATCACAGTTGCAAAGATTTTGTAACAAGTTCAGGGCTCTAAATGATAGCAGGGGCTAAATGCTGCACAATCGATGCTGTAACTTATAACTACATAAAGCACGAAAATCTGCATGTTGCTAAAAAAGGAAAAAAAAAATCAAGACAGTCTTAAAATATTCAGAGAAGAACAAACAAAAACATATTGGATCTTTACAGAGCCCATTGCATTGACAAGAGCAAATACAAGTGCTCAAAGATTTGATCTCGTCGTTTGATTTCAATGTTTAGCAGCAATCATGTTTACTATGTTAATACAGAAAAGAACACTCGTTTCTATTCATTACGACTCAATAGTCCATACTGTTTCCACCCAAAGCACAAATCATAATGTAAAAGAGCTTAAGCACCTAATTTGTTCTGGAATTTCCTCCCCGTAATATGCTTCCAAATGTGCTCCTCCGACTTATTGATCGCATCCCCCGTCAGCTCGCATACCAACTTTGACCTGAATCACCACCAATCCAACAACAACTGTCATCCATCGTCGTGGAAGCTACCGACTGAGCTAGAGATGCCTAAAAGCTACGTACTTGGATAGGGGATGCTGATGGAACATGCTGAGGGGCGGCGTCTTCTTGGCGACGGCGGAGTCGATGAGTGCCAAACGGCAAGCCCTGCACTTTGCATACGATTCCTTCTCCAGAGCGGGCATCTCTTGGCCCGTCTCCGCGCATCGGAAACGCCCGTTGCCGAGATCCACGAACGTGGGGTTTCCCAGCAAATAGCAACCCTCCCTTTGGCTTTTCTTGGAGAGGTCACCGCCGGGGTTCGCCGCTGCGGAGGCAGCGCTGGTTGCGACAAGGTCCCGCTCCGTTGTGACGGCTTCCACCTCCATTGCCATCGTCGCCGCCGCCGCCGCCGCCGCTTTGGGTGGTGGGCGCGCTGAGTTGCGGCGTCCCTATGTGGTGCGTGAAACTTGAGAATTGAGATGATTATTGTACTTTGTCGGATTCGGGTTGCATAGGATGATCCGGATTAGGAACTTCGGGGTTTTTGGTGGAACGCTGTAGAATCCCAATCGCGACACGCCACGTGGAGGCTTCCGGGGTTATGATTTAGGATTTCTGTTTTCCTAATTAAGTACTATAAATTATCCTGTTAATTTTCGATTAGCACAAAAATACAAACTTCAAATGAGGTTTTAACAATGCGAATAACACACAAATACGATTTTTATAGAGCTTTTGACGTTAAATTTCATATTTTATCTTTATATTTTCATAATTTCATGGTCTTTATGATATTTATCAAGTTATCAATTCTCTTGCAATTGATGATGCACAGAATACATGATCGAATTCCCACATGGATCATAACGGTAGATTCTAGAGTTTATAAACATAATAAATCATAGAAAACAAAGGTTTCTGCTGACGTTGGCAGGCAAAATGTTGGACTTGATCCAATCTGTCCACGTGAGGTGAACCACATTCGTAACAAACCAAGTTTAAGTGGTTCATAAGATTTAAAAGTTCAAGATCAATTCAAATTCTGATTTGAATTGGTATGGCAGTTGGATTGTGATAATCCATATATTTACATATCTTAACATGAGATATTCCTTGATGGGTTAGGATTATCTATCTATTATTATAAATAGGGACTTGGTCCCTCTCGACTACGTACGGTTTTAGGGTTTCTCATCTACCACACATACGGAGTAGGCAGAGAGTGGAAACCAAGAATCAAGAATCCCAATCGGGTATGTTTTTAATCGCATAAAGTTTCAGATCTGCATGATTGATGTATGTAGATCTATACGGTTTTATTCCAATAATTGATATCCGAGCCAGGTTTCGACATATACTTGTTTCTCTGGACTTTTCGGATTTTGTGGCTAAGGTTTTAAGATTTTCCAAAATTAGTTCTTGTTTTTCGAAATTATGGGGTTTTACCGATTATTTTAATCGGTGGGAGAGGGCATGGCGGGTGAACCCATGCCCGATCCCTTTGGATCGCTCCGGCGTCGTCGCGGAAGCCTAATAGGCAACCCTGGCGCCGGTTTGGGTGCGGTGGGTGTCGCGTCTCGACCCGCGAAAGCCCAACCGGGCTGGGCGACGCGAACCGAAATCTAACAAACCGCGGAAATGTTGGCGAGGGTTCCCTCTAACCTATTGGTCTTGTCACGCCCCAACCCGCGGACGCCAAACCGGGCCGGGACACGAGGGGGAAAAACCTACAACTACTCGCCTCAACTGGCGGAAACAGTTGAAACTAACACACAGCTGGCGGAAACAGCTGACCACAAGAACAAGGCGGAACCAAACCTAACAACATCTATTAACATCTATCACAAACGGATATAATAGAGTTAAACAAGGGTTCTAATACAACAGATTTACAAGGGATCAACAACAGTCCCCAAAAAAAGCTACAACACCCACCGGGGTCTCAGCAAAGGCACAAACAAAACCCTCCTGACCCTCAGACATGGTCAGGAGCCAGCGCGCTACCACGAGACAACCGACGGGGAAGCACCGGAGAGGAGCTGGGACCTGCACCTGCAAACAACACAGTCTAGGTAGAAATGAGCAACAGCTCAGCAGGGTCCTACTCTACCACTCTCGCTAAGAAGGCAAACCCAAACGAACAAGCTCTGTGCCAAGTACTGAGGCTTACCAAGGATCCCATAAATCCCGTCAATAACCCGAAGGGCTCCTGTCCCAAGTACGCCCCTCCGACAACCACTGCTCAGGGGTGGGCAACTCCGACAATCCCTGACACAGGGTGGACATGGCACTACTAGTAGGACACCCTTCTCCAAGCGGGATCTCCACACTTGGCGGAACGACCGTGGTTAAGACTACCATCTCTCAGTACTCCAAGCAGCAAAGCCAACCCGACCCCTAACTCCCGACCAAAGACTAAGTCTAGCCAGGGAGTCCATCGATCCCATCGATGTTTTCCCCCCCCCCCAGGGTTCCTGTCCAACATACGTCCCTCCGATAGCCACTGCTTGAGGACTGGGCTACCTCCGACGGTCCCGGACACAGGGTGGGCCAGACGATACCTGTAGGACACCCTTACCCGTGCTGGACACCAGCATGGGGACACAAGTCGGGTAACGGCATCCACCACTTAGCCTTTGATCACCGAAGTCCACGGGTCAACCCCACCCAGTCTAACCTAGCATGTCTAATGCACAGGAAGCAGGGCAGGATAAATATAAAGCAGTAACATGCAACACAACAAAGACACAACATCGGCCCATTTATTCTAAGCATTCCCGAGGATCATGACTTCCTTCGGTTCACCACAAAGCGGTAAAGGGCATACCGTCAGCCCATTTATTCTACACATCCCGAGAGGCACCACCCTCTCGGTTCAACTACAAAGCAGTAATAACAAGCAATTATGCAGGATAAGAAATCATAGTAAGCCTCGAGGGCAAAACAGCATTTAAAACAATAAAAGTCCTCCCTGCATCGAAGGAGATCGATCTCTTGTAGCAATAAGATCGATCTGCCTCGAGGCGATAGGTACCAGTCCTGGTCACCCCAACGGGATCGATCTCCACCCATATGGAGATCGATCTCGTAGGTGACGTATGACGCACTGACGCCAGCCGCCAAGAGATCGATCTCCCTCCCAGGGAGATCTGTCGCACCCCGACCTTCAGAGCGCACCCGGGCCGGGACACGAGGGGGAACACCTACACCTACTAGCTTCAACTGGGGGAAACAGTTGAGGCTAAACAGATCAGCTGGCGAAAACAACTGATCAGCACAGAGAAAGGGCGGAAGCAAGCTTAACAACAACATCTATTATAAAAACATAGAGGACAGGGTTCTAGAACAACAGTTCAACAAAAGAAGAGTACAAGGACAACTGTCCACAAAAGAACAACACCCACTGGGGTCTCCACGAACGCACAGACGAAACCATCCTGACCCTCAGACATAGTCAGGAGCTGGCGCACTGCCACGGGACGACCGAGAGGGTAACACTGGGACAGAGCGGGCACCTGCACCTGCAACAAACACAGTTCAGGTAGGCATGAGCAACAGCTCAGTAGGGTCCTACTCTACAACTCTCACAAACAAGGGTAAAGCAACCGAACACACTCTGATGCCAAGTACCGAGGCTTGCCAAGGATCCCATAAACCCCGTCAATAACCCAAAGGGTTCCTGTCCTAGGTGCGTATCTCCGATAACGCCACTGCTCAGGGGTGGCCCACTCCGATAAGATAAACCCTGACGCAGGGTGGGCACGACGCAACCAGTAGAACACCCTTCTCCAAGCGGGATCTCCGCACTTGGCGGAACAACCGAGGTTACGACTACCCTCACTCGGTACTCGAAGCAGCAGAGTCAACACAAAACCAACCTACCCTAGCATGCCTAATGCAACAGGAAAACAGGGCAGGATAAAGTATGATAAAGCTGTAAACAACCAACACAGCAAAGGCACACCCGCGGCCCATTTATTCTAAACACTCCCGAGGGTCATGACTCCCTCGGTTCACCACAAAGCGCTAAGGGCATACCGTCAGCCCATTTATTCTACACACCCCGAGAGGCATCACCCTCCCGGTTCAACCACAAAGCAATAAGCATTCATGCATGATCCATAACAGGACAAACCCCGAGGGCAAAACTGTAAAAACCACTTGCATGCGAAGCCCCGCGGGCAAAACGGCATTTAAACAAGTAAAAACCCTCCCTGCATCGAAGGAGATCGATCTCATGAGCAACGAGATCAATCTGCCTCAAGGCGGAGAGCACCCGTCCAGGTCACCCCAGCGGGATCGATCTCCACCCATAAGGAGATCGATCTCGTAGGTGACGCAGGACGCACTGCCGCCTGACGCCGGCTGCCAAAAGATCGATCTCCCTCCCAGGGAGATCGCTCTCCCTCGGGCGGGCTGGGCCACCCCGACCAAGATCGATCTCATCCCATGAGATCGATCTGGATTGGGTCTTTCGACGGCCGGACGGCGAAGAAACACCGCCGAAACCCGCAACCATTCCTCACCAAACTAGGTGGGCTGGTAAATTTCAGTTAGGGGTGGCAATTCGGATTCGCGGGTCGGGTTTGGGTTGGGTCATACACTGACCCGTTTAACAAAACACCAAACCCGAACCCGTTTAATAAACGGGTCAGGTTTTTAAACCCGAACCCGACCCAATTATAAACGGGTCAACCCGACCCGACCCACCTAACCCGTTTATTAAACGGGTTGGGTCGGGTCGGGTCGATCTGATCCGTTTAACAACAATTAAACATATCAAATTACAACTAATTACAATCTGATCAAAATACATCCTCAATAGTTACGAGTTACAACCATACAAGCAATCATATCAAATTACAATTAAATTACAACTAATTACAAACTGGCCGGGAAACAGCCGGATCTGGCCGGATCTCGCTGGAAACAGCCGGGATCTGGCCGGATCTGGCTGGGTAACAGCCGGATCTGGCCGGGATCTGGGCGGGATCTGGCCGGGATCTGGCCGGATCTGGCCGGAAACAGCCGGATCTTGCCGGATCTGGACGGGAAACAGCCAGATCTGGTCGGATCTGGCCGGATCTGGCTGGGTAACAGCCGGATCTGGCCGGAAACAGCCAGATCTGGCCGGATCTGGCTGGGATCTGGCCGGATCTGGGCGGATCTGGATGAAACTGGCCGGATCTGAGTCGTAGCGGCGAGGAAGCAGCCGGATCTAGCCGGGATGCAGCCGGATCTGGAAGAATCTGGATGGCAGTGGAGCTTCGCGGTCGTGGTCGGCGCTGAGGTGACCTCGCGGAGGCCGTGGAGGACGGCGACGGGAAGGAGTGCCTTGGGGGGCGGAGGCCGTGGAGGACGGGAAGGAGTGGGGGCCGGAGGCGGAGGCCGTGGAGGACGGGAAGGAGTAGGGGCCGTGGAGGCGACGGGAAGGAGTGGGGGGCGTGGAGGAGGCCGTGGAGGCGACGGGAGGAGGCCGTGGAGGCGACGGGAGGAGGAGGCCGTGGAGGCGACGGGAAGGAGTGGGGGGCGGTCCGGGCGGAGGCGGAGGCCGTGGAGAGGGGGGGAGTAGAGAGGCAAGGGAGGAGGTGGAGAGGGTGAGAGGAGCGGAGGCCCGGAGGGAGAAGGAGATCGGGCGGCCGGGGGGGAGTAGAGAGGAGTGGAGGAGAGGGTGAGAGCCTGGTAGGTGGCTGGGTAAGAGACAAGAGTAGTGGCTGGGTAACAGGGTAAGGGAAGTGGGTAGATGGCTGGGGCTGGGTAACTAGTGGGTACGGGTTAACGGGTTGACCCGCCTAACCCGCGGGTCAACCCGACCCGACCCGTTTATGACCTGAACCCGTTTATACCAAACCCAAACCCGTTTATCTCGGGTCGGGTCGGGTTCACGGGTCATGACCCAGATTGCCACCCCTAATCTCAGTGCCACGAAGCTACTCAAGGCTTCAAAACCGGAAAACATCAACCCCACAAGGAGATACATCGAGATCAAAAATCGGATTCAAAACCCTCAAACAAGCCGGAGTCTTAGAGGAAGAACCCTACCTCTACAACGCAACTTCGATCCACAAGGCCTAGCCTAGGACCTTCCTCGCCTCGCCACGAACCCAACGAGCCTTCAAGCTCCAGGAAAGGTGGCCGGAGGAGGAAGAACGGCGAAGAAAAGCTCAGCCGACCAAGGGAAAGAAACAGAGCTCGGGGAGAGAAGGAAGAAGAAGAGAAAGAAAAGAGGAAGGGAAGAAGGGGATAAGGCCGGGGAAAGCCGGAGAGGGCGGGGAAAAGCTGGGGGAGGGGAAGCGACGGCCATCGCCGTGGCCGTCCTTCGAACGATGGTCGTCCTTCGAACGCCACCGCCAACAACTTCCAGGCACAGAGAGATCGATCTCCATGCCATGAAGATCGATCTGGATGGCAGTCCAGATCGATCTCACCACCCAAACGAGATCGATCTCCCTTGCCCAGAAAGGCAACCTTGGGCCGAAAAACAGGCCCAAGCCCAGAACTCCCGACCCCGGGTCCACCTAACCTTTCTAGTCAAACACAAGCATCAACCAAGGTCTGTGTGTGCACACCCAGTGTGAAACGACCCACGAGGTGTAATTTCCCAAATTACCCTTGAGGTCAACAACGAGCCAAGGGAAAAGAGGGGCGGGTCCTCACAAGATCGCTCTCGCTCGGGCGGGGTGGGCCACCCCAACCGAGATCGATCTCATCCCATGAGATCGATCCGGATTGGGTTCACCGGCGGCCGGACGGCGAGGAATACCGCCGGAATCCGCAACCAAACCTCACCAAACTAGGTGGGCTGGTAAATCCAAATACCACGAAGTTACTCAAGGCTTCAAAACCGGAAATCATCAACTCCACAAGGAGATCCATTGAAAACAAAACCGGATTTCAAACCTTTAAAAGTAACTGGAGTTTTTGAGTAAGAACCCTACCTCCACAAAGCTGCTTCGATCCACGAAGCCTAGCCTAGGATCTTCCTCACGCCGTCACGGTTCCAACGAGCCTTCAAGCTCCAGAAATGGTGGCCGGAGGAGGGAGAATGGAGGAGGAAGGAGGGTTGCCGGAACAGGAGAAGAAAACAGGGTCGGGAGGAAGAAGAAAGAAGAAGAGAAAGAAAGGAAGGAGGGGAAGGGGATAAGGCCTGGGAAAGCCGGCGAAGGCGGGGGAAAGGCGAAGGAGGGGAGCAAAAGTCTCCCCTCCCCTGACAGGGGAAGCGACGGCCATCGCCGTGGCCGTCCTTCGAACTCCACCGCCAACGACTTCCAGGCACAGAGAGATCGATCTGCATGCCACGCCAGATCGATCTGGATAGCAAGGCCAGATCGATCTCACCACCAAATGAGATCGATCTCCTTTGCCCAGAAAGACAACCTTGGGCTGAGACTCAAGCCCAAGTCCAGATCTTCCGATCCCAGGTCCACCTAACCCTTCTTAACAAACACAAGCATCAAACAAGGTCTGTGTGTGCACACCCAGTGTGAAACGACCGCCAAGACTCAATTTCCCAAATTGCCCTTGGGGTCAACAATGAACCAAAGGAAAAAGAGGGGCGGGTCCTCACAGGTCTCCCTAGCAATTCATCAAAACACCCTCAATTAAAAGACATAATTGAATTACAAGCATCGAACCACAGATTATAAAACCCAAGGAAATTTAATATAAATATCTTCGGAGAGGGGAAGATTTAAATACAACATTACTCCCGTAGGAGACTAACTAACATAGGTTTAAAGCTATAAAAGATCGTCACCTCTCAAACTCCGCCTGGTGCCACCGCACTGACGACCAACTGCTCGGTAGGGGCCACTGAAGAGGAGCTAACGCCTGCACCTGCAAATCGTAGCATGGGGAGGAGTGAGCAACTAAGCTCAGCAGGGAAACTACACTCCAACACACAGAAGGAAGAGGAAAACGCAACAGTGTCGTCCTCAAGTAAGACCTGGGTGTATACATAGGCCCCATAACCCCACCGCGTGTCCCTGAGGCCCACGATCATGGTCTTCCAGAAGAACTGGTCACATGTCAGGTCACACTCATTAAGCAGGAACTAACACTGCTGGCACACAAGCAGGGAACGACACTGCAGGCGGGAAATGACACCGCTGAGTAGGCAACCCCTCTACTCACAGGTCAACACAGTGGGACACCGGGTACACCTCAGCATCCGACTCGAGATCGACACAACCTCTGCAATCATCAAGCAACAGGTGTACCAGTCATCTAGGCCTATCATCGAATTTGACTGGACACCACAATTCAAACCGGGTCTAAACTACCCAACCCCGGTCCTAGGGCTAAATTCGAGCTTCCAGCCTCGGGACGACGACCCACAGATCGCCCACGCCCTAACCATGCAACTAATGCACAACAGAGATGCATGCGATGAACATACACATATAAACAGTTAAGGCATGCAGCAATATGTGATGATAGCATAACACGGTCTGGGCTCGGCACACTGCCGGCCCGGATTGGTGAACAGTTATTAAAGGTTTGGAACTGCTGCAGTGGTATACCACCAACTGCCAGCCAGTTCACCAGCAACCTGCATCGGGAAGCAGCCCTGCAAACAACAGAGACAAACCACGCATGTAAAAGCCCTCGGCGCATGCCGGCATATAAGGCTATGGAAAGTGATAGGGCCACTCGCCCGCTTATTCTAAACATCCCAGGAGTCATCACTCTCCTGGTTCACCACTACCCCTAATATGGGGCTAGAATGCTTAAGAGTATGTACAAGATATAAAGCTGTAAAGAAATCTATACATACAAAACCCCACGGGCAAAATCAAGAAAACCCCTCTCTGCCACCAAAGGATCGATCCTTTCCTAAGGAAAGATCGATCTTCCAAGCGTCAGAGAGCTTCCTTCCCTGTCGAACCAAAGATGATCGATCCTTCCTCCCAGGAAGATCGATCATCAGTGTGACAGAGAGCATCCTTCCATATCATGCCAAGGATGATCGATCCTTCATCCCAGGAAGATCGATCATCCTCGCGATAGAGGACATCCTCTTTGCCGCGCCAAGGAAGATCGATCCTTACTCCCAAGAAGATCGATCCTCCTCGCGACAAGGGGAATCCCATGCTACCCAAGGCACACGATCGATCATCTCCACCAGATGATCGATCCTTCATCGGGTTCAGCATGACCAACAAAGAAGGATCGATCTTTCCCCAAGAAAGATTGATCTTTCCCCAAGAAAGATCGATCTTTCCCCAAGAAAGATCGATCTTTCCCCAAAAAAGATCGATCTTGTTGGGTTCTCCGGCAAACCTCCGGCGAGAAATACCGTCGGAAAACTCTATTTGGTAGTACGAAGGACCATGAGTCCAAAACCGGTGGAAATATTACAAACTAACATGTATTCATCAAGATCTAAGCAAAACAAGCTTCAATCAAACTCAAACTCACAAAACCGAAAAAGAAACATAGGTAGGATCTATGAATCCGGCGGCTCTGAGCTCAAGAATGCGAATTTCAAAAGGGATTCAAGGAAGAGGGTTACGTCCGTTTTATAGACAAACGAACCAACCTATGAAAGATCGATCCTTCCACGAGGAAAGATCGATCATTCATGACGATCACACCTTGACTTTCTGGCATCAAAAGATCGATCTTCTAGCAAGTAAAGATTGATCCTTTACGTGTAGAAAGCTAGACTTTGGCTAAAACTTAAGCCCAAGCCCGGATCTTTCGATCCCGGATCCACCTAACCTTTCTAATCAAACACTAACACAAACATGGTTAGTGTGTGCACACGCGGGTGTGGAACAAACCAACATAGCACAATTTACCAAATTACCCTTGCGGTCTACAACGAGCCACAGGGGTAGAGGGGCAGGTCCTCACATAGGCAGTACATCCAGCTTCTTTCAATAATTATATACACTAGTGAGAGGTACAACCCTGCCTTCTCACCTGTACTCCGCAATCTCATGGACACATAACAAACCATGGGTATGCCTGACTTGGCAGCCGCAAGCATGCTCGTCTAGCCCTATATCCTCTGCTCGTTTGGCCTTTGCACAGATGATATCGAGTGCATTCTTGGAGATGAAACCCCCTAGCTCTTGGAATATGGTTGGGCTGAAATTATGCTGCACAATGTACTTGCTCTTCTCAAAAGAAGCCAGGATCTCCGTGTGTTGGAGCTCGAGCTGGGCATTGATCGTGGCCTAGGAGGTGTCAAAACTACAGTTCGATGCCCCCAGATGCCTCTTCAACTTTGCATGTGTACTCTCAACCCGATTTGTAGTAACATTATCGAAGTGCATATATCTATCTATCCATGCACTGACAAACAACTCCTTGTACTCGAGTATCCATGACTCCTTGACATAATCAAGAGCACTTGGGTAGCCGCAGAAAGACTCCCCCATTGACTCCACATTTTGGAAAAATTCTTAGTCTCAGAACTAACAACCAGCTCCCAGCTCAATAGGAAAGATTACCTGTGGACATCACTCCAACCATCTCGAGTAAGGGAAGCCGATACTTGTTGGTTTTGTATGTGCAGTCCATAATCAGCACCTCTGGAAAGGTACGCAATAGCTCGGCCGAAGATGGGTGTGCCCACAATATGCTTCGAACACAATATGTGTCATCATTGATCGTATGCCACTCAATATAACCAGCATCATTTAGGTGGCCCAAGAATTACTGTATCTCTGACCTACCGGATTTCTCAATTACCCTATGCTTCTGTTTTGCATTATAAATATGTCTCATAGTTGAGACATTATGCTCATTCCTCTGCTTCAAAGTATTCAAGATCACCCTCGGCTTGATTAGACTCTTGGACATGTCAACTAAAATATGTTGTTCCTCTTATGATAATCTCCCTGCATATGCATGACCCTCAAGATGATGTGCAGATTGGTCGTTATGTATGCCACATTCCACCCTGATCATCCAGTCATCACCGGATGCTAGCTTCAGCCCCCGGAGATTGAAGGGACAACCACATTTCTTAGTACCGCAACTTTTCTTCTTCTTGGCCAGAGCCTTCTTATCAACTGATTTCCTCCATTAAGACGAATCCCTATATTCGCCACTTCTCTCACATGCCAATGTGAGCCTTGGTTTTCTACCAAACCCACCTGCCTCCGAGTTTTTGATCACTAGGACCAGCCCATTCTGCCTACCCACTTCTTGAGTCCACTAGATCAGGGTTTCTCCACTGTGAAATATCTGCATGCATGTATAAGAACACAGTCAGTTGAAATTAAAAAAATCCTCAAAGTCAAATATCTAGAGGAGAAAAAAGTTATGCATACCATGTTAGTCGTGAAGATCGTCGTGTAATTCACGACAATAGCATCTCCAACACCACTGTCAGCAGTGGAAGTATAGTCCTGTCATTTCACAATTATTATGCTCATTTCGGTCTCAAGAAACCGATAAACTTCAAATTGTTCAGCAAACAAAACCCGAACATTGATAAAAAAAAGTCAGCCATAAAAAACCGAACATAAGACAAATGTTCGATTTATAAATTCCGAAACAAAATAGTCGGCTTTTAGAAACTGGACTTCGCATAACATATCGGTCACAAAAAGCCGATACATATATAATTGTCAGTTTTTCGGGACCAATAAATATACAATTGTTGGTTTTTTTGGGACTGATAAATATACCATTATCGATTTTTTGGGACCGATAATTATCGTACAGTTCGGTTAAATATAACCGCCAAATAAAATAATGAACGACCTGGTTTGACCGATCAAGACGTGATCCTTCAGGTTAACAAAAAAAGAAAAGAAAAAAAAGAACTACGATACCTTAAGATGGCCCGGCATTTCGTCTGCGTGCTCTGGAGATGATAGGCTTTCCGAATCCATCTTCAGCCCTCGTCAGAGGGAGTGAAAATGATGTTGACTTGGGCACGGTGTGTGTAGGTATGTATAGGCAATGTAGATGGGGATGGGTCCTCGTGACCGTGAGGTAGCGATGGGTGTGCTACAAGTGCTTCGGGACCGTGAGGTTGGAGGTAGATGACAGTTTTGTAAGGCTGGAGGTAGGAGATGGGTTGAGTTGAGTAGATAGCTGGATGTAGGTGACAATGTTTAATAGGTGGTTGTGCACATTGTAAAATCTAGGGTGCTAATAGGTTTAGTTAATTAGCTTTGGATAGTTAATTGAGGGTGTTAATCGATGGCACTTTAGTCAACTCACGATAGGGATATACTGTGTAATAAAATTAAATGTTATAGGTGGTGTACAAATCAAATCATGTTCGCATATATAATCCCCTTAGTAAAATACCATTCTTTGAAACCTAATTGTGGTGTACCTAGAAACAGGGTTAATCAGCAAAATCAATGGTGTATTCATCCAAAACAAAGGAGACAACCACGGTACCAGGTTCAAAATTTGACACCAAAATAAGGTAGGTTGTTATCAAATAGTGTGCCTCTTTATTGTACGGAGAAGATGAGAGAATTCGACGTTGGCCAACTCCTGCCCTGCTCGAGGGAATATCCCTATAAAAGGCCCAAATCGACCTCCCGTAGATCACCTCCTGCTCTTCCTCTCTGTCTCTGCCCTCGCCTTCCCTTGCCCCCGGCGATCTCTTCGTGTCTCGTCCGTCCTCGCCTCAGGAGGCCAGTCCTGGCCATCTCCCACCCCCTCGCTGTCTATATGTTCGTCTGAGAGAGCCCGCGACCCTGTGTAGCCCACTGTGGCTCTAGCTCCGCCCTTCTCGATCCCCTCTTCCAAAGCTGCTCCCCGTCACGGGCATCCGGCAACCCGCTGCCGCCGCCTGGCTGCGACCTCCGGTAAGGTCCCGCGACTGGTTAAAAGGGGCAAAATTAGCTAACCGATATGAAGTGCAGTGCTTGTGATGCACCGTGCTTACATTGCTATGCTATTATGTGTTGATCATTATGGACTATCATGTTATTGTGTTCGGAGTAACGTAGTTTCATGCTATTGCCGATCGTCCTCGTTTAGCTTTATAATTTTTCTATTTGTGTGGAATTCGCAACTGGTTAGTGTACTATCTTTTTCCTTCACGAGGCTATTATTAATTGAAACTTGAAAGAATCAATTGACTATGGCCTTCTTGATGTTATAATTTTCTGGAGTCATGTAATAGTATACTTGACTGAGATCCAAAGTGTTCTTTTTCTTTTTCTTTGCAAAATCTGTTTTTTTTTGCTGGCTTTAGTTGTTGGGCAAAAGTGATATTGCATTGATGACCACATAATCCGAAGATCTTGGTTGCACCAAAAGAGTGGCTTTTATCAGGTGGATTATCTGTCAGGAGATGATTTTTGAAAGATTAATCCTAATAAGGGACACCTTGCCAGTAAAGTGGTCAATATTGCTAGGTCTTATGTGGTTACATGAGGTGATTGAAGGAAATATAGAAATGACGTTGAAAGCATAGACTACTAGAATAATGGAATGGTCAGAGGAAGAAATAAAGGAGAGCATTGCATGATGAAGTTGATGATGAGGAATACATTGATGTTGATTCAGGTGGGAAGTTCGAGCAAAAACAAGTAGGACACAAGTAGAAATTTAAAGCAAAAGGAAGTAGGAACTGTGTCCAACTGCAAGCCTAGATTCATGGCCCTATGCCAACTTTCATAAAGTACCACTAAACAAACTGCTGAGAATGGCACTTGGTAGAAGAGGGAGAGGAAGCATGTGACACAAGCAGTAGAAGTGTTTTACTGCTGGAGCTGCCATTTAATTCCATAAGGATGTGATGCAAACAATAGAGTTTACATCTCCCACTCATTCTTTCATGTTTGTATTAGGATGTGGCTTACCTAACTTCTTATTGGGTCTTCTTGGATCTGATTGCATATGCCCAAATCTATTCAATCAGTTATGCACTGCTCGGTTCTAGCTTTGCAAGTTTATATTTCTAGGGCACTTACGTCTAGCTTTATATTCTTAGTGTTAATGTGTTCTTCATGTCCCTTGGGTTGTGCTAATTTAGGTAGTGAGTTTTAGATCATTTCCATGTCCATGCAATTATCAGAGATGCAGCAGCTGCTGGTGCAACCTTTGTACTTCATCCATGTTCTTCAACCGTTTAAGTTGATCTCCAACAATTCTAGAATCTCCCATCTAATAATGCAAATAAATTTGAAACAAAATGGAACTTCTTTTCTGTTCATTGGTGTCCATAGATCCTACATCCACTTTTTGTTTACAAATGTGTTATTTTATTTTAACTTTTATGGCGGTGTACTATCAGAGCTCTATTTGATTTGTTGCATTCTAGCTTCATGCCACCACCCAAATCATTAAGACTATACAGGATATGTGTAGTCAGCTTACCTTCTGGAGGGAATTAACAGATAAAGGTCTTAGTACTATTTGATTTAGAATCTATTGAAAAGTCCATCATCTTGCTGGATCCGCTTGTGCACTTTCCAGAACCTTTTTATATAGCTCTCATGATTGCCTTGTGCCTCTTTGCTCTGATACAGCAAATGTGTTTTAACTAGAAAATTTCATGTTAGTTAGTTGCAATCATATTGTACCAGGTTAAACAAAAAATATGTAGATTGTTTTCTGCTTGAGACGACCCCTTTTAGAAATTTATTGAAGAAATAAAAATAGCTCTGCTATGACTCATGAATCTAAAGTTGTTTCAAGTAGCTTCTAATTTCATTTAACTTAATATGTTTGTGGATGATTATTTTTTAGTTACTAGTAATTCACTGGTGGCCTACTACATATGGTAAATTTCCAATGATCTACCTCCAGTTGTGTCGATGATTGATATTGGATAGTTAACCATAATGGAAGAATTATTTACCCCAATTAACCCAGGTTATTATTTTGTCACTAACTTCTTAGGTCATCCTTGTTCGTATGAGATGTGAGTATAGACTCTCAGACACTTTTCTTTGTGTACAGTGCCCTATAGCTGCAATTCTAATGCATGATAAATGTTTCTCTTGCCTTTAATGGTATGTATTCCAGCATAATTACTGATATTTGGGTGCTCATGAAGTTTTTGCATGTGTACGTGTTCCCTGCTATTCCAACATATATGCTAATGATTTCCTCTGATACCTATTAGTCTATGAATAGCATCACTATAGGAACCAAGAACTCAGCTGAAATTAGCTATATCCTACCTTTGCAGCCCCACATTGCAGTTTCTTTGCTATCAACCTCCTACTTATGTTTGACTTCCGCAGTAAGTAAATAAGTAGAGATGATTGTAATCGTGGCAATATTTGCAATTTCTCAAAATTTGCCTCCATATGTGACCTATTGGAAAATGGTTATCCGCCATTCATCTAATTTTGTCAAAGTTTGCATGTAGTACATGTTTCTGGGCTTCAAAATACCAAGTTAATTAGCTGCATAAATTGCATGGAAATGTATTTGCCATTATACATGCTTTCCATAATAAAGACAGAAGTGATATTCTTTCCTTTAATGATTTAATCACCTGATATGCTAATATTTGGCTGTTCATAAATATGTCCTACTAACATTAGTAGAAAAGAGATTGCAAAAAACTGATCAATGTTATCCATTGATTTTTTTATTCTCTTATAGGGAATATACGGGGATATTGAAACCTGGCAACCACTTTTATGGCTTCTGCAAATGGGATGCTGAACACACACATAAAGCAGCCCCTTTTCTCATTTGGTGTTATTTCTGATGTTCAATATGCTGAAATCCCTAATGGTCGATCTTTCCGTGGTGTTCCTCGCTATTACCAGCACAGCCTTCTGGTCCTGCAAAGGGCAGTTAAGTATTGGAACAGTGACAAGAAACTCAACTTTGCGTTGAACTTCGGGGACATAGTCGATGGCTTTTGTCCCAAAGAGAAGTCTCTGACAACAGTACAGAATCTCCTCATGGAATTTGAGAAATTTGATGGGCCTGTATACCACATGATTGGTAACCATTGCCTTTACAACCTTCCAAGGAGCAAATTGGTTTCATTGTTCAAGATGCCGTCGACCAATGAATGTGCCTACTACGATTTCTCTCCAATTCCTGAGTACAGATTTGTTGTTTTAGATGCCTATGATATTAGTGCCATTGGTTGGCCACAAGGGCACCCAAAAACATTGGCAGCAATGAAGTTTTTGCAGGAGAAGAACCCAAACTCTGACAAAAACAGTCCGGCTGGTATGGTGGGTCTCGATAAAAGATTTTTAATGTTCAATGGGGCTGTTGGGGACGAACAATTGGAATGGCTCGATAACATCCTCCAGTATTCCACCAAGCTTAGACAGAAGGTAATCATTTGTTGCCATATTCCTCTAGATCCTGGCGCAGCATCATCCGAAGCACTCTTGTGGAACTACGATGAGGTTATGGGTGTAGTACACCAGTACAGCTGTGTGAAGGCTTGCTTAGCTGGCCATGACCATAAAGGTGGATACTCAGTTGATTCACATGGCATTCATCACCGTGTTCTTGAGGCTGCTCTGGAATGCCCTCCAGGCACAGATGCATTTGGTCATATCGACGTCTATGAGGACAGGTTAGCTCTCTTTGGTACTGACCGAATGATGAGTATGGAGATGGTGTTTGATTCTTAAGGAAACATAGAGGCTACTCTCGAATTAATCTTCGTGCTTGACCCATATATATGTTATAACCATCAGGATATATACCAGATTATTCCCTATGGGAGGATCAGTATTTACGATCATCTCTTATAGGATATTGATATCTGTACCCAAACACTGGTGATTGAAAAAAAATTCTTTGTCATAAACAATATAGAACGCATGGAGGTATTGAACGTTTCCATCATGCGTCATATTTGACTCTCAATAAACTATGTAATGTTGGAAACAAACCCAATAGTATCACACTGGTTTTGTTCTTTGGATACTTGGAAAAGCTAGTATGTGGTGTGGCAATTTTTTCGTTCCTGTGGTCTTCACATGTATGAGGTTCAATTGTTAAAGACTGTTGCCTCTGAGAAAAGATGGAAGATTTTTACATCTGATTTGGTTTTCAGTAGCCATTTTGACGAACATTCTGAGGAAATTATGTACTATGTGGAAGGTGCTTCTTGAAGCTGATACTATCATTTTCAATTTTAGCAAATTCTCTTGTAGTTATTTTACTTTTCAAGCCATGATTGTTGAAAGATCAATTGCTGATGCCGTAGTGTTGTGTGTGAACTACTTGGCCAGTAAATTATCCACCCTCTTTGAGGCTGGTGGAGTTGGAGACCATCAAAGGTCATATGAAATCAAGGATATATGCAATGGACATACACAAGGATTGCCGTGCCGACCGGCAATCTCGGTGCCAGTAGGCAAATATCAAGCCGGTAGGATACCGGCTCGATATCTTGAACCGGCTCTGACTAAGTAGGTTTCAGCCTTGAGTCACCAGTTTGGCGGTCGGCAACAGGGGGAGGGGCTGAATCAGAGGATGGGAGGGGAGAGGAAAGGAGAGAGGAGAAGGGAGGACTTATCGTTGCCGCCACCGCCGCACGCTGAAAAATTACATAAACTACCCCTATCAACAGATCTTCAAATTCGTTTTTGTTCCGGGGACAGCGCTGCCCCCGGAAACCCCCGCCGGGGCGCTGCCCGGGGCCCCGCGACCTGACCGGGCGTTGCCCCGGACCCCGTTAGCTCTGCGTAGTGCGTCATGGTTGGGTCCGGAATGATTAGGCTTGTTCCGGGGGCAGCGCTGCCCCCGGAAACCCCCGCCGGGGCGCTGCCCGGGGCCCCGTGACCTGATCGGGCGTTGCCCCGGACCCCGTTAGCTCTGCGTAGTGCGTCATGGTTGGGTCCGGAATGATTAGACTCCACAAACTCAATAGAGAGGAGGGAGGAGGGGAGGGGAGGCCGCCACACGCAGGGAGGAGGGACTAGGGAGGGGAGGCCGCCACACGCAGGACGGAGGGAGGAGGGAGGAGGAAGGGGAGGCCGTCGCATGCCGCCGCACGCAGGAAGGATCATGTTAATTATGATGAGGTAACTTTTGAGGATCATCCTATCCGTTTCATGGAACTCATCAGAGAGTTTGAGCAGCATTCATCACATTCCACATTCCCATAGTTTTTATCGTTTATGCAATTTATTAGGGAGTTCACACTCGATCAACCTTTAAACCCGGATGATCGATATAGTTGGTGGAGAGCATGAGAATGTACAAATCATAGTCTGTTGATGAATGTTGCAATGATATAATAAATAGTTCATTATCGACCTTTATATCTATTCTTTCTCATTTTGAATGCTCAAAGATCTCAATAGATCTCCAAAATCAATGTAGAACATCATATATCTGGTCAAAACTCCGTGCCAAACATCTAAAAGTCCGTGCCGAACTGTGCCGGACTGTGCCGGTAGCAAGTGCCGAGCCGGCCCTGGCCGGCTGGGCGCGTGCCAGCGGAACAGCAATCCTTGGACATACATATATGATCATATCCTCTATGCAATTAGGATGATGTTTATATAACTTGCGGCTTTTTTTGGCAATTCGAATGGCATAGGCCTCACTTTACTAGGCTTTTGGGTCAATATTGATCTTTGTGTTTTACTTATGTAAATATGTCTAGGTAGGGGTCTTTAGCGCTTGTTTGGTTAAGAACCTAATGTATGAGGTGGACGTGGGTTTGAATCCGCTGCGAGGATTTTGTGATTGTAAGGGTGTTGCCCATCCTAAGTCAGGGTTAAATGTGGCAATTTGTTTTCGAAAGAATTATCTTTAAGAATAGCTG
>OY986969.1:9572561-9618911 GCA_963920575.1 Narthecium ossifragum | reverse complement strand
CAATGGTATTAGGAGAGAGTATAAATAAAATGCATACCAATATATGTGATGGTGATTTACCTCAAGTAAAGTAAGATACCCACCCATTTGCTTAGTTGCCCATCTACTGCCGGCACCCATACATCGGTATAGGTACGTTAGGGTTGCAGTAACCCACGCGTACTGTCTAGCAACAGGCACATCTTTGAACACAAGCAAGTACGACACATGTACTTTACTCCCCGACTTATCAGAAAAGAGTGTGCATCCCATAAGGTAAAGTAAATATGCCTTTACCGAACAATCAAAGCCGACATTTTCGATGTTACATTCTTTCTTCAGCCATTTCAATCTTAGTGCCTCTCTGTTATCCTCCAGGTGCTTATAAGCACTCTCCCTGATGACTCCCAGCTAATCGTACACCAATTGCGCTACCTTCACGATATTCAACTTACGGAGCTCCCCAGCTCTTCCCTCCACTGAGATGCCAAGAATGGATCTCACATCGACAAGCGTGATGGTCATCTCCCCGCACGGTAGGGAATGTGTTGCTCTCTAGCTGCCACCTCTCAACAAGTGCAGACACGATCAGTGATCGTTGTGTATGTACAATCCAGCAAATTTCTCAGTCCTAATTGATGGATAGCAGCTTTAAATGCATTCTCGATGACGCCTTGCCAGGATTTCACACATAGTCCCATAGGCCAAGCATTTCATTGGGGCGCGTTCTTGCATTGTTGAGACATCAAAAAGTAAATACAAGTTGTAATAAATAACAACGAAATTCAAATATGTGTGTACTTGTTAAACACTTTACCACTCCAGGTCAAATGTGTTATGCGACATGGGTCCTGAACTCCGTTAGGACACTCTCTTCCTTGAGCCTTCCAAGGATAGGGCCACTGGTCGGTCTAGTCATTAAACCGTAATTTAGAAATTTATAAACCCTTATCCAAACACTACACTATAGGGTAAAATAGCGATGAAGTCCGGAGTCGATTCACAGGAAAACTTCGATTTATATGGAGAAATCGGAATTAAATCTCAAAACTCTATTCCTAAAGCAAAGAAGGGTTTATTGGGTTTTCAAAACTAATTAATTAATACTAAATAAAAAGCAATGGAAAAATATTAAAATAAATTAATGAGAGAAAAAAACTTAGGGATTGCTCAATCCACTTTAGTTTCATTTGTTGTATTGTCTAGTTATCCTCTTGTCTTCTTATCCATACATTATAGATTCATAGCTTCTTAGGTTTGTATGAATCCCTAAAAGAAGGTAAGTGTTTTTGAAAGACATACTTTATATTCGATTAGCATAACTTGTTTACGGGGCAACCTAAGCATAACATATCGTCACTAAGTATAAAGTATCTCATCAGGTATTTACAAACCACATAAAAACCATCTTATAGATCTCAACAATTAATCACAGAAATCATGTAGGCCTGAAATTACATCAAGAAAACTATGTTCCTTCAACTCTATTATCATTAAAATCAAATCCATAAGATCATATTTAGAAAAAAATATACGATTCAAAATAGAAAATACAAAGAAGTTATTCTAAAGCTTGATGAGATCCCTAAGTAGAGAAAATATTCCCTCATCTTGGTGATGAAAGCCATAGATTTGATAAAGAACACTAGGGATCCACGCCTCGGCTCCACCGTCTTCAAAAACCCTAATTCTCTTTATACTCTCTATGTTCGACCTCAATTTTCAGCCATAAAACACCTTTTAATAAGTAGGTTCTCGGCCAAAACGATAGCCACTCAAGTAGCGTTTAATTCCCAATGTTTCTAAAACTTGGACTTCCGTATCACCGATCGATCGTCTGATGCCACCGATTGATTGTCCAGGCGACTGATTGATCATCGATACTTACTTTCCAGCAGACTTTGTCTTGATAATTTTCAAACTTTTGTAAAGAATTGGTTGAAGCTTCCAACATGAAAGTTGTTCATCTCATTGTCGTCTAGCAGTCCTTCAAATTTCATAAATTTGGAAATTTTCTGGAGATTTTGGTGAATTCTTTTCAAATTGACAGCGCAGCCGCATATTTTCAGCAAATATAGGCATATTAAACTTTTTCTACATTTTCTATCTTAAATTTTCACTAAAGCTGAAATCAACTAACAAACTATCAAATACAAACACTCTCAAGCTAACAAAGGTAAATCTAAGCCTATCAAAGGTAACACTCTCAAGCAATAGGTGTACCAGTCATCTAAGCCTATCATCAAGTTTAACTGGACACCACAATTCAAACCGGGTCCAAACTACCCAACCCCGGTTCTAGGGCTAAATCCAAGCTTCCAACCTCATGACGGCGACCCACAGATCACCCACGCCCTAACCATACAACTAATGCACAACAGAGAATGCATGCTATGACATACACAAATAAGAGATAGGCATGCAACAGTATGATAAAGCAACATACAAATCCAACTGGATCGCTGCAGCGGTACTACCAACCGCTACCAGCCGATCCGCAGCGGGTCCCGGCATTACGACGGTACCACGACCGTCAACCGCGGACTCCTGCAACGGGAAGCAACCCCAAAAACGCTGATGAACAGTAAAATATAATATTATATGTTTCGAACATATAATATTATTACAACACCAAACATCCTCTACTTAGAGCCTAATTGACCCCGTCGAGCCGATGTCCAAACGACATCGGATTCAAGATCCAACTTTGACACTAGTAGATCCACCTGCCGGGATCAACATATCCAAACTCCAGAAACATCCAACGGCTAGATTAACGGGAAAATACTAAGCAAAACCGCTAATCAAACTAACTTACCATCTCATGCTGCAACGCAGCCCACCGGTAAGAAATTCATAACAAATCGTAGGAAAATCATAAAATTGTGAAATCAGTTGGGTCTGAGAGTAGAGTCAAATCTCTACCACTCTCATGTTCATCAGAACCCAAGAACATGCACCTACTGGTCGGAAAACTCACCGCAAACCGGCTGTTATTCAAGAACAGTAGAAACCGGAAAATCCGAGATTAAACATGCTTAAATCCTACTAAAAGTTCAACCAAATCTTATGAAACTTATACCAGAAATTATACTAAGCAAGAGGAAGCCAATAACATAAAGAACAACAAGATCTAACGGTTAGATCTAGAGAAAACCCAAAAACAACTCTCGTAGGTAGAAACCTACCGGAAACGCACTCCTCGGGTGATTCTGCGCAAACCAGTCACCAACAAGGTTCCAAACCACACCAGGGGTCTTCCTCACGTCGCCATGGATCCAACGAGCTTTGGAACGCCCAAAACGGTGGCCGGAGGAGGGAGAATGGAGAGAAGAAGGGGCTGCCGGGAAAAATAGAGGAAGCAGAGTTCGCGTGAAGAAGAAAGAAGAAGTAAGAAGAAGAGAAGGAGAAGGGGAAGAAGAGGAAGGAAAAGGGAGGGGGAAAGCCGGGGAAGGAGGGCAAAAGGGGGAGGAGAGGAGGGTAAGTCCTCTCTCCCTCTGACAGGGGAGAGCGACGGCCAAGGGCGGTCGTCCTCGCAAGAGTCACCGCCAGGACTTTCTAGCATAGAGGGATCGATCTCTTCCCAAGGAAGATCGATCCCCGTAACAAGGAAGATCGATCTTCTTAGCAAGAAAGATCGATCTTCTTGCCCAGAAAGACAAACTTGGGCTAAACACAAGCCCAAGCTCGGATCTTCCGATCCCGGGTCCACCTAACCATTCTAATCAAACACTAACACAAATAAGGTCAGTGTGTGCACACGCGGGTGTGGAACAAACCGACAAGGCGCAATTTACCAAATTGCCCTTGTGGTCCAAGAAACAATGTGATCCACCGGATCGCGCGCTCGACGCGAAACAATCAAACGAGCCACGGGTCCGACCCAGCTGGTCGACCCAGGAGTAGGGGGACAGGTCCTCACAACAAGGGCACAATTTTACCAAATTGCCCCTGGGGTCCAAAAGCAGCGATGCGGTCAACCGAGTCAAACAACAAAACCAGACCCTCGACCCAAGGCGGTCGGATCAGGTTGGAGGAACGGGTCCTCACAGAAACAGTTTTCGCAATAGAGCTTGGCGGACGATGTCACGGTCGATGCGACGGTAGACTGTGGAGCTTGACGGACGATGTGTGGATCGACCGTGGCTCAAGAAGAACCTGGCGGACGATGTCACGGACGATGCGACGGTCGACTGCCAGCCCAGAAAAGAGCCGTTAAAAGCCGTTGCAGGAGAAGAAAATAGCCGTTGGGAGGCTATTTGGAGGAATTTGGAGCTCAGCTATAAAAGAAAAGTTGCAGCAAACTTGGCTAGTACTTAGGGGGAGCTAAGGGATAATTGTAATAATATTCTAGCAAGTTTCTATCTCTTTATTAGTGAGCTAAACTTTTGTAAAACTACTTCAAGTGTGAAGTAGACTTTGAGAAAAATATCCAAGAGAGAGCTTGGAGAGATTGTAAGGTTGCCAAGCACCCGTAAGCTTGGTGGATAGGTTGCCAAGTGATATCGCTCAAATGTGTCACGCACAGCGGTCGTGGTGGAGTACAGCATAAGAGAGGTCGAACCCACAGAGAGACAAGCAGGAAAGATCCAAAACGCGAATAACAATGAATTGAAGACAAACGAGAACTTAAGAATTAACTAAATTAGATCAAAGGCTTTAATGATAGTTCAAGATTAACTAGAGATATCAATGTGTTAAAATGGCTAGGCGTCAGGAATCACTTCACTCGGACTTAGGTTCTTCTTCTACCAACGGTTCATTCAATACTCAGTTAAGGGAACATATACCAAAAGTTCATCGGGACAACATATAACAAAATATAGCAAAAGTTCATTGGGACAAAGCCCTAACTCTATCTTACCAGATCTCTAAGAATATACAATACCAACTCTCACAATCGGCAATGCATAGCAAAGATTTCACGAGATAAAGTAGGTAAACAATAGATAAAACTATGGGATTATAAGATCATGAAAGAAGCATGACTGGATTCATAATATTAATCATCCACATAGGAATCTATAATCTGAAAATAATCTTTGAAGATTCAATACATAGAAAAGAGTTTAACAATAAAGATTAAAACTATGAACCATGATGAAGAAAAAACCCTAATCCTCGCTAGATCATCCGTCTGCCATGCCAGCTGATTACTCGGCCATAGATGGAGATTTCTTCATCCTCTTCCTTCAAAAAAGGGCAGAAAAAGTCCTTCAAAAACATCCAAGCAGCCCCCCTTATATATGAACATGAAACCCTAGCTTTTATTTCAGCCTTTGGATTAAATCTGATGGCTCGTATTCAGATCTGCCCGACAAAGGATCGATCCTCTAAAGGTCAAGGATTGATCTTCTTCTTCTCTATTTCTCCGTAACCTAGGTCGTCCGAGTAAGATCGATCTTTGTAAGGCAAAGGATCAATCCTTTGATATCAAAATCTTCAATTTCTGGCTACGCTCGAGGAAGATCGATCCTTTGATAGAAGCATGATTGATCCTTCTCAGTAGGATGGATCCTTCGATAGGAGAATGATCGATCCTTCTACTCGACGATTTCCTCAATATTCTCGAGTGAAAGGAGGATCGATCCTTCTGTGATCATCTGAAAAGTGTGTGTTCTGTCAGGTCTGTCTGCATAAAAGGATCGATCCTTTTAGGGAACATGATCGATCCGTCTTTCCTGAGTATTTACTGTTTTGCCATCCAGACTGCGCCATTGGTACTAATATTGCCATAACTTCCTCTAGAAAACTCCAAATCACGAACAGTAAAATTCTGCAAAAACTAGACTTCAAGAGCTTTCCAATCATATATGGTACTTCATCTAGTTTGTTTCGAAAAGGTACTGTTTTGGCGTTAAAGACTCATCTTTGCTTCAATTTCCTGCATAATACAAATAACTTTGTGAAGCAACATATACTGATGAAATCATCTGTATTAATCATGAAAACTCAACAAATAAGCTGCTCTTAGTCATGTTCAGAGTGTAATTTCATGCACTCATCACCAAGCACCTGGACGCTTGGTGGACAACTTGTAAGAGGTCTTGCAAATAGTAGAACCTCAAGGAGGCCTAAGAGAGAAGTTGACGTAGGCAAGTTTGGCCGAACCACTATAAAAATTCTGGTGCAATCTCTCTAACTCTCATATCTTATCCTTGCTTTAATATACTTTCTACTCTTATCATTTGCAAGCGTATGTTTTAATTAGACTCCTCCTATTAAGATTTCCATAATTGATTTTATTGCACAAGTTCTAAGATAAATCCCCTCTCTTAGAGCTTCAATTGGTATCAGAGCTAGGTTTCTTTTTTTGTGGTGTAACAACCCTTAGAGGATCCTAAATCAAGATGGAAATCATAGAGGGACAATCTACCAATAGACCACCCTACTTTAATGGATCTAATTATACCTATTGGAAGACTAAAATGGAAATTTTCATTCAATTCATGGACTATGATGCATGGATGATAATAGAAGATGGAGATTCTTTTCCTTTAAAGATTATTGAGGGAAAAGAAGTTCCAAAATCTAAGAGTGAATATACTCCTACTGATTTTAGGAAACTTCAAGTAAATGCCAAGGCTAAAAACTTTCTATTTTATGCCCTTAGCCCTGATGAATTTAATAGAATTTCAGCATGTAAAACGGCTAAGGAAATATGGGAAAAACTTGAAATTACCTATGAGGGAACAAGCCGAGTTAAGGAGTCTAAGATTAGCATGCTTGTTAATGATTATGAGTTATTCTCTATGAAGGATGATGAGAATATAAATGAAATGTTTACTCGCTTTACCGATATTATAAATGTTCTTGATTCTCTTGGTAAAAGCTATACTAATGATGAGATGTTAAGAAAGATCCTTAGGTGTCTACCTAAGACATGGGATCCCAAGGTGACAGCAATCGAATAAGCTAAAGATTTAACTAAGTTGTCCATTGATGAGCTCATGGGTTCTCTCATAACATATGAGATGAACATGGAGAGGAGCAATGATGGAGAAAGGAAAAAAAAAACCATTGCTTTCAAGTCAACATACAAGGATTCATCTGACTCAAGCGAGAAGATGATGATGAGGAGATGCAAAAGATCACAAGAAAAATCCAACGAATCATCAAGAATCAAGGAAAGAAAAACTCCAAAGGTGAAAAAGGAAACTCCTCTTCTTACTTAAATAAAATTACTTGTTATGAGTGTAGAAAACCCGGACATTACATGTCGAATTGTCCAAAGCTCAAGAAATTTTCAAAGAAGAAGAAGAAGGCCAAGGAAAAAAGTGACTTAAGCTCCACCTCCGAAGAAGAAGAAGAAGAAGAAACTGCAAATCTTTGTCTAACCGCATTCGGAGAAAAAAGAAATAAAATTGACAAGTGGAGGCACAAGGTATTTAAAGGAGGATAACAATTTGGTTTAAAGGTAAAAGGTAATGGAGGTATGTCTTAATTTTTGATATATGTCTCCTCCATTACATCCTCTTATTCCATTTCATGTTTAAAAATGGTTTAAGAAAGTCCTTTGTGTGAATAATTGATTACTTTTGACCGTTTTAATTGTAAATCTTCATTTGGTATCTTGTTTTGAGATGATTTTAAACCTTCAATGTTGATTTTAAAACTGTCTATTGGTTCTCTTAAGAATTTTTTTTTTGCTATTTTAACATGATTCTTCTTCCCCTTCTACTATTTCTTTTTGACGATGTCAAAGGGGGAGAAATATTGTGATGACACTCTTGTTTTCTTGTTTTTTGAAAGTTCTTGAAACTTTATATATTCTACTTGCATGAAACCTTTGGTTATTCAAAGAATTTTTCTATCTGTATTACTGAAAACTTCATGAGAATATAATTTATGCTAAAATATCATGTCTCATGTTTCTATACAAAAAGGTACATATGTCATATTTTGCACTTTCACACCTTTTGACCTATAATCAAGCATGATATATCTTTTTAGTGACATATGACTTACATGCCTCAGTGAAATTCACTTTAGAACATATTTTATGAGGTAAATGGAAGCATAAATTAAGAGGGAGCTTTCAAGGTTTTATCATCACAATTTAAAAGGTTGCCATCATCAAAAAGAGGGAGATTGTTAGCCCTAATATTGTTTTGATGATGTCAATATATGTTTAATGATAAAACAATGATTTAATATTATTATCCTTTAATTTGAAAAGCATTAAAATCATATTTAATGTGTTTTTGTACTGACGGTCGATGCTACGGACGATGCATGGATCGACCGTGGGGTATGGCGATTGATGCAAGGATCGACCGTGAAAGATGTTCTTCGAAAAATAGGTTGACGGTCGATGTGATGGTCGATAAACCGATCGACCGTGGCCTATGTGACCTGGCTCAGAGGAGCGACGGTCAAACGAGGTATCGACCCTGAGAAGCAGTTTTCGCAACAGAGCATGGCGGACGATGTCACGGTCGATGCGACGGTCGACCGTGAAGCTTGACGGACGATGTGTGGATCGACCGTGGCTCAAGAAGAACCTGACAGACGATGTCACGGACGATGCGATGGGCGACCGCCAGCCCAGAAAAGAGCCGTTGCATGAGAAGAAAATAGTCGTTGGGAGGCTATTAGGAGAGATTTGGAGCTCAGCTATAAAAGAGAAGTTGCAGCAAACTTGGCTGGTACTTAGGGGGAGTTAAGGGATTATTGTAATGATATTCTAGCAAGTTTCTATTTCTTTATTAGTGAGCTAAAACTTTGTAAAACTACTTCAAGTGTGAAGTAGACTTTGAGAAAAATATCCAAGAGAGAGCTTGGAGAGATTGTAAGGTTGCCAAGCACCCGTAAGCTTGGTGGATAGATTACCAAGCACTCGGAAGCTTGGTGGACAACTTGTAAGAGGTCTTGCAAGTAGTGGAACCTCAAGGAGGCCTAAGAGAGAAGTTGACGTAGGCAAGGTTGGCCGAACCACTATAAAAATTCTGGTGCAATCTCTCTAACTCTCATATCTTATCCTTGCTTTAATATACTTTCTACTCTTATCATTTGCAAGCATATGTTTTAATTAGAATCCTCCTATTAAGATTTCCATAATTGATTTTATTGCACAAGTTCTAAGATAAACCCTCCCTCTTAGAGCTTTAATGAACTAGATCTCGACATACACGAGATTGTCCTGCACAACCATTAAGATATTTGGTGAGTGATAAGCCAAGAAGAGGAGAGGGGTCGAGGTTTGGCGATGGGAAGATGGCCTAAGGGGTGCTCGACGGTGTCAAAGCAATGTCGAGAGCCTTGTAGCGGACTTGAGAAAGCTTGTAGCGGCGAAGAGGAAGGAGGTAGCCTACCGCCAAGGCAGCTACTCACCGGTGGAAAATGACCGGCAAGGAGGTGGTTGGATGCGAGAAACAAGAAAGAGCAAAAGGAGGAGGAGGAGGAAACGCATGGCTGGTAGAGAAGATGAAGAGGAAGGAGGAGGAGAAGGGAGCTGGTAGTCGGCTAGAAACCTCGCCAGCAAGGTTCGCCGATGAGCTGGCTAGAATCCATGGAAAAAGCCATGGATCCGTCGATACAAAGGTAAGGGAAGGTGCGGAAGTGCTAAAAAAGGATGGTCATGTCTTAAGAAAGGTGCGGCACGGCCAAAGGAAGGAAGAAATTTGGCGGTGTGCGCTCAACGAGCTTGTTAGGAGATTGCCGGAATCCATGGCGATGGAGAGGACCGGTGGTGATGGGGCAGGTGAAGAGAGGGTGTAGTTGAGGGCTTGAGAGTATGGATTGGGTGGAGGAGATGACATGGAGAAGAACGATGAAGGAAATTGAAGCGAAATCCGGCTGATCTCGCAGGATCTAGGCCAGAAAAGGATCGGTGGTAGGCTAGGGCAAGGGGGAAGAAGATAGGAAAAAGGAAGAGAAAACCCCATTGACGGCTGGAGGAGGTCAAAGACGTTTCGCTGACGGAGACGCCCAAATCCAGCGAAGAATAACCGGAGATCGGCCGGCGATCAGGCGTAGAGCGTGTGAGAGAGAGAACGACGACCAACGATCGATTTGTGTACAGTGAGGCCGATCGGGTAAGTCGGGTACGTAGGGATGTCCAAAAAGCCCAAATGGCCCGGCCCGGTACGAGTCCGGACCAAACCCACCAGGGCCGTAGCCCGGTCCAGCCCGGGTGTTGGCCCTGCTGGATCAGGCTGATTTGGGTTCAGGGCCGAACCAGGGCCCTTGGTCAAAAACCCGGTCCGGGTTTTAAAGGCCACGCATGTCTCCCTCTATATATATATATATATATATATATATCTCTCTCTCTCTCTCTCGCAGCTTCTCGGCAAGGTTCGCCGTCCCCGCCGCAGGGGGGTTCGCCAAGCCGTCCATGGACCTCGATGGGGCGGATGAGCCACCGCTCTTCGCCAACGGAGGTGGGAAATGAGGAGGCTCCGTAGCCTCCCCGTCATCGATCGACGTCACGGCCTCCCCATCATCGATCGACTTCGCGGCCTCCCCATCATCGATCGACTCCGCGGCCTCCCCATCATCGATCGACGCCACCCCGCCAAGCTCCACCTCCACCGACGCTGGCCCTGCCAAGCCTCATCTCTGCTCCAACCTCCACCGGCTTCCACTCAGCCCGATCCCCGACCTCTTCGCCACGCCCAAGCTTCACCGACCTCACCGATCTCGGGTCTCTCCCTCCTGCTCCACCTCGTCGCCGATCGCCCCGATCCAGCCACCTCATCGCCGGTCGCCCCGATCCAACCACCTCGTCACCTACCTCCTCACCGCACCGGCCCCGATCCAGCCACCTACCTCCTCACCTCGCCATTCCCGATCCAGATCTCGGCTGGCCAAGTCTCACCCACTACCTCCTCACCTCGTCGGTCCTCCCTTCTCCGATCATCGTCGACCACGCCAGCCCCCTTCTCTGATCATCGATGACAGTGGCGACAACGTTTTTTTTTAAACTAACCAGATCGGGTCCGGCCCAATCCATCCCGGTCTTCAAGCCGGGCAGGGCCAGACCGGGTGGAAGGCGTTTTGGGTCCGGTACTAGCCCGGCTCGGTCCGGATGATTACCAGGGCCAGACCGAGTATTACCTCCAACCCGGCCCGGCTCAGGTTAGCGTTTTAAAATTTTAATTTTCGTTTTAATTAATTATATTAAAATGCAGAAAAATCCTTAAAACCGGGAAAAAAAGTCCTACAAATAGGAAAATTCTGAAACATTAAGGAAAATCCTAAAAAACTGGGTTCTGAGTAAGCAAGCAACTTTACGTCTTTCTTTAGACTTCCATAAAAAGGTTCAGTCATAGCACGGGTCCGTCAGTTCGAAAGACTCAATCACATCGCCGTGAGCAATGTCCTCAACATAGTGTTTTAATCTATGCCCATTAACAGTGAAAATTTTGTTTGTGTGTGGGTTTCGAATTTCTACTGCACCATGTGGAAATACTCTTTTTATGATAAAAGGGCTAGTCTATCTAGAACATAGTTTGCCTGGGAAAAGATGCAATTTAGCATTGAAAAGTCAAACTTTCTGCCCTACAACAAAAGTCCTCGTCAAAATATGTTTATCATGGACAACCTTTGTTCTATTTTTATAAATTTTTGAATTCAAATAGGCTTCATTGCGAATTTCCTCAAGTTCACATAAACTCAGTTTCTTATGTGCGGTGACAGCATTTGTGTCCATGTTGAGCTTTATGATGGCCCACATAGCACGATGTTCTAACTCTAATAGCAAATGGCAGGGCTTACCAAACACTAACCGATATGGTGACATACCAATAGGCATTTTATAAGATGTGATATAAGCCCAGAGTACACCATCTAGCTTTATGGCCTAATCTGCACGGTCAATGTGAACGGTTTTCTCTAGGATACATTTTATTTCCCTATTAGAGAGCTCTACCTAATCACTGGTCTGAGGATGATAGGGGGTGGCTACCTTATGTGTGATAGAGTACTTTGTAAAAAGGGATTCTGTCACGCCCCGACCCAGAAAACCCATCCGGACCGGGACGTGAGGGTCCTAAACTCTAAAATCAAACGGCGAGAGCCTCCCCTGGAAACATCACTTTTAAACCTGGTGCATGATTATAATATTTACAATTAATTTAAACTATCCTATCATCAAATCATAATACAATTTAACTTAAAAAAGATATAATAATGATTCAGGTCATCTAGTACAACAATCTCTGATCAATTTATATCAAATTGAAATACAAATACATTTCTCCTTCAGATTACAATTTATACATTTAAAGCTGTACATCAATTGAATAAAATAAACTGATGATATCCTCGATCTCACGCACCACCAAGGGGAGTGCCGCCTCCAACACCGCAACCATCTGAAAAAGAAGGGACTGCATCGACCTGCATCGCCGATGCAGCCCAGGTAGGAGTGAGCAACAAAGCTTGCTCAGTAGGGTTCTACGCTATTCTACGTCGCACAGAAAGGAAGGGGAACAACAACAGTGTCGTTTCTCCGCCTAAGTCTAAAGGATGCCACGGGTCCCATAACCCTGTCGATGTCCCAAGGGCTCCTGAACATGTTACCAGGAAGCCAAGGAACAGTAACATGCAGGATCACCCTTACCCAAGCAGGATTCCCATGCCTTGGGGACCCACGTCGGGAACGCATCGACAACCATCCTCAGCACTTGGCCTTGGAGAAGCGACACGACCTCTAAACCTCAAACAATATAATATTCCAGTCCGACTACTTAATAATCCTTGAATGATATCAAACATGATCACTGATAACAATCACGTCCTAATCCTCGACTACCCCAAACCCCAGTCCTAGGGCTAGATCCGGGCTACCCGAGAACCCCGGATCGACGATCGAAACCATCGTCTACCACCTAGCATGATGCTTCTAATGCAGACAGATGCATGCAATGCTCAGGCACAGGAATATAGGAATAGTAGCATGCAACAATATGCCAAGACAACATACACGGGCTAGGCGAAGCATTAAGCTTGCCGGAGGGTAATCATAGCATGGGTCTAAACTACAATAATACAATATTATAACGGCGCCCACGGACCGTAGCAAACAACAACACATTCAAACGAAATTCCGGCATTACAACGGCGTCCACAGCCGTCAACCACAATTTCTACAACGGGGATACAACCCCAGCCACGCAATACACAACAGGCCACAATTACAAGTTAATATCAACTAAGGCACACCTTCGGCCATTTAATTAGCTAAACATCCCAAGGGGCACAACTCCCTTGGTTCAACCACAAGCTAAGTATACATGTAAATAAAACACATATATAACTAACATCTATGATATGGCATGTTCTACAAATTGAAAGCTAATTAGCTATCTATTCATCAAAGAAAATACAGATTTGAACATACCGATCCTAGAGATCACTAGGAACATTAAATACATGAATCCTGAAGCATCAAACCCGATAAAACATCAAAGATTCAATAAGAAGCCAAATCTCGGATTGCTAAAGTAAACCACAATTAGCAAAGATGAAATCTTCGCAAATCGACGTCCAAACGACGTTAAACCTCAAATCAAACTTAATCAGATATTGATTGATATATTGGGAGCATGCTGACCAAGAATTAGATCTAATGGGAGTCTAATTTTCACAGATTTTACTATCCAATTTCTTAATTTCTGTTTCGCAGCAGTTTAGGAAACAATTCGTCAAAATTCGTCGGAAAATCCAAAAATCATGAAATCAGCGGCAATCGAAAGATAACTCGATGATCTACAACTTTCATTTTGAAAGTTTCGTGAGATCAGGCATGAATGAGCCGGGATCTGAGCTCGAACAGTTCAGCCCACAGAAAAACAGGGCTTCGATGAAATCCGGGAAAAAGCTTGCATAAATCCGGATAAAACCAAGATCAAATCCTACCAAGCTCTAATCAGTTTATAAACAAGCTTATAGGCATCATATAACACAAATAAAAACATGGATCTAACAACCAAACCCTAGATCTAACTCAAACCAAGGATCTAACTCAAACCAAGGATCAAGGTAGAAAACCTACCTTCAAACGCTAATCCAAGCTTCCTCCTTGCTAATCCGTCGTCCTCCCTCGCCGCCGTCGTCACCAGCTCGCCGGAGAGCCGCCGAAGACAACCCACAGCCGCAGCCTCCGCCGGAGAAGGAAGCGGAGATGCCTCGGGGGAGAGAGAGAGAAGGACGGAGGAGGGAAAGGGGCCCTCGCCGCCGCCTCTGGTCGCCGGGGAAGATGGCCGGAGGGGGAAGAGAGGACGCGGGAGAAGAAAGGGAAGGAGGAGAGAGGGGGTCGGGCACGGGGAAGCCAGGGAAGAGAGAGGGAAAGAAAGAAGAAAGAGAAGAAAAGAAAGAGAGAGGGGAAAGAGAGAGAAAATAAGTAGGCGAGAGAGAGAAGAGGGGTTAAGCCACTTAAGTGGCTTAGCCGGTTTAGACGAGCCAACTGATCGGACTGAATCCGATCAGGCTCCAAGTTGCAATCTACTCAATCACGTACATCAATCAAACCTGTGTGTGCACTACGCGGGTGTGAAACCGACCGTCAAGGCGCAATTTACCAAATTACCCTTAGGGTCCAAAAACAGCGATGCGATCAACCGAACGCAACCCAAGGCCAACCGGGCCAAAACCAACCAAGCCAAACCCTCGACCCAACGCGGTCGGACCGGGTTAGAGGAGCGGGTCCTCACAGATGCAAAGTGTTGATTTATAAAATGAGAACCACCATCGCTAATAATCGCACGAGGACAAACTAACCGAGAAAAGATATTGCTTTGAAGAATTTTAAACACAACTTTATGATCATTCGACTTGGTTGTTATAGTTTCTACCCATTAAGAAACATAGTCAATGGCTACAAGAATATACTGAAAATCAAAAGAAGGTAGGAAGGGATCCATGAAATCGATACCTCATATATCAAAGATTTTGACAACTAAAATTGGAGTCTGAGGCATCTCATTCCTACGAGAGATATTTCCAATTTTCTGACATCTAATACATGATTGACAAAAATTATGAGAATCCTTAAAAATAGTAGGCCAATAAAATTCTCATTGCATAACTTTTGCAGCGGTTTTCTTTCCTGAAAAGTAACCACCACATGCATATGTATGACAGAAAGTGAGATTTTCATGAGCCTCTGACTCAGGCACACATCATCGAATTACTTGATCAGAACAATGCTTAAATAACTCAGGATCTTCCCAAATATAATATTGAATCTGTGAAAAGAATATGTCTTTGGCATTTTTAGACCAATAGTCAGAAAGCTTGTCTGATACAAGATAAATAACTATATGTGCATACCAAGGCTGTGAAATATGAGTCACCTGAAAGAGGTTCTCGTTTGGAAAAAAAGAACTGATAGGAATCTTGTTAAAGATATGTTCCAAAAGAAGGGGGGACAAATGATCAACGACTACATTCTCCGAACCTTTCTTATCCCTAATCTCAAGATAAAATTCTTGCAAAAGAAAGATCCATCGAATTGGTCTAGGTTTGGCATCCTTTTGGCTAGAAGATATCGCAGAGCGCCATGATTTGTATAGATAAAGATTTTGGAACCTACGAGATAGGGAAGGAACTTTTCCAATGCGAATATTACTGTTAATAATTCATTCTCAGTACTAGTATAGTTTAATTGAGATTCAGAGAGGCTCTTACTGGCATAATAAATCACATGTGGAATCTTATTTACTCATTGTCCTAAAACAGCTCTAATGGCAGGGTCAGCAGCATCACACATTAGTTCATAAGGTAAAGAAAAATCACGTGCATGAATTATAGGTGCAGTTGGCAATAGATCACGGATGGTCTTAAAAGCAGTCAAACATGCATCATCAAAGACAAAAGGGACATCCTTGGCTAGCAGTTCACACAAAGGTCATGACATTTTGGTAAAGTCTTTAATGAATCGATGGTAAAATCCAGCATGACCTAAAAAAAATGAATTTGACGCACAGACAACGGTGGAGTTAAATTATCAATTAATTCAACTTCGGCCATATCAACCTCTATCCCACGTTTAGAAATAATGTGACCTAAGACAATTCCCTCTTGAAACATGAAATGACTCTTTTCCCAACTAAGAACTAAATTGGTTTCAATGCATCGATCAAGAACTTTAGAAAGATTGTGTAAATAAGATTCGAAAGAACTTCCAAATACAGAAAAATCATCCATGAAGGCTTCAAGAAACTTATCAGAGAAGATGGCCATCATACACCTTTAAAAATTCACCGGTGCATTACAAAGATCGAAAAGCATCATACGATATGCGAAAGTACCAAAAGGACATGTGAAGGTGGTCTTCTCCTGATCTTGAGAATCGACTGCAACCTGGTTATAACCTGAATATCCATTTAAGAAACAATAATAACTCTGACTGGAAAGTCTAATATTTGATCAATAAATGGTACAAGCTAGTGATCTTTCCTACTCAAGGCATTCAGTTTCCTATTATCTATGCAAACACATTATCCCGTAATCTGGCACATCGGGATCTTCTCACCGTCCTAGTTTTCTACAACTATTAAGCCTGATTTTTTAGAAACTACTTGTGTAGGGCTGACAGAAATTGGGTAAATAATAACCGCATCAAGAAATTTCACCACCTCTTTCTTTACCACTTCTTTCATATATGGATTGAGGCGGCGTTTTATCTCCCTAACTGTTTTGCACTCATCCTCGAGATGAATCCTATGCATGCAAATTGAAGGGTCGATACCTTTCAAATCGACCACTAACCATCATATTGCTTTCCTATGAAGTTTCAGAACCTTTATAAGTTGACTCTCCTGATCACTCGAAAGTGAAGAAGAGATGATCACAGGAAGAGAGGAATCTAGCCCTAGAAAGACATATTTCAGCGTCTTAGGTAATAGTTTCAATTCTAAATCATGTGGTGTTTTCAGTGAAGAAGGTGTAGGAGTAGAAGAGAGAGGTGGAAGGGGTTCAACCAACCAAGAAACAATTTTCGTATTCGCTGTATTCCGGTCGATTGATCGGCCTCCTGGCTGATCCATTGGTCCTCGGCTAATCGATCGGTCCTCAGGACGATCATCGGTCGAGCTGATTTGTGTGTTCTGATGTCATCTTTCGATTCTGCAATATCCAGTACATCATCAACACTATCATCAGAATCATATTCTTTCAAAATATCAAACAATTCATAAGAAATCATAGCATATGATCTAACATCAATACATTCAGTCAATGTATCAACATTGTAGCATTCATCATCACGCTTAGGCAAACATGTAGTTTTAAAAATATTCAATTTAACATGCATGTGACCAAAAGAAACATCCATCACACCAATTTAACAATTTATACAGACATCCATTGTGGCCAAAAAAGGGGCATTCTAAGATGATAGGTATAGGCTTTTTGCAGTGGACAACAACCTCCATATCCAAAAGAACGAAGTCAACAGGAAAGAAGAAATTATTCACCTTAAATAAAACATCCTCCAAGATACCTCTAGGAGTCTTAATGGATCTATCAATTAATTGTAAAATTATCGGTGTCGATTTAAGTTCTCCCATACCGAATTCCTTATAAAGATAATAGGGCATAAGGTTTACACTGGTACCTAAATCAAGGACACCATCAATATGGTAATCTCCTATACAATAGGGTATGGTAGGGGTATCAGGGTCCTTCAGTTTGGGTGGCGTATCCTATTTCAGAATCGAATTCACTTGCTCAGTAGGAAATTTATTTTGGAAACTTTGGATTTAGCTTGGCATTTATGGGTACACAGATCCTTAAGAAATTTAGCATATGAAGTAATCTATCATATAACATCAAGTAAGGGTATGTTGATATTGACATGTTTAAAGATCTCAATTATCTTTTCGGCAATTTTTCGGGATTTCACGGTTGAAGAAGGATCCTTATGATCTGCAAGAAAATGAACTTTTGGAATATATTTAGCAGGATCATGCTCTCTAGAATCAGTTGGATCATAATCAGGCGGTATATAAGAATCATCTCGGGTTGGATGATGATCGTCTCCTCGACCGATCGATCGTCGGATGACCAATTGATCGTCTTATCATCCGATCGATCGGTCTGACTGGCTGGTTCACCTATTTTATTGTCTATGATTTTTCCACTTCTAAGGGTCACAATGGCCTTGGCACTCTCAAAGTTTTGGCTTCTATATAGTGATGGCCTCTACAGTTGGTCACAGGTTGACTTGTCAACTGCCATTCCTCTCTTTTTGACAGGGTATTAGTAAGGATGAGCATTCGGTTCTCGCTTCGGCTCTCAATCCAGAACCGAAGATTTGAATTATTTTCAGTCCAATTTTTAAAGAACCGAACCGAACTTACATAAGAACCGAACCTAACCAAAATGAACCAAACTTGCATAAGAACCAAACCAAACTGAAATTATTTGGTTCCAAATAATTTGGAACTAAACCGAACTGAACTTTTTAAAGAACCGAACTTTAAAAAAAAATTGCCTTTTCGGGTTAGACCATAGACATAGAAAAGTTCGGTTCTTCGATTCCGACCTAAATTTTTTTTAAAGAACTGTACTCGAACCAAAACCTGAACTTTTCATACATGTCAAAACCGAACTAAACCGAAGAACCGAAAAAACTGAACCGAATGAACGAAACTAATTCGGTTCGGTTCTTCAGGTTCAATTCTTCTCAACCCTAGGTATTAGAAAGTTGACCCAATGAATTCTCAAGTTTAGTTTTGGATTGGGTATTAGAATTTCACTGATTCTCTATTCGAGATAAATAATTCTGAATTTTTGAAACTTCACTCGTCCGGTCACGTCTTATTTCATTCGTTGCAGTCATAGCCGAAAAGAGGGAACTCAATGTTGGTTCAGCGGTGGGTTGGGCTGAAGGGGCTGAAATTGATTGTGGAGGGTACCTAGAATTTGGATTTGCAATAGGTTTCGGTGAGTACTTGAAAGTAGCAGAATTTGCTATATTAATTTGCCCTTGAAAGTTACCTGACTATTGTGGCTTTCAACAAAAATTAGGATAATTTCTCCAACCCAGATTATAGGTACATCTCCCAAAAATCAGTCTAAAACTTACTGAGAACAACACCCCCATAGCAGGTTTCGATCATCATCCTATAACGATCATTGAGACCGTTATAAAACAAATGGGCTAGCTACCACTCAGATACCTCATGATGATGACACTCTCTAAGTATATCCTTAAATCTTTCCCATGCTTTACGAAACATTTCATCCTCATTTTGCTTAAAAAAGATAATCATGGTACGATTGTTTTGACTTTTTATGATAGGAAAATAATTTTTTTAAGGAAGGCGTCCTAAAATTGGTCCCATGTTGAAGTCAAATTCGGAGCTAAACTCTGAAGCCAATGTTTAGCATTGTCTTTCAAAGAAAAAGGGAAAAGCTTGAGTCTAAAGGCGTCATCATTGAAATGCTCGGGTTTGAATATGAAATGAATTTCAAGAAAACTAGCAATGTGTCCATAAGGGTACTCATTCTCACACCCATAGAAAGAAGGTAAGGCAGTGATCTAGTTAGGCTTAATTTCATAATGTGTAGCAGTAATGGCAGGTGGGTTGATACAAGAAGCATAGGTGTAAGGTTCATGTAAAAAGTGATTCCTAATTGGCACTTCTCTATTGCTGTTGTTGTTCCCGTTTCCCCACCGTTTCCATTATTGTTTCCTTGTGATGTGCTCATTGTGTACAATGAATAAAGAGGCAACTCAGGGATTTCAAGTTTTTCGGCTTTTTGGCAAAATCATTCCCTACAAATGGCTCAAAGAGTGCTTTCAATTTCAGGGTTAAAATGTGTCCAAGGAAAACTCAAGGCCCTTCTACCTTACATACAGGTTCATGCACACCCCAAAAAGAAAAAGGAACCAGAAGTTTCGGAGGAGAGGAGAAAACCACAGAACACCACAACTTTATGAAAAGGTTCAAATTCGAAGACCTACCTGAGTGACACGTGGATCGGTGGTGAGGACGATCGCTCGGTAGTTCGATGATTGATCAGTGTTCAGAACGATCAATCGGTCTTCTATTTCAGAACTCTCCGCTTCAATGTTGCAGAAATTTTGAAATTTGTGAGACAAATTCCTAAAAAGAAATAAAGAAAAATAAGAATCTAGCTATACCTAGAAAAAGAGTAAAGAAACAAATCAACTGACACTCTTTAAAAAAAAAAAAACAATTCCCCGGCAATGACGTCAAAAATTGGTTGGTCTCGTCGTTAAACCGCAACTTAGAAATTTATAAACCATTATCCAAACACTACACTATAAGGTAGAATAGCGATGAAGGCCGGAGTCGATCAGTCGATCCACAGGAAAACTTCGATTTATATGGAGAAATTGGAATTAAATCTCAAAACTCTAATTCTAAAGAAAAGAAGGGTTTATTGGGTTTTTAAAACTAATTAAGAAAGCAATGGAAAAGGATTAAAATAAATCAATGAGATAAAAAAACTTAGGGATTGCTCAATCCACTTTAGCTTCACTTCCTGTATTCTCTAGTTATCCTCTTGTCTTTTCATATAGACATTATAGATTCATAGCTTCTTAAACTTGCATGAATCCCTAAAATAAGATAAGTGTTTTCCAAAAACATACTTTATCTTCGATTAGCATTGATTGTTTTCGAGGCAATCTAAATACAATCTATCGTTACTAAGTATAAAGTATCACATCTGGGATTCACAAACCACACAAAAATCATTTTATAGATCTTTACAATCAATCACAGAAATCATATAGTCATGAAATTACGTTAACGTAACTCTGTTCCTTTAACTCTATTATCATTAAAATCAAATTCATAAGATCATGTTTAGAAAAAGATTCAAACTAGAAAACACAAAGAAGTTATCCTAAATCTTCATGAGATATGTAAGTAGAGGAATTAACCACTCATCCTGGGGATGAAAGCCATAGATTTGATGAAGAATGCTAGGGATCTACGTCTCGGCTCCACCATCTTCAGAAACCCTAATTCTTCTATTCTCTCTATGTTCGGCCTCAATTTTCGGCCAGAAAACCCCTTTTTATAAGAAGGAACTCGGCAAAAATGATAGTAACTCAAGTAGGGTTTAATTCTTAATGTTTCTTAAACTTGGACTTACGTAGGACCGATCGATCGTCTAATGCCACCGATTGATGATGTAACGGCCCCCGCCGTCCGGGGCCGCCCAGGGCCTGTGGGCTCCAAGTGAACGATTGATCATTGGTACTTATTTTTCAGCCTACTTTGTCTTGATAATTCTTGAACTTCTGTAAAGAATTGGTTGAAACTTCCAACATGAAAGTTGTTCATCTCAGTGTCTTCTAGCAGTCCTTCAAATTCAAGGAATTTAAAAATTTTCTAGAGATTTTGGCGAATTCTTTTCAAACTGACAACGCAACCATGTATTTTCAGCAAATATAGGCATATTAAGCTGTTTCTAAATTTTCTATCTTGAATCTGCACTAAACCTAAAATCAATTAAGAAAATATTAAATACAAACACTCTCGGGCTAACAAAGGTAAACTAAGGGGTCGAATTATGAATATTTAGAGACTTATCAACCGCTTGTGTCGAATCCCTCTTCCTCTTCCGATTCATCTTCCTCCTCCTTTGGATGATCACCACCACCCATATCACACCCTGACCCAGAAACTCATCCGGTCCGGGGTGTGAGGGTTTGAAATCTACTCAATCCATATGTAGCGTATTTATAATAAAGTAATACATTTAAAATTTAACAATTGATCTGGGGTAAGATTGAAATTTCTACTAATTCATTAAAGATCACAAACTATCGATTTATACATAGATTCCAAAAATCCTCAAAAAAGAAATTATACATTTAACATAATTCTCGAAAGATAACTATATACAAAAACTGTCAAAAAGGTACAACAATCATCAGAAACCTTAAACATGTCCAGATGTCGACGCGCCACCAAGAGTCTGTACAGCTAGTGCTACGGAAGAAGAGCTGACGCATTCACCTGCAAAACACAGCCCGGGTAGGAGTGAGCAATAAGCTCAGCAGGATTCTATTCTACGTCACACTGAAAGGAAAGGAACACTAAAGCCCCAGGTTCTACCTCATCTGTAGGGAAAAAAGTCATGTTACGTACACCACCTACCATAGGGCATGCGCTCTAATGACCTTTACTGTCAACAGTCGTCCCTCTCAAACCAAGCGCTCCAGGGTTGAACAACTGGGGTTAGACACAGGGAGATACGTAACTTTCCATACTAAAATGAGTATGAGACTAGAACCTAAGACGATATCTACACCTTAATCAGAGTAATTGCAATCAGCTAGACAATAACATCGATAACATAGATTATTATAACAATTCAGTCCTAAACCTTGCTAACCAGCTTCGGTCCTACGGCTAGATCCGAGTGATCTGAGCCCTCGAATCGGCGATCAATCCATCGCCCGTGCCTAGCCTAGAATGCATCTAATGTAATCAATCATATGTATGTTCACACACACATAATATACGATTCCAGACATGTAACAATATGTTAAAGTAATATACATGGCTAGGCGTAGCACAAAGCTCGCCCATCGGTGAACATAGAAAGGGTCTAGAATAAGCAGATAAATAGGTGCATAGGCTTATAAGTCACCACGATACTAAACAAACAATGTAAATTATCAATCAAAGTATACTTTGGCATTATGATGGCAAACACAGGTCGTCAACCAAAACTCTATAGTGGGATAGAACCCTAGCTATTAGACAGATTAGCAGTTGAATATTTTATTCTACACATCCTATGGGGGCATGAACCTATTGGTTCAATCACAAGCCACACACAGGAGCTACACATATATAATAACATATATATAGTATAATATTGAAAATCTTGATTTATCGAATTAAAGCATACAAACTACTAATTTCAAAAAATCATAACATTCAATCTAACCATTCGATTGATGTGAAACTTGATACGCCTACTCAACGACATACCCTGAATCACATATCAAAATATCGGATCAATTAGATGAAAATAATTCGATAAAAACCTAAAATTTCGGTTTAATTTCAGATTCGATTAACAACTCAAAATCCTTTTCAAAATAACCTGTATTAAAACAAAAATTGGCAGATCAAACCTAAAAGCCACTAAAATCATCATATCCAAAAACTAAATCAATTGGATAACGAAATTCCACTTAAGTTCACTAATTAAGCTCACCGCTCTGTCCTGCATAGCCCGGCGATTTAATTCACTAAACCTCGTACATAAATCTTAAAATTATGAAACTAGTTGGAATTGAAAGAGAGCGCCGAGATCTAAAACATTTATGTTGAAGATCAACTGATATCATGCACGAAAAGCTTTGTAACCAAGCTCAAACATCGCTTTTCTAATTAAACTAGAAAATTTGAAAATAAATCAATGAAACGTTACTTAAATCCGATTTATACCAAACCAAAATCCAACCAACCTTCAATCAGATATTCATCAAGCCTATAAGCACCATATAACACAGAAAATAAGGAAACAAGCAATGAATCATCCTAGAACACTTAAACAAGGCTTAAGTGAAGAAACATACCAAACTATGCTAATCCATGATTAATCCGTGTGGGGAAGGTCTAGATCTCTTCCTCTCCTTACTGGCAACCTTCCCAAGCCTCTGGATCAAGCTCTCTTCGTGGATCAAAGGAATGGAGAAGAGAAGCGGAAAAAAAGGAAAAAAAGCCCGCTCGCGGGTTCTTATTCACCCGAGTCCGATCGGTCGCTCAGGGAGCGTACGATCGGTCTATGTTGGTTCAACGTCCTTATGCGGACACGTCAGAGATGGTGCCGACATTGAATCCAACCGATCGCTCCTTGGAGCCATCGATCGGTTCAAGGCTGACAACTGTCCTAAAGACAAGCTTCTGCGCGTCCGACTTCGGATCTTTCGATCCCAAACCCGTCTAAGGTCTTAACAAGAACAATACTCATTTATATGGCTATGTGTGCATTATACAGGTGTGAAACAAATCGCTAAGGTGCAATTTATCAAATTACTTTTGGGGTCCAAAATCAACAATGTGATCAGACATATCACGCTCGACGCGAAAACAGGCCAACTGTTAGCCCAGATATTGTTTTGCTGATGTCAATAAATAATTGATGATAAAACAATGATTTAATATTATTATCCCTTAATTTGGAAAGCATTAAAATCATATTTAATGAGTTTTGTACTGACGGTCGATGCGACGGACGATGCATGGATCGACCGTGGGATATGGCGGTTGATGGAAGGATCGACCGCGGAAGCTAAACATGGGAATATAGGCGACGGTCGATGGACCGATCGACCGTGGCCTATGTAAATTGGCTCGAAGGAGCGACGGTCGATCGGTGCATCGACCCTGGGACGAGGTTTTCGCAACAGAGCCTGACGGACGATGTCACGGTCGATGGGACGGTCGACCGTAAGGCGTGACGGTCGATAGGCGGATCGACCGTGCGGCGTAACGGTCGATTGGTGGATCGACCGTGGCTCAAGTAAAGCCTGGCGGATGATGTCACGGACGATGCGACGGTCGACCGTGAGCCCAGAAAAGAGCCGTTAAAGAGCCATTGCAGGAGAAAGAAATAGCCATTGGGAGGCTATTTGGAAGGGTTGGAAGCTCAGCTATAAAAGAGAAAGTCTAGCAAACTTGCCAAGGACTTAGAGGGAGCTAAGGGATTATTGTAATCATATTCTAGCAAGTTTTATTCTCATTATTTGTGAGCTAAACCTTTGTAAAACTACTTCAAGTGTGAAGTAGATCTTGAGAGAGAGATCCAATAGTGAGATTGGAGAGATTGTAAGGTTACCAAGCACCCGTAAGCTTGGTGGATAGGTTGCCAAGCACCCGTAAGCTTGGTGGGAAGCTTGTAAGAGGTCTTGCAAGTAGTGGAACCCCAAGGAGGCCCTTGAGAGAAATGGATGTAGGCATGGTTGGCCGAACCACTATAAAAATTCTGATGCAATCTCTCTATCTCTCATCTTTTATCATCTTTGCTTTAATATAGATTTACTTCTCTTTCATTGCAAGCATCTTATTTGATTAGACTCCTCCTACTCATATTTCCTTAATTGATTTCATTATTTAAAGCCTAAGATAACCCCCCCTCCTCGAGCTTCACCAACAAGGCACGGCCTTTGACCTACACAGTCGAGCCAGATTAGAGGAACGGGACCTCACAACCCCCCTCATCCAACCCTTCATCTGCATGTTCCTCTTCTTTGTATTCTGCTCTCCGTCGTCACCTCTTAGATGCGGTGGGGCGACGGCGCTCGATCTTCAGTACATGAATCGATGACGAGCTCTTTCCTACTTGCTTCGAACAGGCCACTTTACATGTCCATTATCAACCTGCAACAACCGGTAAAGTTCAGCCTCTCATGGCCGTTCATAGACTATATTTTCGATAGCATGAAACCGAACAAAAGGCAAATGTTCGATTGGAAACATTCAAACATGTGCTTAATGTTCGGGCGTTTGAAACCGAAGATAGTAATGATCGGTTTCACACAACCGGACACAAGATATATGTTCGATTGCGTGAAATCGATTAAATAGCACAAGAGATAGGCTTCGTGATGTCGAACAAACCAAAAAAAGGGAAGAATATGGCCGATCAATGCGAAAATGGGAATGTGTGGTACCTCTCTTCGCTTTGCTTTGTCCATTTTTTTTATTGTGCTCAAGTCTCGTTCTCTTGCCAAAGAAGGGACCTCAGTCTCCATTTTTTTGTCGGTCTTCTTTATTTTCGACCGATCAATGTCAGTCTCCTTTATCGAAGAAGGGATGCCAAATGACGTTAGGAGAAGGGATGGTGGTGTGAAGACCAGCTCCTCCAACCCGGTCCGACCGCGTTAGGTCGAGGGTCTGGCCCGTTTGGCCTTGTTCCGCGATCGGGTTGATCGCGAAGACCCCAAAGGCAATTTGGTAAATTGCGTCTTGGCAGTTGGTCCACACCCGCAATGTACACACACGGCCTCTGATTGTAATTCGTGTTTGATTAGATTCTCATAGGCGTTCTCGATCGGAAGATCGGAGCTCGATCGGAGAGGATCGAGACGGGCGGTTGGATCGCGACCACTGTAGCAGCCCGCCTACAGTAGCAAGGCGGTTACTGTAGCTACAATAACACCTTTAAGAGCCCCCCTTCTCCTCTTCTTCTCTGCTTGTTTTTCTTCTCTTCCCCGGCAGCCGTGACCTTCCTCTTCCCTTCTTCACTTCCGTTCTCTCTCCTCCGGCCACCAAATCAAGTGCTTGAAGGCTTGTTGGATTCGTGGAAGCTTGAGGAAGACCTGTGGACTGGTTTGGAGCTGGATTAGTGGCTGATTAGCGAGGATTCAACCAAGGAAAAGCTTATTAAGGTAGGTTTCTTATTTAAGGTTTGATTAGGAGTTGTTAGGCCTTGTGTTTGTTTGTTCTTCAGTCTAAATATGCTAGATGGTGTGTTATAGCTTGCTTGACACCTGATTGAAGTTTGGTAGGAATTGGATTTAATTTGATATGGATTTAAGCATGTTTTTCATCACTTGATTTCCGGATTTTCTGTTCTAGCAGAACAGTGGTGTTCTAGCTTGTTTTCTGGCTTCTACGTGCATGATCTGAGTTAGATTTCTAAATGCAAGTTGTTGATCTATGCGTTAGCTTTCAGTGCCAACTGGTTTCATGATTTTTTGAGCAACGTAGAATTTCTGGTGATTTAAATGGTCTGTCTGTGTTGAAACAGGGCAGCTGGTTTAAAGTGAGGATTTAAGTGGTTTTTATATATTTAATTGAGCTGATTTTTGGAGGGGTTGATCTTAGTGATATTTAGGCGTGATCTGGAAAGTTTGGTTTAAATCCAATTTATTTTTGGAGGGATTTTAATTGGGTTTATCTAATCTGAGATTTAACTGAAATTATATGTTTTGATCTATTTTTGTTTATCCGATTGATCCAGTTTTCGGGTATGTGATTCGGGGCATGTCGTTGAGTAGGCATCTCAAGTTTCACATCAATCGGACGGTTGGATTGAAAGATATGATTTTCTGAAGTTATCAAGATCATTTGCTTTAATATTGATAAATCTAGTTTTTCGATATTATCTTAGATATATTATTATTATATCTGTTTAAGCCCGTGCGTTGCTTGTAGTTGAACCAGGGGAGCCGCGCCTCCCTTGGGATGTGTAGAATAAATGGGCCTTATGTTCGCCCTAAGCTTTGAATATAATATTATTATATTGCTATCATAGCTGTTGATAGTTTAGCTGGGGTTGCTTCCCGTTGTAGGCCTGAGTGCCCTTTTATCTGCTTTATTCTAAACTGATGCTATGCATACCCTTAGGCGGGCTGTGTGCTACGCCTGGTCCTGTGTAATGCTTGGCATATTGGTGCATGCCTGAACTGCTGTTATGTGTATGATCATACATCTCTTGTTTGCACTAGATGCATTCCTAGGCTAGGCGTGGCCGATGGGTTGATCGCCGATCCGTGGCTCTCGGGTAGCTCGGATCTAGCTTTAAAACCGAGGCTGGGTAGTCAGGTCTAGGACTTAATCTGTTATAATAATCTGATGATTTGAGGTGACTGTCTAGTCGACTGTAATTTATGGTTGTTTGAGGTTTAGAGATCGTGTCGGCCTCGAGCCGAGTTCTGAGGTGTAGCCGGTGCCCGGCGTTCTTAAACTCTTGAGTAGAGGAGTTGCCTACTCAGTGGTGTCTTTTCCCACAAAACAGTGTTCTGTGTCCTGTTGAGAGTCAGCAGTGTTGTTTCCTGCTACTGAGTGTGACCCGACATGTGACCAGCCCGGCTGGAAGTTTATGATCGAGGGCCTCAGGGACACGCGGTGGGGTTATGGGACCCCTGTATACACCTAGGCTTTGCTCGGGGGCGACACTGTTCTGTTTGCCTTCCTTGTTAGTGCCGTAGCATAGAAACCTGCTGAGCTTATTGCTCACTCCTACCCGGGCTGCGTTTTGCAGGTGCAGACGCCAGCTCTTCTTCTGTAGATCCCAACTGGACAGGCACATGGTGGCGCGTCGTCTTTGGAGGTGTTCGAGGACTTGGGGTTTATTCAATCTTGATGAATTATTTAATGTACAATTTCCTTTTGTAAGGATTTTGAGGATTTAATATTGTATCTGAATCTTGAATTATAATTGAATTTCTATATTGACCCCAGATCAATTGTTAGATTAGTTGTTTTTATTTTTATTATAAATGCGCCAGTGATAATTGAGTAGAGTAGGAACCCTCACGCCTCGGCCTGGATGGGTTTTCTGGGTCGGGGTGTGACAGGTGGTGACGCTTCTGGGGGGTTCGGCCGTAGAAACACCGGAGTTCGCCCGTGAAGGAGGGTGAAGTTTTGGTGGCCTAGGTTAAGGAGTAGGATAGGGTGCTGGATCGGGGGATAGGGTGCGGGGTGGGCCAAAGTGGGGAATGAGGTGCATGTTAATGGTAAATTTGGGGGTATGATTTAGATGGTGATGTAGTATTTTTTGCCCATTTCAATTTACTTGGAGTGTATTAAGAATTCTGAATGTACTTCGTAAAAACCTTGGTTTAAGCGGACGTCGAAATTGGAATCCGCCCTTGGGCGGATTCCAATTTCCGGGATCCGCGCGGAATCCGCGTGGATGGCGGATTCCAATTTTCGGGATCCGCGCGGAATCCACGTGGATCTCAAACGTTGGATCCATGCGGATCTCAAACGCTGGATCCCGTGGTGCGGGATCCGCGCGTTCACCGGATACACGGGATCCGCCGAGATCCCGTGTATCCAAACGGACGCTTATAGAATCTGTTACGAGCGGTCTACTCGTGATCCTCTCGTAATGGGTCTCTACTGCTCCAATCGATCAGAATCGGCATGATCGGACTTGATTTGAGTCCAATGGGCTGAAGCTGGATCGAATCTGGTTCAGATCTGGCTCAGATTGGGGTAGGACTCGACTGGGTCAAGTCTGGATTGGTTGATTGGCTCTTGGAATTGAATCTGGCTCGGATTGGGCTAAGTGGCTTGGCTGAAACGGCTAGGAGTGGGTTAAGTGGCTGAGCCAAATCAGAGTGGGCTGAGTCTGAATCAACTGGCTGGCTGAACCAAGTTAGAGTTGGCTGAGCCAACTTGGTTGGGCTGAACCGGAGTTGATCCAAGGGCTGTGGTTCGCCGGAGTAGATCGCCGGCGTAGGGGCGGCGGCGGCGGTCGGGATAGTGTCAGGAGGGGTCGTGGGACGTAGGGGATGAGATCTACCGGCTTGGATCTGGGAGATGGATGGAGGATCGGCCGGATCTGGGGGAGACGGCGGTAGGGGTTTGGGTTCACCGGCGTCGGGGACTACGGGGAGCTCGGCTGGGGCTTGGGACGTCGAGAAGATGGTCGGGAAAGGGTCGTGGAGAGACAAGGAAGGTTTTAGGAGGGTTTAGGGGTGAAATCGGGGACGGGCGTGGGGTTGACGGCGAAGGGAACGGAGGTCGGTTGCCGAGGAAGGCGCCGGAGATGGTGAAGGGCGACGGGAAGGGTATGGCCGGAGTCGTGGGAGGTAGGGGAAGGCTTTGGCGGTCTTGGTTGGCGACGGGGACGGCCGGAAAGGAGAGAACGGCGATGGTCGGCGGTAGCTTAGGGTTTCGGGCACGGGAGAGAAGAGAGGAAGGAGATGAGCTGACGTGGCGATGACGTGGCGTGGGGTCGCTGACGTGGCGGAGAGAGAAAGTAGCGTGGAGAAGGAAGATGAAGGTGAAGGCGATGCCGGCTGCGGAGAAGATGACCGACGGGGAAGAAGGTGGATCTATGGTAGATATCGGGTGGAAGCTATATTATCTCTACTCCTATGATATTCTACTCCTATGATAATTTATCAACTACTCATAATTATTAATCTCATCATGCATCATCATAACCTAATACAAACTACTAAGGTCCTTTTATAGAGACCTTGACAGAGTCCTAATCCACTAGAAAACCCCCTTGCTTGATTAGCAAGTAATAAGGTTTCTGACTCAACTCAACTTCCTAACTCAAAGGGACTCTTAATTAATTCCTAACAATCAACTAGGACTCAATAAAAGACTAATGATAAATACTAATTAAATACTCTAGTTTGAACTAGGGAAGCCCAAGTCAAACTAGGAAAGAGGTTGAACCAGTTTGGTTCCTCTTCTAGGTTCGGATCCAGTTGGTCGAGTCGGATCGACTCGTATCAGAATCACCCTCTCTCTCTCTCTCCTGACCAACTCGAGAGCTTCATCTCTCTCCCTCGGCCAAGCCAGATTGCCATTAATGTAAGCCAGCCACCTTAATTAATGTGGCCAGCGTTAAGTCGAAGTGTAATTTACAATACTCAGTCTTGTTGATGTGACTCATCACGTCAAGTGGATGCCACCTCGGCGTTAAGTCGAAGTGTAATTTATGATACCCAGTCTTGTTGCGTTTGCAGGTGCAGGCGCCAGTTCTTCTTCAGTAGAGCCGGCGAGATCAGCTTTTGGAGGCGCGACTACATCCAGAGGTGTTTGAGGTTGCTGGAGGACGACTGTTGTACTTTTGATAAATTTTGTAAATAATTGAGGACTTTTGGGATTATTTGTATAATATCTTTTCCTTGGAGGATTTTGTATCAAATCTTGTATCAGTACAGCTTGATATATATATGAATCGAATTTCTGTTTCACCTCTGAAATATAATTTGTTTAAGTTTATCTATAATTCCGCATTGTATCGCGCCACTTGGAGATGAATAGTGTAGGTTTCCCCTCACGCCTCGGCTCGGATGGGTTTTCTGGGTCGGGGTGTGACAAGTACGACACATATACTTTACTACCTGGCTTATTATAAAAGAGTGTGCATCTCATAAGGTAAAGTAAAAATGCCTTTACCGAACAATCAAAGCCGACATTTTCGACGTTACATTCTTTCTTCAGCCATTTCAGTCTTAGTGCCTCTCTGTTATCCTCCAGGTGCTTATAAGCACTCTCCCTGATGACTCTCAGCTAATCGTACACCAATTGCGCTACCTTCACAATATTCAGCTTACGGAGGTCCCTGGCTTGTCCCTCCACTGAGATGCCAAGAATGGATCTCATATCGACAAGCGTGATGGTCATCTCCCCGCATGGTAGGGAATGTGTTGCTCTTTAGCTGCCACCTCTCAACAAGTGCAGACACGATAAAGTGATCGTTGTGTATGTACAATCCAGCAGATTTCCCAGTCATGATTGATGGATAGCAGCTTTAAATGCATTCTCGATGACGCCTCGCCAGGATTTCAACATAGTCCCATAGGCCAACCATTTCATTGGGGCGCGTTCTTTAATAAATAACAAAGAAATTCAAATATGTGTGTACTAGTTAAACACTTTATCACTCCATGCCAAATGTGATATGCGACATGGGTCATGAACTCCGTTAGGATACTCTCTTCCTTGAGCCTGCCAAGGATAGGGCCACTGGTCGGTCTAGTCATTAAATCGTAATTTATAAATTTATATACCCTTATCCCAATACTACACTATAGGGTAAAATAACGATGAAGTCCGGAATTAAATCTCAAAACTCTATTCCTAAAGCAAAGAAGGGTTTATTGGGTTTTTAAAACTAATTAAAAAAGCAATGGAAAAATATTAAAATAAATTAATGAGAGAAAAAAACCTAGGGATTGCTCAATCCACTTTAGTTTCACTTCTTGTGTTGTCTAGTTATCCTCTTGTCTTCTTATCCAGACATTATAGATTCATAGCTTCTTAAGCTTGCATGAATCCCTAAAAGAAGATAAGTGTTTTTGAAAGACATACTTTATATTCGATTAGCATAGCTTGTCTATGGGACAACCTAAGCATAACATATCATCACTAAGCATAAAGTATCTCATCAGGTATTTACAAACCACATGAAAATAATCTTATAGATCTCAATAATTAATCACAGAAATCATGTAGGCCTGAAATTACATCAAGAAAACTCTGTTCCTTCAATTCTATTATCATTAAAATCAAATCCATAAGATCATATTTAGAAAAAGAATATAAAATTCAAAATAGAAAATACAAAGAAGTTATTCTTTGTATTCTGCTCTCCGTCGTCACCTCTTAGATACGGTGGGGCGACGATGCTCGATCTTCGGTATTGGAATCGATGACGAGCTCTCCCCTACTTGCTTCGAACATGCCACTTTACGTGTCCATTATCAACATGCAAAAACTGGTAAAGTTGAGCCTCTCATAGCCGTTCATAGACTATATTTTCAATAGCATGAAACCGAACAAAAGACAAATGTTCGATTGGAAACGTTCAAACATGTGCTTAATGTTCGGGCGTTTGAAACCGAAGATAGGTTAATGATCAGTTTCATGCAACCGGACACAAGAGATATGTTCGATTGCGTGAAACCAATTAAATAGCACAAGAGATAGGCTTCGTGATGCCGAACAAACCAAAAAAAGGGAAAAATATGACCGATCAATGCGAAAATGGGAATGTGTGGAACCTCTCTTCGCTTTACTTTGTCCCTTTGATGCAGGACAAAACCCGGGCGACCCCGACCGTCGGACGGGCATAACTTTTGATCCGGGTGTCCGATCGGAGCGTGCGACCAGTCGAAACGACCGGCTCGACGAGCCCGTCATTTATCATCGGAGATCTTTGATCTCTCCATGACTGCTCGTCAAATCGTCAAATTCTTTTTCCTTTGGCCCGAAATCTCAGTTTCAGTGAATTTCTTTTTTAAGGCAGTTTTATCGGTTTCTATTTTTGACAACTTTCCTATTTTGAGTAGGATTTCTTTTATTATTGAATTCCGGGTTAATATTTGGGTTAGGGTTTGAGTTTATGTTTTAGTTGAATTGGTCTTTCCTTAATCCTATAAAAGGAGGCCTTAGGGTTTGTGAAGTTTTAGTTTTTGGATGAATAAAAATTAGAGTTTTTGGTTTCTTTTTTTAAAGAAATCTTGTTATCTCTCTCATAGAGAGTCTAGTTGTCTCTCCCATAGAGAGGTCCATCTTTCATGTTTTACCCTGCGCCACCCTTTTTTTTGTTGTGCTCAAGCCTCATTCTCTTGCCAGAGAAGGGACGTTGGTCTCCATTTTTTTGTCGATCTTCCTCATTTTCGGCTGATCAATGTCAGTCTCTTTTGTCCAAGAAGGGACATCGAAGGACGTTGGGAGAAGGGACGGTGGTGACGCTTCTGAGGGTTCGGCCGTAGAACACCGGAGTTCTCCAGAGAAGGAGGGTGGCGTTTTGGTGGCCTAGGTTAAGGAGTAGGGTAGGGTGATGGATCGGGTGGGACAGGGTGTGGGGTGGGCCAAAGTGGGGAATGAGGTGTTTGTTAATGGTAAATTTGGGATATGATTTAGATGATGATATAGTATGTTTTGTTATTTCAATTCAATTATGAATGTGCTTGGTAAAAACCTTGGTTTACTTAGAACCTCTCTCTCTCCTGACCAACTCGAGTGCCCTCGAGCCCCCGCGCGCGCGTGCTCTCTCTCTCTCTCGGCCAAGCCAGATTGCCATTAATGTAAGCCAGCCACCTTAATTAATGTGGCCAGCGTTAAGGCGAAGTGTAATTTACAATACTCAGTCTTGTTGATGTGACTCATCACGTCAAGTGGATGCCACCTCGGCGTTAAGTCGAAGTGTAATTTATGATACCCAGTCTTGTTGATGTGACTCATCACGTCAAGTGGATGCCACCTCGCCAACTGTTCCGTTCATTCATTGTATTTGTATTTGTAAACCCAGAATCAATTAATTACACCTCGAAGTCAAGTCAGAGAGAGATGAATAATGGAGGCAGGGAAAAGTATCTGCGGCCTGCGGGCATATTACAATGTTATACTTCTCCTTGTAAACATTGAAATTATTCCAACATATATATATATATATGTCTTTCCATCTTATTAATAGTTCGTCTTAATTATGATTAAGTAATTATTAAATGGCTCAAATACCTTTGGACATCAAGATTAATGTACTTTGCATATGCATCTTAATGTCTAAGAATATTTAAGGTATCTCATATTTTTTAATTATAACTAAGATTATTTTAATGTCTAAGAATATTTAAGGTATCTCATATTTTTATGGGGGAATCGGCCAAGCCCCCATAAGTCTTACTTATGGGGGCAATAACACAACTCAGATTGTTTTTGGGGTGAAAACTATAAAGGAATAGCAAAAGAAATCAGCAATCTCTCCTTCAATCATGCTCCAGCCAGCTGCCATAACGGATGCATATCTTCAGCGATCTTCTCCAGCCAGCTGCCATAACGGATGCATATCTTCAGCGATCTTCTCACATAATCTTCTCTGGAATTATGCTCTACCTCACTGCCATTATGGGTATATCAATCCTAGCAATCTGTCCATAAATAGTTTCTCTAGAATTCTATGTATAGATGTATAAATATAGCACAAGAAATGTAATAATGTGGTTGAGTTTTTTTCTAATCAAATCTGTGTCAGCTTAGCTTCTTTATGGTATCAGACGCTTTTGCTCTAACGAGATACGATCTGCTCTTCCGCAATGTCAAACTCTGCTAGCAATCAAGCCAATCTTGTCATCACCCCTTCATTCTCATCGGAGCCTCCTATCATAGCTATCAATGCTGCTACCCAGATACCAGAAAAGCTCACACCCTCAAATTTTCCATCGTGGCATGCACAGTTTGAAGCCTTGCTCATAGGCTATGATTTATTGGGGTACGTGGATGGAACCTTAGAATGTCCTTCCATTACTGACTCTTCTTCTGCCGCGGCAATATCTGCAGGAGCCTCCAACCATTGGATCCGCCAAGATAAGCTGATCCTACATGGTATTCTTGCCTCGGTCTCTTCATTGGTGATCCCTTTGATTGCCACGGCCAAGACGTCTCATGCCGCATGGTCTAAGCTCACTCGATTATATGCCAACAGGTCACGCACCCGAGTGATGCAGTTAAAAGAGGAGCTCACCTTAATGCAAAGGGGTTCTCGTTCAGTCTCGGACTTCCTTCATGCTATTAAGGTGGTAGCTGATGAACTCGCTACCATTGACACCCCACTTTCGGATGATGACATCACCCTCCATGTCCTGAATGGACTTGGTTCTGACTACCGAGAAATTGCAGCACCCATTCGAACCAGGGAAAAACCTCTCACGTTTGAGGAACTCCATGATCTGTTAGTTGGTCATGAGAGTTATCTTAAACGCATGGAAAATGCCACACAAACTCTAGTGGCAACAGCCAATGCTACACATAAGAAATCCATCTCAAGTTCACACAAGTATTCCAAGAAGCAGAACACCAATTACTCCAAGCAGAGCACCAGCAATCAATATGGCAAGAATCAAGGAAACTGGAAGCCAAAGTCAAATGTAGTATGCCAATTTTGTGAGAAAATTGGTCATACTGCCAAGAAATGTCGTCAATTACAGTCCATTGAAGCCAATTGTGTTTCCATGGCCCAAGCTAAAGAGAAAAGGTGGCTTGTAGACTCTGCAGCTTCCCATAATATCACTACCGATCTATCCAACTTATCTATTCACTCTGAATATGATGGGACGGATGAGGTGGTAATTGGTGATGGATCAGGTTTGCCTATCACACACATTGGCTCCATTTCTCTAAAATCACCCACTCGTACTTTTCATTTACATGATACTTTATGTGTTCCAAACATTCAGAAGAATCTAGTGTCTGTCCATCATTTCACTACAAATAACAATGTCATTCTTGAATTTCATCCCTCTCATTTTTTTGTGAAGGATCGGAGCACGGGGGCGACTCTCCTAAGAGGAGAATGTGAGAATGGTGTATACCCTCTTCCTGACACAGTGGCAATTCGGAAAAATAAAGCTCTTGCCTTAGTGCATGAGAGGACTTCAATTGATGGTTGGCACAGAAGACTCGGACATCCCTCCAAAAAAACTGTCCAGCGCCTTGTGACTACTTTCTCCTTACCTGTTCAATTTAATAAGCATTTGGTTCAATCCTTGTGTCCTTCTTGTTCTATTAATAAAGCTCACAAGCAGCCATTCCATCAAACCAGTCTCACTAGTGCTTCTCCTCTTGAGCTTCTATATACTGATGTTTGGGGTCCTTCTCAACATGTTGGCATCGATGGTTCTAAATACTATATCATTTTTGTTGATCACTATACCAAGTATGTGTGGTTCTTTCCCTTAAAACAAAAATCTGATGTCAAGCATGTTTTTCCTCAATTTAAATCCCTTGTTGAAAACCAGTTTGGAACAAAAATCAAGAGCCTCTATTCTGATAATGGAGGGGAATATGTAGCATTAAAATCCTTTCTGAATTCTCATGGGATCAATCACTATACTACTGCTCCTCACACCCCCCAACAAAATGGGGTCTCTGAACGACGACATAGACACATCGTCGAGACAGGATTGACCCTTCTTACTGATGCTTCTATGCCATTGGATTTTTGGCCGTATGCCTTTCAGACAGCCACTTTCCTTATAAACAGAATGCCCACTCCTCTCTTACAAAATAGATCACCTTTTGATGCTCTATTTGGTCACCCTCCCAATTATCTCAAGTTGAGGACGTTTGGTTGTTTGTGTTATCCTTTAACCAAGCCTTATAATACACACAAACTTTAGCCTAAATCCACACCTTGCATTTTCCTTGGGTACTCTACTAGTCAAAGTGCTTACAAATGCTTTGATTTGCAAGCACAAAGACTATATATTTCAAGACATGCAACTTTTGATGAAGCAACCTTCCCATGTGCATCTCCTACACCCACCGCTCCTACTACGCCAACCCAAATGGACAAGCCTTCACCTTCATCCACTACAGCTTCTTTGCCACATCAAGTACTTCCAGCGAATCCATTGCCACTGTCTCAGAATGATGGGAGCGCCTCTCTCATAGCTTCTCCAGGTTTGTTGCTCTCAAGCTTCTCTTCCTCACAAGCAATTAATGCAACCACCCCCACCTCTCCAGTTACTGACATCAACTCCATCTCCACTACACCACCCATCTCATCTTCCAACCCCACTAGTCCTGCTAATCCACCTCCCCAGCGTACTCACCCCATGACAACTAGATCTTTGAATAACATATCCAAGCCTAAGCAATTATTCATGGTCACCAAACATCCAATTGCTCCATCTCTTGAACCAACCAATGTCAACCAAGCTATTCATGATCCACAATGGAGAGCTGCTATGTCTACCGAGTTAACTGCTCTCATGAGGCATGGGACTTGGACACTTGTTCCTCCAAAACCTGAATACAACATTGTTGGGTGTAAATGGGTTTTCCGAGTGAAGAGGAAGGCTGATGGCTCGGTGGACCGGTTCAAAGCTCGACTAGTTGCTAAGGGGTTTAATCAAAGGCCTGGGTTGGACTATAAGGAGACATTCAGTCCGGTCATCAAGCCCGCTACCATTCGAGTTGTTCTTTCGATTGCTGTTATGAATGGTTGGTCCTTGAGACAACTGGATGTGAACAACGCATTTTTGCATGGCGATCTAAGTGAAGCAGTATATATGACACAACCACCAGGGTTCAAAGACACTTCAAAACCCACCTTTGTGTGCAAGCTACACAAGTCCATCTACGGACTGAAGCAAGCGCCTCGTGCATGGTATAATGCACTACGAACTGCCTTACTTGAGTTTGGATTCACCAACTCTCGAGCAGATTCCTCTCTATTTATTTATCAATCTGGTGATGTTGTGTCCTATTTTTTGGTGTACGTGGATGATTTAATCATCACCGGCAACAACAACAAATTTATATCTCAAATCATCAGCAAGTTGGGTGATCGTTTTTCACTCAAAGATATGGGATCCTTGCATTTCTTTTTGGGCATTGAAGTCATTCCTACTGAGACTGGATTATTTTTATCTCAACACAAGTACATCAGAGATTTGCTTTCACGTACCAAGATGGATGGTGCTCGTGATGTCACTACTCCTTTGTCAACTAGTGTGCCCTTAAAGTTAGATGATGGTGCAGCTTCTGTCGATTGCACCGAATATAGGAGAGTGCTTGGCGCTCTTCAGTATCTCTCTCTCACTCGCCCTGATATTGGCTTTGCTGTTAACAAGCTATCTCAATTTATGCATCGTCCTACGATCACTCACTGGACTGCTACCAAAAGATTGTTACGTTATCTTAAGAACACAATTTTTCATGGCATACTTCTCAACAAACATAGCAAACCCAATTTAAAGGTCTACTCCGATGCAGATTGGGCTGGAAATCTTGATGACCGAAGCTCTACTTCCGCTTATATGGTTGTTCTTGGCACCAATCCCATATCATGGAGTTCGAAGAAACAGCGAGCAATAGCACGCTCATCTACCGAAGCTGAATATCGTGCACTCGCAACCGCAGCCTCCGAGACAATGTGGCTTCGTTCCTTATTTACTGAACTTGGTTTTCAGGTCAAGGGGCCACCTATGCTATTATGTGATAATCTCGGGGCTACACATTTAAGCTTCAATCCAGTACACCACTCCAGAATGAAACACATACAAATCGATCTTCACTTTGTACGTGATTTAGTACAAAAAGGCAAGCTTAATGTTCAACATGTTCACACAACGGATCAGCTGGCTGATATTTTAACCAAGTCTTTGTCCAACCAACGGTTTACCTTCTTGAGATCCAAGATTGGAATTGCCGATGGCAGCTCCATCTTGCGGGGGCGTATAAAGGAATAGCAAAAGAAATCAGCAATCTCTCCTTCAATTATGCTCCAGCCAGCTGCCATAACGGATGCATATCTTCAGCGATCTTCTCCAGCCAGCTGCCATAACGGATGCATATCTTCAGCGATCTTCTCACATAATCTTCTCTGGAATTATGCTCTACCTCACTGCCATTATGGGCATATCAATCCTAGCAATCTGTCCATAAATAGTTTCTCTAGAATTCTATGTATAGATGTATAAATATAGCACAAGAAATGTAATAATGTGGTTGAGTTTTTTTCTAATCAAATCTGTGTCAGCTTAGCTTCTTTATGGTATCAGACGCTTTTGCTCTAACGAGATACGATCTGCTCTTCCGCAATGTCAAACTCTGCTAGCAATCAAGCCAATCTTGTCATCACCCCTTCATCCTCATCGGAGCCTCCTATCATAGCTATCAATGCTGCTACCCAGATACCAGAAAAGCTCACACCCTCAAATTTCCATCGTGGCATGCACAGTTTGAAGCCTTGCTCATAGGCTATGATTTATTGGGGTACGTGGATGGAACCTTAGAATGTCCTTCCATTACTGACTCTTCTTCTGCCGCGGCAATATCTGCAGGAGCCTCCAACCATTGGATCCGCCAAGATAAGCTGATCCTACATGGTATTCTTGCCTCGGTCTCTTCATCGGTGATCCCTTTGATTGCCACGGCCAAGACCTCTCATGCCGCATGGTCTAAGCTCACTCGATTATATGCCAACAGGTCACGCACCCGAGTGATGCAGTTAAAAGAGGAGCTCACCTTAATGCAAAGGGGTTCTCGTTCAGTCTCGGACTTCCTTCATGCTATTAAGGTGGTAGCTGATGAACTCGCTACCATTGACACCCCACTTGTGGATGATGACATCACCCTCCATGTCCTGAATGGACTTGGTTCTGACATCACCCTCCATGTCCTGATGAACTTCCTGGATTGAATTTTCTCTCATTGGATTGGGTTTTCTCTCACTGGACTGAGTTTTCTCTCAATGGACCGATTTTTCGTTTTCTCTCAATGGACTTAGTTTTTTCTCAATAGACTGATTTTTCATTTTCTCTCAATAGACTGAGTTTTCTCTCATTGGACTGAGAAGATATGTGAGGACCCGTACCTCCAACCTGGTCCGACCGCGTCGGTCGAGGGTCTAGTTCGGTTGGTTTGGCTCAGGTGGCCTTGCTTCGCGATCCCATTTGATCGTTGCGGCCCCGGGGGTAATATGGTAAATTACCCTTGGCGGAGCTGGTTTCACACACGCGTTGTGCACACACGGCTATGTGGTGATGTATGTGCTTGATTAGATCATTAGGGGAATCTTAGATTGGAGGATCTTGATTAGATCAAGGTTTGAGTTTGTGGGATCAGATCTGGCCGATCGGATGGCCAGGATCTAATTTTAAGCCATTAGTACTTAAGCCACCGTTTAACCCTTCTTTCGTTAGGGATTAATTCCGCCGTTAGAGAGATCGAGAGAGAGAGAGAGGCGGCGCGACCCAACCGGAGAGAAGGAGAAGAGGAGAAGGCGACACCGGCGGCGGGGTTCCTTCTCTCGACGGTGGAGTCCTTGGCTACGGCGACCACAGTTGGGCGACGACAAACCACGACCGGAGGAGATCGTGACCGGCGGAGAGCTTGGAGCTCGGGGACGACGACGCGGCCAGAATAGGAGGCGAGCTTGACGATCCAGAGGTAGGGTTGCTTCCCTAAACCTGGTTTAGGACTCTACTAGAGTAGAATAGGGTTGTATTGATGGGTGTTTTCGAATGCTATGGTTGCTCTGTTACTTTCTATTTTAAGTTCTGTTTTGCGGCGATGATCTGCTCCGTTTTCCATGGTTTTTCTCGGCGATCCTCTTCTCTGTTTTACCGGCGGTGATTGCTCTCCCTTTTGGTCTTTCCGGCGATCCTTCTATTTCTCCATCACCGATGATGTATGCTTTGGTTTGTGGTTTTCCGGTGTGGGGTGGATGGATGGGTATCTTGATTGTTGGTTTTGGTTGCATCCCATTGGAGGCTGTAATGTCCTTTTCCCGGTGCCCCCTTCCATTTCTCTCCAGCGACGCCTTGCTCTGTTCCCGGCGATCAGTTCATCTTCTTCTTCCATTCCCTCGGTGAATGCCCCTTCCTTCTCTACACGAGGCAGCCTCTGCCGTCCCCATGACCTCTTTCACTCCATCCACCTCTCCGTGACCTCCAGCTTGCTGGATTCCCTTTGTCAATCCGGGGGTCGCTTGGCCTTGATTCTCCCCTTCCCAGATGAATCCCTTCGGGGAATGGCTTCAAGCTGCTGCCAGGTCCAATCTCCCCCATGCTAGGTTTGTCTCTTGGCTGCTTCGGTCCGATCTGTATGTTAAGTTCCATAGATATTTGATGAAGTGCCAAAGAGAGTATCGAACTGCTGTTATTCGCTGTCATGTTGCTGAGCCTAGTTTCCTGATGCATATAGATTCCTCCTAGGAGGCTCTATCCTAGGACAGATGCTATGCCCTATCAAGTTGCCATGCTCAAATATATTGCTATGCTAGACTTCTAAGTATGCTAGGTCATGACCTCTTTCCATACTATGCCATGTTGTTCCTGGATGACAGTTAGACTATTGTTGCAAATATGCTTATCTTGATGAGTTGTTGAGCATATGATTCATGCCCGTCTGCTCTATTTTTCCATAGCTACGTGGATTGATCTTGAGTTGCTTCCGTGGTGGATTCTTATGTTTAGCCACCTCTAGTTAGTTCTCAATGCATGGTTTTCCGTTATCTTGCTGTATCGACTATTGCTACCATGGCCAGTTAGCCCTACTTTCCTTAAGTTTGTGATTCTGATCGTTTGACGAGCGATTGAGTAGAGTTTTGTTATTGATTGTTAAACGAGCCGTTTCATTGATTCTTTGTCGTCGAGTGGTATATGAGTTTGGTAGTATCGCAGTATTAGTTGACTAATTGAGCGGATGATTATTCAATTACTTTATTATGTCTATTTGCTTTCCAATGCGTATGTTAGTTGAATATTTCAAGTATGCTTATTAATACCATGTAAGCCTAGGGCCGGCGGTGTGCCCGTTTTTATTTGTTTTGTGGAGATGCTTATAATGTGCGGGCCAGTGGTGCCCTGTGAAATTGTTTAGCTGGGGGGTGTACCCCATTGTACAATTTCTGGCTGACGACGGTGCATGTCGTCGTAATGCCGAAATTTGGATTGAAACGTGATAAAACTGAAATAGCTTAGTTCTCTTTTATATCTTATATGCTAAATTGGACATGTTTGATGAGATGTCATGTAGAGACACCTAGGCCTAGTTGTTTGCGTAGGCTCATGCATGTTGTATGCATTAGAAGCATTAAGGCTAGGTGCGGGCGATGGATTCGATCGCCGATCCGGGGTTCTCGGGTAGCCCGGATCTAGCCCTAGGACCGGGGTTTGGGTAGTCGAGGATTAGGACGTGATTGTCATCAATGATTATGTTGGATATCATTTGAGGTTATTGCTATAGTCAACTATGGATTAAATATTTATATTTGAGGTGTAGAGGTCGTGTCGGTCTCCAAGGCCAAGTGCTAAGGATGGTTGTCGATGTGTTCCCTGACATGTGTGTCCCCGCGAGAGATGGTATGACTGGGCAGGGTGGTACCTGGACAGGAGCTCGCAGTCTTTGTTTCCTCTCGTTTGTTCTTGGGTAAGGGTGATCCCGCATGGTACCGTTCCCCTGTTGGTGCTTAGGGTGATCTTGGTAACATGTTCAAGAGAGAGGTTCATGACGGGACCCCTTGGGACATCGACGGGGTTATGGGACCCCTTGGCATACCTTAGGCTTAGGCGGAGAACGACACAGTTGCAGTTTCCCTTCCTTTCTGTGCGACGTAGAGTAGAACCCTACTGGGCATTGTTGCTCACCCTACCTGGGCTGCATCGGCGATGCAGGTCGATGCAGTTCCTTCTTTCATGTGTTCCTTTAGAAGATGGCGCGGTATTTCGAGGAGATCGAGGACTTGGAGCGTTGAGGAGTTCGTCAACAGATAATTTCCAGCTTTAATTTATGATGTATAAATCGATGTATAACATGATGTATTCGAGGATATGATTGTATGATCTTTAATTTAGTTGTATTTGAGAAATGTAATAATCAGTATTTCCCATGTTAACATTGTACAAGTTGAAGTTGGAATATTATGAAATGTACAGGTTTCCTGTGTATAATTATAAAGGGTATTCTGTCAAAAATTTTTTATGAATTTGAGGATTAAATTGTTTTAATTCATAGCAGTTATATACTTGTGCGCCAATTGATGATGTAAACAGGTTTAGGTGGCTCACGCCTCGATCTGAATGGGTTTTCTGGGCCGGGGCGTGACAAGATAGATATTCCTATTAGCTACACACAACACCACACCACCACTCTTAATGCAGTCTGAGAAGTGTTCGAACTTGATTAATTTGAGTTATTACTTGAGTTTGATTAATTGCACACCTAGCTTGACTACTTATGCGAATTTGTCATCTGTTTAGTTTATTTTTATTGTCCTGTATTAGATTAATGTAGTCCCTAAACCCATTTCCAAATCACAAATAATTCCAACCAAAGATGCTTAAACGTGTTACATAGTCTGAACCTACCTCTCCTCAACACCAGCCGTCCTCCCAACGTGTCTTCTATTCCAGACTTTACTACATTAATTTGCCAATCCGTCCAACATTTTTCTTCGGATTAAACTTCCTTTTCTCTTATTCCTAGGTCTAAATCAAGCTGCCGTCATGCTAGGTTTGGTGGTACTGTGATCTCTGCTGTCATGGAGTGTCCTTCTATTCCCCAGCCTTCGGGCTTAATTAGTCCAAAAAAAACACAAAAAAAACGTGTAACTTCTGTTTCTATAGTCTCATACTAATTAATCATTCGAATACCTCTAAATTAAAAAGCAAAGTAGCAGACCACGCGGTGGGGTGTAACAGACGGACAACATAATTAAAGCCTAAATGGAGTTTTTGGCTTAAAACAGATGACTTGGTTTTTTAAGCTGTAAAGATACCTTAACATGGGGGTTTAGCCAATTAACCGTATTTTTAATTACAACTAAGATTATTAAGTAATGAAAAGGACCAACGAAATTATTATGCACTGATTGCCAAGTACATTACATTAACCTCCAAAGCCTACTTAATATTTTCCTTCTTCACTAATTAATTACACCACAACAAATTAAAGTACTATACCATCAACCATAACACAAAAATTCATCTCCATTAAAGTACCTTAATTACCTCTCAAACGAATATACCACCTAATTATTAACCATCATGATCTACTTCTGCTTGCTCTTCTCCACCACGAAGAACACGGCCAGCGCCACCAGCGAGAACGCCGAGAACAAGGCGGAGGCGATGTCAAGCGACGCGTGGCGTCCCGTTATCCCTTTGATCACGAACAAGTTGGTCTTCTTCTGCCCGTCGGTGGTCTGGCCGTAGGCCACCTCCACGCCGCCGGCGTCCAGAACGTACCCCCTTATGAAGTAGGTGGCGCTCGGGATGTCCTTCTTCACGGTGTACTCGAACGACGCGCCGCCGCCGCTGTATGGCTCCACGGTGATCTCGAAGCTGCACGTCTTGTCCTTCTTGAGATCGTCCACGGTCTTCCGCCAGCCGCGGTCCTTCTGGCTCTCCGGCGCGTAGCATAGCTTCAGCTTCACCTTGCTGTAGCCGCGGTCGGCGCCGGCCGTCAGGGTCTTGTTCGGCCCCCATGTCACGGTGAGCTTGTCTTCTCCGGCCATCAGCACTGTAATATAATTCAATCCAAAATAAAAAATAAATCAAATTAGAGCTCCATATATATATATATATATATATATATATATATATATAGAAATCAATATCTAAACAAACATGGTACATATTGCCAAATAAAGGGATCTTTGAGTATTCTTAATTAATAAGATTCAATTTGGGTTGCTAAGGTGGAATTGGTGAGAGACTTTTGATTAGTTTTGTATTTGCCATGAAAAAAACAGATGAAGAATTAGTGCATGGGACATGTAGCTATGTAGGTGTAATTTAGGAGGCCATATATAGTTGAAGAAGATAACTTTCCCCAAAATACAAGGCTCATATATATATAGTTGTATAAATACCTTGACCCTCCTTAGGAGATGCCGTGACGACGAGGGTCCGGGGAAGGGAAGAGAAGAGAACTGATCCGAAAGCCGGACCGGCGAGTCCGATGAGAAGGAGAGCAGTGGCCAGAGACACCACCATATTAGCCATTCTTCTTCTTCCTCCTATGTACTACTATAACTACAGAAAAGAGGAGGAGAAGTTGTTGCTTGTGTTTAAGGTGTGTAGCACTCTTTATTTATAGATTTACACAGATACCCATGAGGCTGTGACCAATTAGAAGAAAGTAAACGGAGAAACCCTTTTATATATTGGAAGAAGAATTAGTCTAACTAGAGAGAGAGAGAGAGAGAGAGAGAGAGAGAGAGAGAGATCTAGAGGTGATTAGGGTTGGAGAAGCGGAGATTTGGTGTTTAATTATATATGGGGCTTTTTAGGCTGCCCAAGAGACACTGTTGTGAGGATTTAAGGATTGAAGTCTTTGGAAGAGGAGGAGACTAGGACAGTTGGGGGTCAAGTTGGCCTTTGGTGTGGCTTTGAGTTGGCTCTATGAGGTAGGATTATGTTTTTTTTTTTTTTTTTTCAGATGATTGTGATCTGTTGCAAGATAGAGATTAACTTAGGAGAAATCACCGGCTCTCACGGTATAGAGTTGAATTTCTAGGTAATTTATTAACTCGACTCAATTAGTGCAGAAAGCGAGAGAAACATCGCTGTCGAAGTTTGGCATATATGTGCTGGAGTTTGCCATCTTTTCCACCGCTGGCCGTTTAAGTCGAGATTGTTGTTAGATTTCAAATTCTAAGTCCAAAATTCAAGTCTTAATTAGTTAAAATAAAAGAGAAAAATCTCTGGTGATGACTCTTTCACTGTGGGTCCGTTTGGCAGAGGGGCGGATCCGGAATCCACCCAGAATCCGCCCCTCGGATTCCAAAAACGACGTCCGCTCTTAGCGGACGCCGAAAATGGGATCCGCCCTTGGGTGGATCCCATTTTTTGGGATCCGACTGCGATCCGACTGCGATCCAAAAGCGCACATTCCTTGGATCCTTGGGATCCGGCGGGATCCCAGGCTGCCAAACAGCCCCTGTATGTATTATTAAGTATTAATCACATTGCAGTCAAACGAGTAATGTTATATTTTGATGTACCATATTATGACCGATGTATTTTGTAGCCGAGTAGCTCAAGTGGGGTTACCATCGTGAGTCCTGTTTGGATCATACCGTTGTTTTTATACTACCATTATAGAAATGGATGAGATAATAGTCGAGATCTTAGCCAACGGGTGGTAGTAAGGGATTGATCATGGGTTCCAATCCCACTGTCATCCTTTTAGTTCACTAATTATTATTGAGAAATGTTTTATGTACATGGTTGTGGGGGGTACACACACATGAGAGGAGAGAGATAGAGAGAATGAAGGAGAGATAGTGGAGAAGAGTGAGAGAGAGGGGAGGTGGCATAGCCCCTAATGCCACCTATTAGGGTACATGCACATGGCATGTACCCCAATCAAAGCCCATTATTATTACCGGTGGATTTTGGTTTGTGTCCTGTGAGCTTGTCCCTTTCATTTGAAAGATTTTTTTTTTTTATTTTTTTGTTAATGTAAATATTGATCTTCATCT